>CM021774.1:4519642-4963040 GCA_011076525.1 Nettapus auritus
GCTGGGCTTCGCGGCCCGGGGCCCCGCGGCGCTGCCCCGGCTGCGGCACCGCGCCCCCGCCGCGCCGTTCCTATGGTGACGGCGTCCTGGCAACGGCGGCAGCTCCCGCAGCGCGGCCTGCGCCAAGGCCCGCGCCGCTCCTGCGCCCCGCTCCGCGCCAACGGCGGGCGGGCGGACGGGAGGACGGGGAGGGCGGACAGACGGACGGGAGGGCGGACAGACGGACAGGCGGACGGGCGGCCCGCGGACAGGCGCCCAGCCGCGCGAGCACGCAGCGCAGCGAGGAGCGGGGCTCTGCCGGCCGCGGGGATGCCGGGGAGGACAGGCGGGCCGCCCCGTCCCGCCCGGCCGCCGCAGTGGTGAGTCCCGGCCCCCGCCCCCCGCGACCCCTCCGGACCAGCGGCGCCGCGCCCGGCCCGCGGGGTGCCCCCGTACCCGGCCGCCCCCGCGCCGGGCGGAGCCCCCGGACCCCCCGCGGCTCCCCCCGAGGTGCGGCGAGGAGCGCGGCCGGAGGGCAGGGCGGCCAAACGCGGCCGGGTCGCCCGAGCCCTGAGCTCCCGCGGGGGGGCCGGCGACGTCGGGAAGCGGTGAGCGAGCGGCCCCGGTCGGCGCGGGACGGCCGCCCTGAGCGAGGGCACGGCGGTGTCGGCGTGCCGCTGGGACCGAGAACGGCTTTGTCCTGTCGGCGTGTCGAGCGCAGCCGGAACGGTCGGTAAATGAATTAGATGGCTCCGAATGTACTGCGCTAATACAGCACGGCTTAAATTGCCATAGCAATATCAAGCTGGAGACACCACCACTTAAAACATCACTTAAACACGCGAAGGAAGCGTTTCGACTGGTAGCTGTGCTAGCTCAGTGCAGCATCGTTAAATCTGGAGCGACGTGGAACCGCACTCCGGTTCTCGACATTGGAACACCTCATTTTTTCTTGTATTTGACACTTGTTAGGCTAAATGGGCGTTTGTTACATACACTGAGCAAGAGGCGATCCGTCATCAGCCCTGGCACCCAGGCGTTCCCGGGTGCTGCACGCGCCCCACAAGCGGCTCTGTGCAGCCGCTGACCAGGACCTCACCACAGCCCTGCCGGGTGCTGCATCAGGCCAAGTCATCTGGTAACTGGTTAGGAGAGGTCTCAGTGATGAGTGACACGCTTAACTTAAAAGAATGAGAAGTCCATCCATGTGCTTTTGTTTCATGTGCACAATTTCTCCAGACACTTGCATTTAGCTGTAGTCTGGTAGAAAACCTGAAATCTTCAAGCAATCCTATGCTTATTCTACTCCAAAAATGTTTTTCAGTTGCTATTAAATGTGCGAAGGCTGTAAGAAGAAAACACTTGAGTTAAGGACTTTTTGTTTGGCTGTTTTTTAAGGAGTGTTTCACTAAGATATTGCTAGATGTACAGACTTTAATGCTTTATTCTTTATTTTCTTTTTAGGTAGAATCCAGTGCTTTGCCTCTGTGATGCACAGCTCTGCTCAAATCAGTGGGATATTCCTGTGTTCATACTTAAATTGCATGTTCAAATGCTTCGCTGCATCAAGATCATTAAACTGTGGTACGGCGCAGAGCACCACGAGTAAATGAGCTCTGGCCTACCAAGACCTCGGGCACCACCAGGCAGCTGTACAGCCCCCCGGGACAGCCAGGAGGGACTCCCCACGGACAGCGGCACCCTTTGAAAAAACGTGGGGGACCACGTGTGCGAGGGGCAGGCTGCACGACTGGACGTTCAGTGGCTGTGCAAAATTCCCAGGGCCTCAGTCATCATAATGATACCCGGCTCTTACTCAGGGCTTGTTACGTACAGGCATGTAAGAGCTTAAACGAAGAGGTAGGTACCATTATCTCTGTTTTCCATATAGAGAATTCGAGTCATTAGGCATGGAAATAACGTCCACAGTCATCAGGATCAGAGGTTGCGCAAGGAATTAACATCAGACCTTCGGAATTGCAGACTAGTGTCACTGCTGCTCAGCAACCCAGCCTCTCTTAAAACTATTTTTTTTTCTAATTTGTAGTTTCTGAAGCACTGTGCTATAAATAGAACACACATACTGTGACAATGTTTGCTCTGTTTTTAGGCAGTGCTTTCATAAGTTTCTAAAGCACAAACATGCTTAGCATTTTGAAATCTCAGAGGACAGTCCTATCAATTCTTTACACTCAAAATTTTACAATTTTGTTTCAATCACCATGTTTTCCTCATTCTGTTTGTACAGCATATTGCACCAGGTTTCATCAGCAATTGCAAAATTCTCCTCACATGTAAGCCTTTTGTATTCAGTGAGCATTTTAGGTTCCCAAGGAATTCAGGCTCAGGCCTCCAATAGGATAGCCATGCTCACTTGTGCCATCTTTGTAGGTTAAAATGTGTGTTTGTTCCATACGGGGTGGAACACTTGGATTTGATTGAGGCTATTGCTTTTTTATTGTTTTAATTTCTGTCACCAGAGAAAAGCTACTGTGCCAGGTACCGATCTCACTTAAAGTAAGATACCGAAAATGTCTTTTTGAAGCTATCACCAGAGCTACTCTGCTGCAATGTCTGTCACAGTCTGGCTCGCTATATCTAAAAATTAAAAACAAAACGTATAGTCTTCCTACATGAGAATTTACTACAAAAAGTGTGATCTTTTAGATTCGAGAACAAATGGGTAAAATACAGTTCTGCTAAACCATACTGATCTCTAACATTCCATTTACATTACCTGAAAAATACATTATCCCCAGTAACTTGCTGTCATGAAATATTTTCAGTTCATTCTCTAGCCAATGCATTCTTAAGCTTTACTATAATCCCACATATCTCACTTTTGTATTTGCTGATTGATGCCGTCTGAGACCAGTAGACGTATTTGGGTCAAGAAGTTTGTTTGCCTCTGTCCTGCCAAACCAGTTCTGTGGGCCGGGAGCAGATTTCAGTTGTGAAGTTGTCAACCCTGCCCTTTTCTAGAATACTGTTTTCACTATAAATACACCTTCCTATCAGGTTTTAGTTTGCATTCTTTTGTTCCTTTACATTAATTTTTAAATGCATCTATTCCATAAGCAATATCTAAGCTCCAAGATCAGACCTGTCAGCGTAATCTTAAACTCTTCTTGAAGGTTCACTTAAAGCAGAAGCATCGAATCATTTCATGCCAGATATAAACTATTAAATAATTCAATGTGTACTTTCTCAACAGACAAATTATTGACCAGAAAATGGCCCAGCGAAGCCCGATCTTCCCAACTCTTGCCCATACTGAAAGGTACAGCTGGAATGAAAAAATAAAAAATAAAAAAATCTTCATATTGTGGAGTATTATGTCTCTCTTAATTCTCTCTTAATTGTCTATTTATAGTAATGCTGCAACATGGAACTTTGGCATTTTATATGCAAAGCAAAATGAAATACCGTAGACTCAGGCAAATCATGGCCCATGTCACAATTCCTTACTCACCTTTTACTTAACCCTTTCTGAACAAAATTAAATAGCTTAAACTGTAACTTACTACAAGTCCAAGAATGCTATACTTAAGCCAAAGCCTTCTACATACAGAATAAGTGTGAAAGCTCAAGGACAGACCTCACCTTTGTTAGAGTCCTTGTACATCTCTATCAGTGTACTAAGGCTGAAAGTAAATTGTCAGGTTGGTTCATGAACAGGAAACAACGTGGTCAATGCACAGTAACTGAGTTCAAAAAAAATAAAAATAACAACCTCTTTTGAAGGGGAGTAGAACTTATGGTTCTGAAAGATTTCTTTGCTCTTTACAGAACACAGCATTGGGAAATGATTACATGCATCCGCAGCCTATGCAGTCAATTTTTTATTCATTTTTTTTTGTTTGTTTGTTTTCTTTCACTTTGAGCATCCATGAGCTGCCTTTGCTTTTCATGGAAGCTACATAATGCAGAGCTCTTGAAAAATCTAGACCTAAATATAAGGGTTTTTTGTTTGTTTTTAATGTGGCTTCTTAGACTGAGAAGCTTGTCATAATTTTGATCTCTCCTCACTTTCTACACCTGCATATGCTCCTGTCCCATTTGTGGGAGGACAAGCTTCTGTACAGTATTAGAGGATAGCTGTATAGACTGCAAGAAGGAAAGTACACAAGCTGCTCCTTTTTAATCTTGGTCTGGTCTTATTTAGTTTGCAATATCTACCTTCTACAGTTTCTGCTTTGATTAAGCCTGAAGAAAGATGAAAGCTGAAAAGACAAATAGCATTACTTCTGAAACTCAGTAAGAGGATCTAGGTTTGTGTTCTTATTCCAATTATAGTTCTGAATTGTTACTTTCTATAATGCTAATGTCCTCTCCTTAAGATCCTATGCCTTTGTAAGCTTCCTTAAAGAGTAGGAAAAAGAGCCTAACTCGCCTTTCTACAGGACAGATAGATGCAGTAGCAAGCAGCATCTGTTTATTTGCAGCAGTGGGCCCTCTGTAAGTTTTTTGGTGCTTCTCCCCAGTACTGCCAGCTTTGTGTGAGACCTTAATAATATCTGAATATTCTTCTTCACTAGACGGGTTCGAAACATACCGCTGCATAGCCAGGCGTTGACAGCGGTCCCGCTGGCATCTGCGAGCCTTGTGGATCAGCTGGAAGACAGAATCCTAAGCCATGAGAAAACCACGGCCGCGCTCGTGGAGCACGCTTTTCGCATTAAGGAGGACATTGTTTCCACTCTGCACAGAATGCAGAACAAAGGGGGGGGGCGATCGGTTGGCTAGGCAACTCTTAGAAGAACATATCCGAAACATAACTGCAATAGTGAGGCAGCTTAATCGGGACATTGAGGTATGTTAGGAATTTTTCACAGGACTAATACCGTTTCAGCTACTTAGTCCTTCTCATTTAATAACAGTTTACCACAGGATGAGAAAGTTCAGACAAGGTCTGAAGATCCTGTAAGCTTATAAATTGTTTTTGTAACTTGAAACGCTGTTTGCAAATTATGCAGTTCCTTCAGCGGCTATGAAAATAGTACAGGATATTAGCATATAAACACAGAAACCTTTGTGGTACTAATAAGCTTGCTTTCAAAAGCAACACTGGAAAACCTTGAAAAAAAAATGAATTAACGTGACACTAATACCCAGCTCAACTTCAGTCCAAAGGCTGTGCCAAATAAACACTAGGAAATGCCTTAGGTCTGTAATAAACTTTATTTCCGACTTGCTGATGACGCTAAGTAGCCAAACCCAACTGCTCGTTTTTCTGACCTAATCATACGCAGATACATGACCTCTGCTCAATGAGCAACATGGGCGTGGTGGGAAAAACTGATGGATAAATGCTAATATTTAAAACTTTATTCCATTGTCAAGTTCTACTTTATACAGATTATGGTAAGGACAGTAAGAATAAGAAATGATCTAGAGGCACCTGTTTTAGTATATATGAGATGAAGCTTTTATTAAAGTCATGATAAAATGTATCTCTTTTTACTGAAATACTGAAAAATAATGAGTGACATTTTAAATGTACATTAAATGTAACATACTGAATTTGTATTTGCATATGAATACTTTGTAGATGCTGCAGGAACAGATACGTGTCAGAGACAATCTCAGCTATGGAACAAATTCTACCCTAAAGAGTCTGGAAATGCGGCAGCTTTCTGGTTTAGGAGATCTTCGGGGAAGAGTGGCAAGGTAAATGCCAATATGAAAGTATATTTTGGGGACTAGCTAATGTTGCTTTAATCTTCAAAAATGAATGTCAGTGTTAATGGGCTGAACTTTGGCAAAATTCCCAGGCTAATTTTGCTTGGTGTTTTCCACAAAATGAATAATAATCCTTTGCATTCCAGTATTACGTATTAAACTTAACAACATGATGCTTAATTCCCCAGATTTGTTTTTAACAAATGACCTCAAATTCCACAGGAATCTGGATGTAGTTCAGTTTTAAAAAGAATTATGGTTACACTTTAAGATTAATTAGCACAATTACTATAAAGGAGGTATGGTATAATTTGCACTTGTAAAGAACATAATAGATGCACATTTTTGCATATATGTTAGAGGTAGAAATATGTGCATTAAATTATTGGTTAACCATATTAAAATCTACATAGGCTACCTGGCACGTAAGGAATGGAAAGCTATAAAACAATTGAGTTTTTACAGGCTACTTCAAACTCCAAGTTACAGTTGTTGAACAACACAGACTTCGGGTTGTGCCATCACTGACACATTTACAAACCAAAGTACAACATTTGTTTCAGTGTCTGTGAAGTGGAACATAAAAGGTAGTTTTGTACAACTACAGAAAAAGGACCAAATCTGTCCTAAAATATCCTGGCTAATAACTTCACTGGAATTACAGTGGTTCTGAATTTGACCTGTTATCTGTATTGTACAAGTAACTTTTATTTTTTCTTCTATTTCAACTGATTTAGTGATAACAGCCTACAAAGCTATCCAGGCAGGGATTTTCCTTGAAGTAATGTTTTCTCATGAATTCTTTGATTGTTTCAAGTTTCCACAGTAACTTCTTAGCCCATTTTGTAAAGAATACTTTAGAGATGTTTAAATATTCGTTATGTAACTTTTTTTAAAAAAGTTATGCTTTACTGAAGTTATTCTTTAGTAAACAGGAACAAACTAGACAAGCTCATTTTGTCAAATGAAAAGTTGATTGAAATATATATTGTTCTCTGAGAAATTGTATAGAATCATTGTGGAAAGGCTTGGGTTGGAAGGGACCTTAAAAGATCATCGAGTTCCATGCCCCTGCCATGGGCAGGGACACCTCCCAGCAGCCCAGGCTGCCCAAAGTCCCATCCAGCCTGGCCCTGAGCACTGCCAGGCATGGGGCAGCCACAGCTTCCCTGGAGAGCCTGGGCCAGTGCCTCACCGCCCTCTGAGTGAAGAATTTCTTCCTAATGCCTGATCTGAATCTCCCGTCTTTTAGTTTAAAGTCATCACCCCTTGTCCTATCACTACACCCCTGACAAAGAGTCCCTCCCCAGCTTTCCTGGAGCCCCCTTTAGGTAATGGAAGGCTGCTATAAGGTCTCCCTGGAGCCTTCTCTTCTCTAGGCTGAACAACCCCAGCTCCAGCCCTCTTGTCATCTTCGTGGCCCATGAGGATGGGTGTGACACATGTACATGCTTGGATCTTCCTGCTTTTATATAAAATGTCCACTTTGAGAGCGCACTACATCATAAGACTGGTCCTTATCTGGACCAACACAGTTACTGACTGCTTGTGCGGCAAAGTAAAGTGTCTTTGGTTTCAGCAGAGAACTCACATGAATAAACTTGTGCCAACAGGAGCCTCTCCATGGGGTGCTGCCTGACTGAGTACTTGGTATGGGGAGTGGTGGTGGACTAGCTCAGTCTTTGCCAGGATTTCTTCCTTTATTTACTTAGGGCAACTCCCTTTTATTGTGCCTGGGTTGCAATCTGATTATTTTAAGAGATTATACCAATCTGCCCTTATGTCAGCATGAACAATGAACGTTGGAAATTTGTATTCATTACTACAAGACAATTAGTTTGTCTTTTAACTGTTACCTTCTACTCAGTATTATAACCTAAATTTTCTCTATGTGCAGAAGAAAATAAGCTTCCCTTTCACCAAAAATCAAGTTAAAGCAGCGGTCCATGAGAGAAGGTTATTTTCCTTCATCTACAAACATATCTTCAAACTCCTGTGTTCCTGTGAATAATGATTACGGTATTCCTGGAGATTACAATCAAAATTGCAGTTTGCTGTGCTATGCAGATACTTACCAGAAACTTTCCCTTGCATAAATATTTCCTGATTACTCTAGCCAATACATGACATAAAATAAGCCAAACTCACCTAATATAATTTTACTTCAGCATCTGGTCTTACTAGCTCTCACGTGAGTTCAGAGAGTGAAACCTTAGAAACATGTTGAAGCTACTGTGGGTTACCAGCTCGGGTCTATCTAACCCCTGCTCTCAGCCGCAGGCAGGGTGCTGTGTGTGGCTCAGGCCATAGTGACAGTAGGCTAATTTAACTCAAAGTACATCACATCTGCTCTAGGCTAGAAGAACGCACATGGACTATTTCTATGACTCAGTTTGTATATGCTGAGGGATGGTAAATCACCTGTGTCTGAGCTTTGGACCCTGTAAGGATTTTCCTGTCAGTCTCAGGATCCTGGCCAAATTTCAATGCCAGTAATTACATGCATACTAAATATCCTATTCAACTTCAGTATTGGAGAGAGTACTGTTTATTTCCTAACACCAACTGTTCTGTAACATGTCAATATATCACTGAACAACTGTCTCATTAATTCTTGAGGGTTGCTGCTTTTAGCGGTGAGAACAGGGATCCCTACACGCACGTGCACCTGAGAGGCACAGCTCCAAACACCCCACAGCTCTGGAGCCGCGTGACTCGGAGAGACCTCGGGGCTGAGCTCACCTGCATCACAGCATCAGCTCATAGCCCTCGCAGGAGAGGATGGAACCCACAGAGCAGCTCATGTCTCTGGGCCACTTTTCATTAAGAATTGCTGATGAATTTGTAAAGCATCGTTACGGGGTTCAGCATGAATAATGCTGTCCATATTCCTAAGAATCAGCGTCATTAAGACAGAATTTACCTCTATTAAAAGCAGTGACACACTGAACAGAAAACTAAATAGATACTGATAGATCCATTAGCCCAGCCTCCCGTCCCTGATGTTGCTAGTTTTATATAACACAGCTTTATCATGTTTATTTCTAGTGATAAACTCATAAGACCATAAAATTCGTGAGTACTGCCTTATCATTTATTTACAGAACGTTTTGTGGAGACTGACCACTTGTCTGGGAAGTTTAAATACAGCAGCCTTGTCAGAACAAGAGCAGTTGCTGTCTCTAGAGGTCGCCCTCTCCTGAAAGCTCCAGAGAAATAGCAATTACGCCGTGTTCACGCTGGGCCTACTAGGCATATATAGCTGGTTTTTATATACATTATAGATCTGACTCATTTCAGATGCCCTGCACTTAAAACGTGTAGGCAGATTTTCCTACACTGACTAGAAAACAAGTCTGATGCATCTGGGATGCACTGCAAATGCACTGATGCACTGATCCCTGTAAGTAAAATAAATCTGCTGCACTCTGCCTACTGGTGGTGTACCGGACACTCAGGGGAGACTGATGCGGCCTCCCAGGGGCAGGCCATGTAGTATCCACTAGCTCTGCTCTTCCGGCCCAGCGGATCCCCTGGATGCATCAACTTGTTTTTTCACTACCTCTCTTTCAGCTACCTGTTTTTCACTGAAGCATTGATATTTTAATCAAAACATCTTCAATTATTAAAAACAACAACAACAACAAAAAAGCAAAACAACAACAACACATTACCAGTCTGTGCATAACTTTATAGCATCCTGTTGCAGAGTATTGGCATAGTTCTCCGCTTTTTCTAGTCATTGATGATACTGCACAGAACAGCCGTTGCAATTTGATTTCTTAGAGATGAAAGGCAATGAAAATATTCTTCAGTGTGCCAGAAAAGGAACTACTGCTTTTGCTTACTAACATTTGGAAGACAGTTGCTGGCTTCCACTGGCTTCATCTATAGTCTGATCTTATTATTATATTAAATATTTCTGAACATTGGATTTAAATTGTACTTTTAGGAAGGATTTATTATAATTTTAACATGAATCTATGAAGTAGTCAGAGCTTTCCGAGATATGGAAAATCGAGCAGGTATTGTAATGTGCCTCTTATCTGTAAACAAAGAAAAATTCCAAACTACAATGATTTTATTTTATTTTTTTTTTAAAGATTACCAATTTTCTTCCCATCCATTGTGCAGGAGAAAACCTAAATCAAAAGTGTCGGAAAGACCATGTTTTTCTGTACGTCCATCTTTGTACTGTTTACTTTTTTTCTGCACTATTTGAAGGCCAGTGGAAGCATCAAATAAATTTATTTGTTATAAGTCTTAAAATATATACTCAAATAACTGGTATCAGGATCTCACTCTGTGTATGTAGCATACTACCGTTCTTTTGCAGGTAAAAACTAACCAGGTGTTTGGGATTATATACAGCATATATAGCAAAGAGTCTGCTTCAACCACTTGAACACTGAGAATATTGTTTTTAAAAATATCCCAGGATAAAAATGAAGTGCATTCCATAACTACATTGATATTTAAAATGTATTCCAACTTTTGTTTTAAAAGGGTGCCAATTACAGTACACCTGTAGAAGTACTAAATAATGCAATTAATACAAACCAGCTTGACACTAAATTAACAGTCAGAATTTTTAAATTTTCAGTTACCATACAACTACACGACCCTTTTGATCATGTAACCCAGTTCCACAAAGAAGAGATGCCCTATGATTAAATCCATAATACTAATTTGCCTTCAAAGCAATTACAGATGCCTGCTCTTTACTTTTGGTACAGCAGTTTCAAAGCTCTTGCTTTTTATGTTTTTTGTAATGCCTCAGAGAAACAAGACTTTTTTTTTTTTAATTTTTATTTTTTGAGTTCACAGGCTTTTGGTGAATAGATTTGGCTTCTCTTGCCTTTCTAAAGGAACTGCTGGAACTACCTGATTCTAAGACCTAGAAGTCACTGCTGTGTAAACCTATGCTGCTCTTTCTACAGATATTACTAATCCATCTTGCTATGCTGAACTGCTCAACTATAAATCACTTTCTACAAGTCCTCTAATTTGTGATATTTTGCATTATTTATTATTTTTGTATTGAAATTGTACTGTCATATTTATAGTAACAGTTGTTACTGTAACCAAGGTGATGAAAGCACATTTTGAAGTGAAAGCTTTCCAACTGAAACACGAGTTAAAAGAAGTTAAAATGTGTCATGGCTTTGCATAATGACTTACCCTGCCATAGTTTGTCCTATTTTACTGCCTTTTCCCCCTTTAAATTTTAACTGCTGTCTGTTCTTCATCAGTTTCAGGGATCAAATTTAGTAACTTCGGTTATTATACATCTAAAAAAATATATATATACACACATGACTCATACTTTGCAGGGGTCTTATTCCTGAAATTACAGTACTTATATTTGTACAGCTCAGTTAATGTTCTTATTGTATTACTGTAGATGAAATCCACCTGATTAAAGTATTTTTGAAATGTTGTAGAAATGCAAGTATTCTATAGCACATTTGCCCTTAAAATGTTACAGCTCTGAGAAATGTTCCAATGTGAAGAAAGGAACATAATTATGTGCCAGTACTGCGTTTTGTAGTCTTTAGCAAGACAAAATTGGCATGGCTTTAAATGACAGCTTTACCTAAATGCAGACTGCATTAACTAAACCATAACTTTTCCCCACATTATTTACTACATAGATTGTGTACTATTATTTTGCAAAAGAAAATAAAAATAAGAATGTAAGACTCAGAGGAGCACAGCTACAATAATGGAAGTCATCTTCAGTTAGTTAGGCCTCTAACTGTATAGGCCAAATCTTCCAGGCCATGACAGATGTCTGCTGGAACATGACAGAATTATGACACACTGAAATCCTGCATATCTTTGAAATTGTAATGCGATTACCCCAACTCTGATAACAACACAGTCTACACGTATTATGCCAGAGCCAAGAAAACAGGAGTGCACCAGGTGTTTGGTAGAATATTTGACTTCTGTATTTCCTGAATTTCCATTCAGGAGCAGTTTGATGGCTACTGTGAGATCTATCAGCATTCTTACAGCCTCATAAGACAATGTTTTGCTAGACAACCATCACTTTCACAGAAATACCCGGTCTAAAATGGATGATTTTAAAAGCCTGGACCTTATGTTCTATTCAGCTGTTGCTTTGGTATTTATTCCAACAGGTGTGATGCCGGGTTAGCCAGACTGTCTGCAGAACATAAAATTACATATGAAAGACTTCAGAGCCTAAGTAAAGACCAACACACCTCTAAGCTGATCTTAGAATCTAAAATCAAAGAGGCAGAAATACAGGTACAGTATTTAGACCCAAGTGATCCACATATAGGTAAGAATTATAGTGTAAATCAAACACACACCATTATTGTTAATTATTTTCCTGGGAGTTCAGACATTTAAAGATGGAGAGTTATATCTGCTCACAGTCCTTATTAGACTGAATATTGCTACATAGCTACATTACTGTATTGGTCTAACTGGAAAAAAAGTCCTTAAATTGTTGCCTTTTGTATGCTGTGCAGAAGGTCCTAGCATTTAAGGTACCTACAAAGTCTCCAGGAATGAACAACCATCAGTGACTACTGATGTGAACAGTTTCTTGAGGTCAGAATGTTAAGGAGACATGGATGTTCTACAAAACCACCATAATAATGCAAGCTTCAGCTTACCCTGTATGTTTTGGCCTTCCCAAAATTATTTTGTGTACATTTGAACACTATTTTAGAAGTCAGCAAAACAAAGTGGTTTTCTCTCTTGGCTCTCTTCTTTCTCTGTTGGCTTTCTCTCCCATTGGGTATGAGAATGGAATTGAGCACTAAATAGAAGCAGAGTCTTGAGGCATTGCAAAAAAGGGTTGTTCATAACTCTGTCTCAAAGCCTTCTCATTTTCTTAGGTAACAACAATATTTTGCACCTTCACTTTGTGGTAGGTAAATGGTTAAAATTCACTTTTTCAGAACACGCAGCATGCCAGGAATATATTGTCATGAATCTTGTAAACAGAACAGTATGTTTTGTACTGCCACGACTGCTTTTGTGAGAAATAATTTGTGTTAGCAATGCCCGATCCCCAGTTAAATCCAGCACTTGTATCACTGCAGTAGGCATTACACGAGAAGTGCTGAAGTCACCCAGTCGCTGTGGAGGGTCTGCATAACTGACACCTGGTGATGTATGGATTGTGTAAATCCAGCTGCTTCAGAGCAGGACGATGCTTTCAAAGCAAGACTGTTGACTTTATTTATGGCTGAAGGAATTACAGCTTTCATAGTGTTCCTACTTTTGTCCTGTGAGACAATATACTTTTCATGATAAAGTAAAATGCACAGACTCAGTACTTTAGGAAGCATCAGCAATACAGCCCTTCTTTATAATCTCTTCTACTGATACAAAATTGCCCCAGATGAGACTGTGGCGAAATGCTGTTGAAAAATAGTAAACGCTGAATTGTGTTTCAGATTTCTCATCTCCTGAGCAGAGTGGAGCAGTCCATAATGCAGCAAGAAGCAAAGCTGAAGGTTGCCTACAAGGAGAGCACGCAGCAGCTCCACCTGCTGGACACCAAGTGAGTGAGCTGCCGCCGGCACGAAGAGCCGACCCCATTTAGTAGCCTTAAAGCTTGAAGATTTCCTTTGATATGGTGTCAAGAATGCAGTAATTATCATTAAATTTTTGTGATCGTCATAAAAAAATGCTGCCGAATGACTGAAAAGTCTGTTCTTTTTATCTCCTAATTTGTATTACGCTTTTAGATTAAAAAACGCTATTGAGGAACTCAGCGGCCAGATTTTGTCTGCACGCAGCTGGTTGGAACAGGAACATGAAAGGATTGAAAAAGAACTTGTGCAAAAGCTGGACCAGCTCTCACTGACTTTTAAGGAAACCACGGTAAGTTTCATTACAGTCTCCTAATACTTCTCAGGAACTATTCAAAAGCGTTATGAGTAACTGGGACTTTCAGACCTCACCAATATTTGCAGAACTCTTTTCATTGATGTCAAGCGTAGCATTCCCACGGCCTGAGAGTCTTGAAATAAATTTGACCACTTTAAAAACATCAGTATTTTAGCCTACTATCAAGTCAGTTTAAAGGGTTTTCTAAAATAAACTTTAATTCCTTATGCCTTTAAATTCCACATAAGAAAAGATGATTAATCAATACCTATTGCGTATCTGGGAAACATGACTCTAGTTTCATATGCAGAAGAAACCATTGAAATTATTTTTCCTGGCTCCAGGAAATGAGTGAAAGAGCTATAGAGATGAAATTCAACCAAATGTCAGAGAAAATTGACAAAATAGAAGAAATACAGAAGATAACGATGGAAGCACATGAAGCACAACAGACTGAAGAAAAGATAAATATTCGCATTGGCAAACTTCAAAATGAGATTAATGAAGACATAAAAGAAATGAAAGCTGAAGTTAATGCTGGTAGGACTATAATCAATCAAGATCTTTGTTCTGAATTGCGGTAACAATAACTGACCTTTAATACTCTTCAAATGTCATTGTACAAAAGTATTTTAAAGACACTGGGGCTAAATGGAGTGGTTGCATCTGTTACATTTAAAAGGGCTTTCACTAAGTGTGAAGCTCACAGAAACAAGAGGTGACATCTTAATAGCTTAGAAGTGCTCCCCCTGAATGTATGTAAGCACAGTTTGGCTGCCATCAGGGGCATTATTGCCATCAGCACACCAGCATAATTAGAGTCTTATTTTTCTTCAGAACTTTTGCTGTCTTTCTAGTGTAAAATTGAGTGTTATGGTAGGAGGCATATTCTGATATTAACTACATCACACCCTTTTGCTTTATATTATAAACTAATTCAATTCTCATGTGCAATTAGGGTTTGCAGCTATCTATGAGAGCATTGGGTCTCTACGTCAAGTGCTAGAAGCAAAAATGAAGCTTGACAGAGACGAACTACAGAAGCAGATCCACCAAATGAAGCAGGAGATTCCAGCGTGGGGAGAGGCTGGACCGTGACTGCAAGATTTTGTCTGAGATGAATATTTCCCTGGCTCATAGGCAGACTACGATCTTGTTCCAGTCTGTAATCCAAATGTAATGCATGTACCGAAGGACATGCTGCTGTTGCACAGGTTTGAATGTTTAAGTGGTAAATGCAAGCTTTTAACAGATCAACTGACGAGAAGCTTTTATGGGCTGAGGTGCTGATTTACCACTGCACTATTCTAGTTGCTCTCAGGAGATTACCAACATAAAACTAGAGTAATACATTGGTGAAGCTGGCACCTAATTTGCTAAAGGCATTTCGATGCTCCCCAGTTTTGTAGGCTTGATCAGGCAGTTATATGCTTATATGTATAAGCATCTCGATATATTATTTTTTAAATAAGAAGTTGATACCACTTGTTTATCATCGGTTCGGCAAGGTTCTCCAGCTTGCACAAATTACTACGTTTGAAGTCACCGGACATTTTTGCAGTGACCTTCTCTACCGTTGGCTCCCTGAGGAGACAGAATTGGGACCAAACAGACCAATTTTCAAAACTTAGATACTGTCAGAAGACTTTTGTTTAGCTGTGCAAATATCCTGTGTGCGTGCGTACGTGTGTGTGTGGAAACTAAACAGTATTACATAATGTAGTTGTAGACTAAGATGATTCATGAACAATAGAAGAAACAACTTGTGATCTTATGTATTGTGACCTTTTTAAATGAATAACCAAGTAGACTTGAGACAAGGCAAAAGATTTATATACAGTATTTTATAAGCCAGGCATGTGTTCCTGTGACTTGTTTCATTATATTACTATGAACTTTGAAAGGTTTGAAAACAAAAGAAAAAGTGATGATCTGGAGATAAAGTCCAGAGAATTTTGTGTAAAATAAAATGCAGTTTATGATCTGCTTAGCAATTTCTATTGAAGTAAAACAACTAACTCTTCAAATTTAAGGAGACTTCAATAATTTAGGAGGTTCAAACTGGTAATTCATGGTATTTCCAAATAAAAATGGTGCTTATTTCCATTCCCATAATAGTTTACACGCTGAAAATGAGCACCCATGGAGCATATTAATCTAGATGGGAAAAAATATATTTTGATTCTTTATCTTCATTCAGAGCTTTTATTGCTTATGTTTTCAAATCACACAGGATTAAGCAGTCATGAAGAATAACAGGCTTCATCCAGTGTCCTATTAATTTATACAGTAAACAGTACTTCATGTGCAAAAATACCATTAATTTGTACAAGTGTTACTGCCAACTTGTACAAGTTGATACAATGTCTTTCCATTGTCTTTAACAGGCCTTTCTTTTAGCCAATATTTCAAAACCATATTCCTGTTTGGACAACCAGTGGCAAACGTCTCATCACATCCATGAAACAAGGTTTGGCCCACACAGTCACTATATTAAAAAAAATGCTCCAAAAACATATGTGCATGAAGTAGGACAGTGTACTGTGTAAAACCAGGAAGATATACATGTCTTTACGGGATTAGTGCCTAAGTTGATATTTAGTTCCTATACAGTTGAAAGTATTAATGCATCACAGATACCTGAGCTTTTTGCAACTCTGCCTTCTAGTGCTCTCTGATAACAACACTGCCTCTGTTACTCCTGTTCTGTATCATCCACATGCTGTGGAGTGTATTTACAATGGCAGCTAAAAGGTAAGCCCAGTTCTCTAGAGGGACACAATGAAATGCTTGCAGATATGCTTTAGGAATTGTCTTAATACTTCATTCTTTCTTCATTTCTGTATTCTCATCTGTTCTTAAATATTTAGCCAAGTACAGTGGAAAAGCTATCACTGGTGTTTTGTAAAAAACAGACACACACCTTGAACACACAAGGAAGCAAAAAGAGATGAACAAAAACTCACTTTTTCTTCTGTAATTGCACATCTGTACCTGAGAGAGTCTTGTACTATATGGAAGAGTTTACAGGGAAACAGAGAAACAGTTTATGTATGACTAATAAAATGTTTCTCTTATAAAATCTTGTGTGATTCATCAGATATTAACCAAAACAAACAAACAAAAAAAAAAAAACAAAAAAAAAACCCAACACATAGAACATCCTAGCTAATTTTACTTCTGCTGTTTTCCCTAAATTTCAGCTAAGGTAAATAACCAAACCAGAACAAAACAAAACACACACAACAACACTGAAATGTGAGCTCCTATCAAGCAATGTGTTCCAGTTACAAAGAAGTGCTACTGGAAGAAGCTTTCTGTGCAGACTAGGCCCACAGAATCTTGACTGCACCTTCTGTCAGGGAGTGTTTGTCTCTGGTAAATAACAGCTGAGTTCTTCAATGTAGAATTAGAGTCCCTACATCTTTCTATCTTCTTAAAATTGTATAGCAAAAGCCTCTCATCAGGCAGAAACAGCCTGCCCCCAGGGGAATAACTAAAGTCAGGAGGACAGTATTATGGATACTGTGTTCTAGGAAAGCTTGATTTTAAAAAGCAGAAACCAGCTCTAAACACTGACCTGCACAGATCCTGCAAAACTAAACAGAAGGACATACCCGTGCTTGAAGGTGGAGCTGCCTCTTTATTTTTCCTTTCCATGTTGGTCTCCACTGACATCCCTGTGTGTTAGGAGTGCTAATTTCATTCCTTCAGGAATGCAGAGGGCTTCTGAGGGAGGAAGTAGCATTTTCTCCACTCAGCGTGTGTATGTTAGTACCTCCAGGAGTCACCATCTGTACAGCACCAAACAGGGCTGCCTTTTCTCTCCACAAAGGGAGAAAAGAAGTGTAGTGAGAAGAGGCAGGGTTAGTCTGCATAATTTTCAAGGTTATACTGAATCTCTGTTATCCTGAAGGAAGAACTACTCCTTAACTCTTGCTCCTTTAAACTGAAATAGCCTTTGCTGGCCATTGGTTTGTTCCACTTGCTTGACTATGATCCCAGCTTCCATAAAAAGGGAGGTAAGATTTTAATGTCTTCAGAGCTTGTACTTACTATAAAGCTTAGGCAATACAGAAACAAAGGTATGCAATGGTATTCTTAGTGGATACAGAGCTTCTGAACAAAGAATAAAAAACAACCCCCCCCCCCAAAAAAAAAAACCAACACAACAACAACAAAAAAACAACAACAACAAAAACACAACCACAAAAGGAAAAAAAAAGGAAACGCAAAGAAAACCCACTATCCCCTACCGCTAATGACTTCTAAACCAGCATGAGAACCGGAATCAGCAGGTCCAGCACTGGCCCCTGAAGGAAAACTCCCATTTCTCAAAAGGTGTGGCACACTTAGTAGAGGAGCTCAGGTAGCAATTCGTATCTCACTCAGCTGGGAACTTCTTTCTGGAATGTGCAAAGTACAGGAGGCAAGAATAATGACTACATTCTTCTGGACTGAATGAGTTCTCCTTATGCAAACATTTACAGAACCAGGGATTTCCAGGGTATCTGCAACTCCGAACTGTGTATTTGTAGAGTGTCCCAGTTCTATAAATTTAAAACCAAATTTCATCATTGTAATGGCCTTTAGTATTACGAGAAAGAGAGCAGATAGGATCTGCTGCAATGCACTACTTTAAATGCTGAAACATCCCTGTGATGGAAGCACAAGAGTTGCGTTTCCAATAAAGTTTCTGAAATCAGAAGACTTTGTCCCTCCTCCTCTCCCCACAACTTTAAAGAAACTGCAGATACACATGTTGATAACTGTGCAGCTGAAAGCGAGTACGAGGAGATTTCATAGTGAATCAAACCCCAAAGCTCTAAACTCATAGATAAAATCACTCAGGTGGGATAGAAGAAAATTGACAAGTGATGCCAGTATTTTTTGAGTTGCTGCTTAGGGAGCAATGCTTCCTTAAACTCAGTAACAAACCTGAATATCTAGGCTCCAACTCTGGGTATTAAATTAAAATCAAATCAAACCAGATGCCAAAGCAAACCCAAAGCAGAACCCTTTCTAATACAATAAAAAGAAATGATGTTGCATGAGGTGAGTGGAAGGACTCTTGCTGGGGCATGGAAACCAGGAGTTCACACAGGAAACTCAAGCTAGATGTGCCACGGTTTCTTAAACTGATCCCATTGCCTAAACAACTGGCCAGACTCAAATAGGTTTCAGTGAATGCTTTTCAGTGAATGAGAAGTCAAGCAAGGATGTTACCTAGCATATACATGACTTACTCAGAGCTATTTACCAGGTTTCTCTTTCTAAAAAACTAGCTTTCCAAGGAAATGCAAACAGAAGGTCTACAGCTGGAAATAAAAAATAAAGATGCATTCATTTCCATAATCCAGCTTATGGTTAAACCTTTTAAATCTGAAAGGACAAGAACAACAGGTTTTATGAAATCTTTTTGTACATATCCCTTATTTGCATACTCTGTGGCTCTTTCTTTATCTCCCTGATAAGAAGTGTGATCTGGCTTTATCCGACACTGGCCACAACAGGATTTTCATGCAGTAAAAATGTCACCACATGCGAATATATGATGCCAGCAGTGTCTTGATGCTTCCTGTTTCTTCTTCTAACTTACTCACTTCTGCTGCTCACTCTGCACACTGTGGTTAATAAAAACCTAACGGGAACTAAGGTCACAATCAGAAACTTCTTGTAAAACATACAGCTTTACTTCCTCTTAAGAAAATTTTCTTAAGCTGCTATTTAGTTGTCATCATAGCCCTTTAGAAAATCATATTTTTTCTGGGGAGCTTAATTCAAGCAAGCGATACACATGTATACTGCTATTTATCAACTAATAACCAAGACACAAGGACTAAGTGCCTCCTCAAGCCAGAGGTTCCCAACTTGTCTTTTAAATAGCTATACATGAAAAGATAACACTTCTTATTCTTCACAGATACATATTTTCTATATAATTTTCATTACTCGCATCCCACACTGAGTTACTGTACTATGCCAGTATTGATATAAGAACTATCTAGAGAAGGAGTGAACTTACAGGCAGGTTATTTCTGAAAAAGGGCAAGGAATCTGGCAAAGCCTACTGCAGACACATTTTTAATGTATTTTATTCTTTAAGGAAGAGAAATATAAACACTGCTGATGAACAGCACCAAACGACCACAGAGATTTCTTATTTACTGATGCTGATCCCAACAGCTGCCTGTGCCCTAACCCCACTAACATCACTGCTTGGGAAGTTGGAGGGGACAGCAGCGGCAGGAAAACGGCTGGAAGGTCTTAAAATTAATGGCGCTATGTAACGCCCTGTGTGCTTCAAACACCTGTTGAAATAAAACTGCACTTTCAAAGCTGCCTCTGTGTGGGAAGGCGTGTTGTTTCTGTGATGCTGCTCTGGTGGCTCAGGTGCAGTTCTGGCTGCACATTCGAGCCGCGGTTCTCCTAGGAGCACTCCCGAGCAGGGCCTCTGGCTGGGCATGGGCTGCCCTTGCTTGCCAGAGCTGCTGCTTGCTGGCACCTGCCTGCTGCACTGCTGGCCCCGGCCACTGACCTGGAAGGGATCCTGGCCACCACGGGCAGGGCAGGGGTTTACTGGGCCCCCTCTGGCTGTTCTTTTTCTTGGGAGTACACCTCTGCTGCTGATGCTCCTGTGAGGACAGACACTGACAAACAACCTTTAGGTCCAGTGACAAGACTGCTGTGACATCCTGGTGTGCAGCAGCCTCTAAGAGGCTGGGAAAGCACTCTAGGACAGCACACACGCTACTGGAAACTACGGCAGCACTTCATCGATACAGGGGCTCTCAGGTTTTAAAGTGAATTATGTCTATGCAGACAGTAGTATGGATCTCATCCCTGTGTTGGCCCTTTGTTTCTTGCCACACAATTTTGTCTTGAGAAGAGGCTCTGTGGAAGATAGGGTGAGGGAAGGGCATTTTGAGGGAGGAAAGGCTGCGGTTTTGCATGTTGTCACCACTTCCTTTTCTTTGCATTTCTTCCCTCCCTGTCCATCTTCCTGAGCACTGTTTAGAGTTAAGAAGCAAGAGAACTGAAAAGGATGAAGACTTTCTCCTCTTTTTTGCAGAACGTAATAACCTTCCTGACAATTACGTCTTTTCTAGGAGAAATAACAGGTATGTTTTCTTTTCACATAAATCATTCCAATTTTCTCATTTCTCACTTCAGATACTTGTAAGCTTTTTTTTTTTTGTTGTTGTTTTAACTCCATTTGGTAGAAGTATCTGAATGCAGATACAAGTCCTCAGATTGATCAAGCAAGTGGCCATGGCCATGCTTCCACCCCTGAAGGGCTGCGTTTAACAGCTGTCACAAGAGCACTTCCCTGTCTCATAGCAGCTCCGTAAAAGAACTGATGGGCTGACGGACAGGTGAATGGGGAAGAGGAATGAGGGAAGGCTTTGAACAAGCTACAAAGTGACTTGGAAATGTCAGAGTACTGTTCATTACCCCCAAGGTCAGGGCTTTAGCAACTACCCTGTGGTACGTAGGAAACTGTAAGTGGCTGAGGCAGGATGTCAATAAAAATATTTCTACTTCTGGCTGTCTATCATTTCCTCCAGTTACTCCAATTGTTGATAAGTAGACATAATATTTTTTGAGAGTTTTCCCAGACAAAGGGACAGACAACTTGCAAACACTATCTTTTTTAATTGACTCGTTTTCAGTCTTGCTTATTCTAGGGTATTACGAAGTATGAGACTGTAAAGACCAATTACTTTGCCTCAACACATCCTGCCATTGTTGGTTATGTGGATCCAGCCCTATTTAAGACTTTGCAGCTAACTGTGGGGAGTTGACTTCAATGAGCTAGAATCCTCCCGTGTATTACACTTTTAAGAAATATATATTGACATGCACTGTTGGCTATGTTTGATACCTGCTGCATAAAAATATCAAAGGTGGATTCTAGTTCTACATATGAGTAGTTTCAGCTGCCTGCATTAAATGTCTGCAGACTCAGAGGCTTGCACTTATGCCCAGCAAGGTACAAACAGCAGGCTAAATCTGTCATGCAAATCGTAGTGGCTGATCGCAGCTGTTACTTCTCTAGTTAAACTATGTGGCCTTTCAAAGTACAGAAATGTCTGTCTGTACCCTATTTTCATCCAGTATCACTAATGTGTTCAGAAGTGTTCACAAAAATGCTCTGTTCGGAAAAGCCTATTTCTATGCCTGTACTGCATCATTTGGTCAGCGTTAGTATTGCTTTTTTTCTATTTCATTGCTCACTCCAACCCAAGACTGTCAATGCTGTTCAGAAGGCTTTGTCCTAGAGAGTGCTGCCAGGAGCGCAGGAGAGTGAGAGCTCAGTGCTCGATGCTGCTGCTGGGAAGAAGCTGAACACACCCAAGGGGAACACAGCAGCATACCCTTCCTTGCAAGAAAGCATCCATCACTGCCTTCACAATACATTTGTGTTGTCAAAACAAGAGAAACAAAACCATAATGTTGTATCCAAGTGATAAGACAAGGGGAAATGGCCTGAAATTGCACCAGAGGAAGCGTAGGTTGGATATTATAAGAAATTACTGAAAGTGTTGCACAGCATTGGAAGAGGCTGCCGAGGGTAGTGGTTGAGTCACCATCCCTGGAGGTCTTCATGAAACATCCAGACGTAGAACTCAGTAGCATGGTTTAGTGGTGGACTTGTACCAGGTGGTCTTTGAGGTCTTTTCCCACCTGACTGATTCTAAGATTCTACAATCTCACTAAGAATTTTAACAATCAGACTGTCTTTCCAGATCACTTTGCTTCACCAACTATTTAAATATGCTTCACAGGTGAAACTTTCTTTCATCGACAAGAACAAGAAAATCTTGCACTTCAGTGCAATCAGCAAGCTGCTAAAGGAAAAGCAGGAACAGCTTGGTATATAGCATACAGCGATCTGCAGCAATTTAAGTTAATTAACTGCTCTTCCAAGGAATCTACTTTCTCCTGTGGAAAAAAAGGGGGACCTTCAGGCTGCAATGAGACCTTACAAGTGGCCCACATATCCCCTGAAGGAGGGCTGTTTGCATGTGGAGCAGTTCCTGGTGACGGAACACCAGCGACTTGCCCGCTATTTCACAACGTCTCTCACTGCAGGCACTACAACTTCTTTCTTACACAGACGACTTCCTCCACACAAGGTGAGTGATGCTTTTTAAACAGTGTGTATTTCCATACTTCTCTTAATAAGTCTATCTTCAGCTCAGATGCCCGCTAAGAGTATTGGTAAACTTGCATTAAAAAGGAGATGATTCTGAGAATGTTGCTCTGTGGCGCTATCTAGGCCCCTTTTCTTACTGTATCTTAGATACAAAACCAGAATTCTTTGGAGAAAAAAAAGACGCTTAGTAACAGGATATATAACTGCAACTTGTGACTCAAACCGAACACTGTAGGAGAACGGGAACCTCAGAAAAACTAAGGAAGTCAATGGTTGAGAACTGTAAGAGAAGCTGCTGAAAACATTAAATACATAAAGAAAACTAGAAATACGAAAATCTAGTTGGTACTTTACACTTCTCAAAGTTTCGTCGTTTCAGGTTGATCTACATCCTAACTCCTAGCATCTTCACTTGCAGTATGCTCAGCCATTTAAAACAAACAAACCAACAAATCTGCCCATTGATCTTTCCCTTCTTCACTTCTCCACACACACATTTTATCTGAGACACAGGAGCAAAGCAAATGCTAGGTATCTGCTTTTACTTGTCACAAAGTAAGCCACTGCAATATATTTTACGCAAAATGAACTTTAAGCTACAGGTAACGGCACCTACAGCCTTGGTTTTAACTCTGCTTTCTGAATTCTGTACTCAGAAGGGCATCTTTGCCAAGGCTTGTGATTTTTTTTTTTTTTTTTTTTTTTTGTAGATGAATAATAGCATAAAGGTTTTTAAAAACAATTGGATTAGACCTGTGAAAGTTTTCTGAGGATATGGTGTTGTGCCAGACTGGCACACTGGTGACATTAGGGAGTTCAGTTGATAACTCCAAGTTAACCCAGGAAAACACAGATTTGGTATGTAACACCCCCAATGGTGAGAACAGTGTGACCAGAGGCACACCACTGACAGCATATGCTACTGCGTTAACAGACTGCTTTGCTTTTTGTAGGCTTTCTTCAATTATCAAAGTATCATCCTTTTTGAGGCAATACTGCCTAACAATGTATGTAGATGCCAAGTATTAGAATTATTACCAAGAACTCAGTTATCTCAGTACCAGGTAGTTAGTTTGGAATTATTAATGAACAAAGTAATTGTTATTCAGATATAACAGAGCACAAGTACTTTAACTGAATTAGAATTCACTGTGTAAAACACTGTTTAACCTGTCTGAGACTGCACAGTCCTTCATGCAGCTTTCACACTTCAAAATATTGCCAGGCTAGACTCACTTGCAACATGCTTTGTGTTTTTCTGTTCATTTCCTCAGTTTCAGAAAGCGAGTCCTTAGACAGTGCTCCCCAAACACCACACAGCAGCCTGGTATTTGAAGACAACATCACTTTGTCATGTGAATTTGAAATTACCTGCTCAGGAGAATGCTTTACTCTGTATTGGATCAGAGCCGCGAAAACAAGTGAATGCATTTTTTCTCTAGCATACGAAGCTGGGACCTCACATTTGACTTACAATGAGCATTGCTGTATTGATGAAGACATCCGTGGACGATTATTGTACAATACCGACTTCAGTTCAACTGACAAAAAAAGTAATGTGACTATTCTGAATGCCACTAGTTCTGACAGTGGAGAATATTTATGCATTGTTACTACCTGGACAAATGGCAAGCATGTGTGGAGAGTTGCTAATAACCTGTCTGTGGAAGTTTGGAAAGACAAAACTACATGTAAGTTGAAATTCTATTCATTAGAGACTGTAACTTGGAGAGATGACATCTGTCCTAGCCCAAGAAATCGCACCTGGTTGTCATAACGATATTGTATTCTAGCACTAGATTTACTCATGCAAAATCCTACCTCCCTAAAATATGATCAAAAAATATATTTTTTTTCTTTTTAACAAGCAAACTGATTGTTCTTGAAATAACTTAAAAGAAAATAAAGCAACTCTGCATCGTTAAGTAGCTACATGTCACAGACCACTTGTCTGCTATTTCACACCGCTTACTTTGTGGATCAATTATTAAATTGCATCACAAAAATCAACTCTGTATTTGTAATGGTAGTACAGACATGAAGAAAAATAGGAAAATTAATGACAATGTAAGTGGATGATCGGCTTCCCATAATTTATTTTATGATCCATGTTTGAATAGTGCCAAGCGTGAAGACAGTCTTTGACTATCGTATTACTTGCTGCTGACCGCTGCCTAGATGTGCGCTAGCATCACTCAGCCACCTTCCTGCGGTAGAGCACTAAGCCTAAGGACCCGAGACGTTATGGGAGCAGGACAGGCAGCACTGTAGGCTGCACCCCATCTTCTTAAGGGGAAGCAGGAAATAAAAAGACCTTGCCTGCCTTCCTACTCATGCTGTGCTTTGAAAATACTGCAGTACCACTAAATATCAATAGTTTTGTTTGGATTTTAAATGAAGAGAATTTGCCTAGAGAAATCAAGATATTTCCCAGGATACAATACCCTGGAGTCATCCAAAATAATGTTTATGTGTAAATTATTTTTACGGTAACTAAAGATCAAGTGATCACCTGTAAACCACTGTAGATTATATCAAGAAAATCTGTCTTGACCCAGAAGTCACTATCACATCATGTTCTAAATATTATATCAATTTTATTTTATTTAGATATACAGTGGTATATCGCCTCTGGAGCTATAGCTGGAATTATTTTTCTCTGTGTCATAACATGGCTAACCTATCTCAGGACAGCCAAATCAAAAGGTAAGGAACATGTTCTATTATCTTGTTGAATTAAAGCTACTAAGTATAATTTTTACAAATACTTTAATTACTGAAGTTTCATAATTTCTTTTATCTGTTTCAGGAAAAAAATCATCCAGAGAACTTAACAGGTATTTCCTTAAAAACACTTCTATCCTGGAGTATTGAAAATTAATTTTAAAGTTATTTACATTTGAAAGACTTGACTATAAACATCCTTTTCATTTTAGATATTATGATGTTGCTGGAATGCCAGAAGATGAATGTAAGCAAGAAGTTTTGAACAACCTTCTAAGGGGTTACCTTCAAAGTAGATTTATCAGGGTTTATGTACACACAAGGGCTCAGGTGGAAGTTGCTTGCTGGCAGTTACAACAAAATTTAGAGGATGCAGGCCCTTCAGCATTAGCTTCCTTACAACACACCCTGTCCCCATCTCCAACTCCTTCCAAGGATCATGTTTACATGGCTTCCAAAGTGAATTTAAAGATAGTCTTGATGTAAAAAACAAGCATACACATGGGGGTTACTACGCAAAGAGGTATTCTTCAGTAGCTGTACACTGCTCCAAACTTATCCACGTACACAGGCACACTACAGTCTGTGTATATTTTTCAGTATCATGCTGACAATTCTTCTTGGCAATTGAAATATACTAAGTGAACTAGGTTAAGTAAGCTGTAGATATTTGAGGAGGCCAGTATACACCAAATACTGTAAGAAGCTCTGTTTCATAGAACGGTTGGGGTTGGATGGGAACTTGAAGAATTTTCTTATCATGTCTCTTTATTCATGATTTGTGACCTTGGTGAAGGTAAAACCTCCCCATCTTAGGCTTCTGTTCTCCAAACAAAAGAAGAATGCATGCCCATTGTTTCATAAGGTGGGAAGACATACAAAAATGCCAGTCAGTATACTGGAGCTGGTAGATCGCTCACCTTAATTCAGACTTAGAACAGAATATGAATTAATATTTGGTTGCAGGGCAGAATGGATTCTTATTTATTAATTTACTAAATGGGACAAGTACTTTTCCTTTAAATATCAAAATAAGAAGTGTTATCCCTGTTAAATTCTTATATCCTTTTGTTTTTCACAGGTTCTCCATATGCAACGAGTTGTGTCAGTGACAGTAGAAGCGAGCACCTTTATTGCCACGTAACGGGGACGTACGCAGAAGTCTCTGCCATAGATAACAACAAGGCTTCTGGGACAGGACTGGAAGCAGATATACATACAGTGTATGCATATGCTAGTAAATAAGTAAGTTTCAGCTACATCAAGATAGGAAGTTGCAAGTTGGGTTTTTTTTTTTGCAAAACACATGGCAGACTGAATAACATCCTAGCTAGATGTGTGCTAGCTTTACCACTAGAATGTTTGTATACTCACAGATCAATACATTTCCAATGTGTGAATCACCATATAAAACGCATGTTGTCCTTTCTTATTTAAACTACAGCAATATGGAAAATGTGTTTCTTTCTTTCTGCCTCTTTTTCTACCAATAAAACTGTAGGTTATAGGTTTTGTTTCAGGCCGAAGTGCCTGGCTAATATGGATGAGTACAACTCATCCTCTGCAAACTTCACACTAGTAATGTGTATGAGCTAGATGGTCACCGAACAAGACTGATGTTGCACTTCCCATCTTGCATGTTTTGTGTACAAGGAGCTGTGCAGTGATCTTGCTCTATGTGCAACCTTGTCATCCTGCAAGGGCAGAAACTGCCCCTCCTAAGCACTTCTGGGGCACAAACTGAAACAAGATGGAAGTCTGTGGAGAAGGGTCCCTGGCTGGCCACATCCAGAAAAAGCCAACAAGAGCACCTTTCACTGAGCGAGGCATCTACGAAGAGTCAGCAAGTTGCTTCTTCGTTTGTCTGGAAGCAATATTTTTTGGCAAATTCTGAAGTTGCTGAGCTGCAAGTATTTCTGTAAAACGGTACAGATTTGCACACATTGTAGTAGTTGGGTTATATGACAATATTTTCTGGGAAGTCTGAATATTTTAGCAAATACAAAACATTTCTGATCTGTAGCTTATACGTTATGTTTTGTTTGTTTGTTCTAAGTATGACCAAAGTTCTTCTAAAAGGCATCTTATCTACTTGGTAACAGGATAATATTAGATGGACCTGAACTGAGACTTGGAATTAATTTCACAAACTACTGAATAGACTTTACACACAGACTTCTTTTTTCCTTACAATCTTAACCTATGTAAATCTACTACACAGATTTCCTTGTTATCAAGAGTACATATGACAGGAGGTTCTAACTGTTCTTTGCTGTATGAGTGAAAGCTAAATAGTTTGCGTTAGCCTGCTGAAAACCTGAAGTGTATGTAAAACTTCACTGCCCGTACACCAAATTCTCACCTCTAACGTTTAAAGGCCTCTTTAGTCTCTAGGACTTAACAGGAAACAGAATTATGTTGGCAGTTACAGAATAATAATGTTACTTAGACTCGTTAGGTTAAGTTAATGATACAAATGAGAAGTTAAAAAGATTATCTTGACTTTGAAACCCAATTGTTTATGTAGTGCAGTTTTATATTGTGGATGTTTGTTTTGTGTCCTCTGAATTACATCAGTATGTCAAAACCATAATGGCATTAAAGAAAAAGTGTGAAAGAACACAAACAGCAGTATACTTATATTACATCGATTTAAAGTGAAATATAATCTTGTCTCCATTTCTACGTTTTCCTGCTCTACCTTCTCAGGTTATTAGCCATCATGGGCAGAGAATGCTCTCCTTGTGTCGGAATTCAAGTGCTCAGAAGACATATTCCAATAATGGAAAGGTCTAGTGAGAGACATAAAAAAATTTTGCCCTGATATTTGTAGGGAAGGGGTTCCTCATGTGACCTTCCCTACGGCACAAGAAATTCAGAGGTCGTGTGAAAGAAAACCACTCAGAAATTCAGTGCAAGTCTGCTACTGAATTGGCCACAGGGTGTCACCATTACTCTTGTCAAAGAAAGGAAGATGCCTGTTAAACCTGTGATCCATAAATGCTCTAATACCACTGAGGTGGGACTGCAAGCGATTTAAACAACATTACACATTTTGACCAAAAACAAACAAACAAACAAAAAACAAAAAACGCGCATTCCAAAGACATTGCTTCCTAAAGTTTCAATAAAGGCAGATGTTTCATTAATCACAGAATTATCTAGGTTGGAAGAGACCTCCAAGATCACCAAGTCCAACCTCTGACCTAACACTAACAGTCCCCACTAAACCATACCCCTAAGCTCTACATCTAAACGTCTTTTAAAGGCCTCCAGGGATGGTGACTCAACCACTTCCCTGGGCAGCCCATTCCAGTGCCTAACAACCCTTTCAGTAAAGAAGTTCTTCCTAATATCCAACCTAAACCTCCCCTGGCGCAACTTTAGCCCATTCCCCTTCGTCCTGTCACCAGGCACGTGGGAGAACAGACCAACCCCACCTCGCTACAGCCTCCTTTCAGGTACCTGTAGAGTGTGATAAGGTCGCCCCTGAGCCTCCTCTTCTCCAGGAGGAACAACCCCAGCTCCCTCAGTGCTCCTCCTAAGACTTATCTTTTATAAACCCTAACTTTCTAGGAAGGTATAACAAAGTAGAACATTTCAAATGCAGGTAACTGAAAATTATTGAAGTTACATATCTCATGCTATTGCCACATTTTGAAAAGGTAAATGCTAACTTGTTTACAACAATAATTAATAAACATTATTCAGCTCACAGAGATCTTATGAGGGAAACAATCTGTATTTTATACACTTGAATACATGAAGCACTGTGACCCAATTCCACACATGCTTTCCTTTCTGAGATTAATCTCACTAAAATGAATGTGGCAGCTTGCAGCATACAGTAAGCTGCTTGCTTACCTCTTTGCATGTGGAATGTTTTGTGTTGCAAAATAAAAGGGATCACTGGTTTCTGGTATGGTCTCTTGGCAAAAAAACCAACCACTATGTAACATTTTGTGTTTCCAGTTACCGTGGACTAACAAGACAAAAGAACTACAGATAATATTATCACCATTAATTTGTATTGATGTACCTCCCTTCTACAGAGCAAGGGGAGACTAGGAAGACGCAGATAACACTGAACTGAGACAGAGCACAGTGCTGGAGCACTAGATCCCCGATTCATTTGGGCCCACAGTTTATAGCTTTGTGCCCTTTGTTTCAGTAAACCATCTAGCAGCAAATCAATTATTTACGTTCATTAAGTTGCTCTGGTTGTGGTGATTCCAGCACCACAGTGAAATCAAAACAAAATGAGAAAAAAGTGAGGAAGGAATTTGGCATTACTCTGTCCCTGAGGCCCTGCTGCCACCTGATGTCACCACTGCTCCTGTCAAGGCAGGCCGCGAGGCTGCACGTCTGCATGAATTGGCAGCTCTGGAAGTGACTTGAGCAGGCAGGGAGCACTGAGGGAAATCATTCAAGTAATTTTGATAAGGCAAAATGACAACTGCTGTCCATAAGATAAGACAAATTCATTAACAAAAACAAAAATAGAGAGATCTGGTTAAGTATAAGCCCCTCTGTGGTCTGCTGAGGGCAGGCTGGGACTGCTCAGTGTCTGTGCACAAACAGACAGAAATGCCACAGAGCAAACACCAGACCAGAGAAGAAAGCCCTCCTTCACCTGCAGCATTGTTCACAACAAAGCATAATGAAATAGGAGAAGCTCCATAAATAGGAAGACAGTTATCCAATACAAAAAGCCAAGCAGAGGCCGAAAAACTCACACATTTAATTGCTGTGAAGCTTTTTAAGGGCAGTGCCAAGCAGGAAAGAGTCTTCAGCATGCTTGTAGAGCAACAAATGAGGATTCGAGGTAAGATCTAAACAAAGGGGCTAAGAATGGAGTCATCCATTTAATGCTTGCATTAAAAGGAGAGTGGCCAGCAGGTCTCTGGCCACTCACCTGGTCAGGCCTCACCTGGAGTACTGTGTCCAGCTCTGGGCTCCCCGGTACAAAAAAGACAGGGATCTCCTGGAAAGAGCGCAGCAGAGGGCCACAAAGATGATACGGGGCCTGGAGCATCTTCCCTATGAGGAAAGGCTGAGAGACCTGGGTCTGTTCAGCCTGGGGAAAAGACTGAAAGGGGATCTCATCAATGTGGACAAATACCTGAGGGGTGGGAGATAGAAGGATGTAGCCAACCTCTTCTCAATGGTTTGTTGGGATCGCCACAAGACCCCCCCATGACGGCATCCCCGTCTGGATGCCCACCTGGGCAGCCTGCTCGGAGGAATCTGCTTTGCAGGGGGGTTGGACCCGATGAGGTCCCTTCCAACCCCCACAGTTCTGTGATTCTGTGATCTATAGTGTTGCAAGGTAGTAACTTCACAACTGGCAAGGATGATAGAGTATCATGGTATCAAGGACTGAACAGCATCATTTTCATAAAGATACTTTAATCATCATTCAGCAAGTTATGAAGGAGAAATAAAAGTTCACGGCTATGTTCACTGGAGCACCTCTCGCTATATAAATATTTGGAGAAGCACATTAAGGCCCAGCAGAACAACATCTGGATCTCAGGGTCTTAGCCCAGAGGCATGGGGGCATTGATTGCAAGTGACAAACAAGCTCAAATGTTATTTATACTCTGCTCACAGAGGTAGGTAGTGGTTAATACTCAAACTTCTACACATACATTCATGTGTGGCACCTAAAACATGCCTTAAATTTAGCATCTAAACAAGCCTGCTGCTTCAGGAATGATGAACTTGTTTTTCCCAAGAGTTCAACACATTTAAAATGCTTGACTCCGTGAAACCACAGTCACAAAGATGTCTAATGTAATTACAATACTGGCCAACACCAGACTATCCCAGAACAGCTTGTGTGCATGCTAAGACTTGTTGTAAAAGTTTACTATCCACTAAATAAACGTCTTTGTGTTACTTTTGGTTGTTTACACATTCTCTTTTGCACTAACTTCATTAATGCTTCTCTGTACATTTTTTTAATGTCGCAGTCTCCTAGCTCTTGCAAACTGCAGCCAATTTGTGCTCCTAGTTCCAGGTAAGTAAAGTCTTTTTTCCTGTGCAGACTTCTCTTCACTCAAGAAGAGTTAAATACATGAATTAAGCCTGGTTAACTATCATCTTTAATTCACATACTACATAATTTGTTTTTACCCCCAAAAGCCAAAGAATCCTTTGTAAATAGACATTCTTGCTGCACGTTAGGTAAGTCTAAGCAACCTGATACCACTTTGTTGCTTGCACTAAGTATTATGACAATTCGAGTTACAAGAAATGGTGCGCTATTAGTTTCAGTCCTCTTAGTATCATGCAGCAAGCCAGTAACAGAATTCACAGTTCCTGCTTATCTTCCTCAAAAATCACGCTTTAAATTATGCCGCAGCAGCAAATAAATGCTATTTATACAAAGGTTGCTGCTCAAGTGTTCTATAAATGAGTATAGAGGAAGGGTTGTGCAATATCAGCTCAGAGTTAGTATTTAAATTTCTGCTCATTTATACTTTAGGCAGGTTTCATTGCTGCTGTTTGCAGAGAATTTCAAAGCTCAGAGTTTAGTGATTCACTTCGAGTGTTTTTATAAATAACACTTTTTAAAAAATGAGAAGTATTTGTCAAGGAAGTCTTCTGGGGAAAGAGTTGTTTTTCAACACAGTATTTCATTTTTAACCTATAGAAAGAACAGATTTTGGTCTGTCATAAACAGTTATTCAGGAAGCGAAACATTCCTGTTCCAGTTGACTAGGCCTTACAGGAGTCCCTCAGAAATACTGGGAAAATTATTCCCTTGAGGAAGATCTCCAGTTTAAAAGAACACGAGCTATTACTACCTTAGATAAAATAGCACCATTTACTTCAATCAGTGGTACTTTATGTCATACATATAAACATGCCTTGTAATTAAGCCTCAATACCACTAGCAATACAAGCATCATTTTAAACAGCCATTCTAATCTTCCCCAAGGGAGTTTTGAATTATTTTTCGTAAGGTATGTCAGACAGATAGAGCATACATGCCTTCAGCACAGAGGTAGGGAGAAGAACAACATTTAAGCCCTGCATGTATTCCCAGTGTTTCATAGCCACTTTGCCTTAGGTAGCTCTCTAACCAACATGCTGTTTTTCACAGAACCCACTCCAGGTTCTCCACATGGATTTAACAGACACCCAAATCAAAATTAGGAACCTTGCCTGGTTAGAGCAGCCTCATCTAAACCCAGGCTCCTGTTGTTAGCTCCTGGTCATTAAAGCCCTAGAATTTCCATTACACAGCTCAAGTTAACATCGGAGAGATGCAATTAAGCCCTGCAGACCTCTGAAGGAAAAGAATCAGAAGCAGAGCACTGCAGAATATTTTACCATACTAGATTTTAATCTTATTTTCTTAGAATTCAATGGAATTTTCCCCAAAAGAAAACTCTCTAGAATCACATTGCAAATTCACAAAATGGTCAAAGAGAAAAATTGAAGACTTACCCGTCATCTTCATCTACCTTGTTTTGTGGCTCAGCGTCATCAGTCTAACAGTTACGCTCCTGTTCTTCCTCACAGGCTATGCAGTACCTATTGAAGAAAATGGATGCATGGAAAATACTAGAAAACTCCTTACTAAACTTAGAACTTACAAAAGCATATTTCTCAAATAATTAACCTGAATACATGAATTCAGTTAATTCTTCCCTAAAGGTAAACTACCTTAGCTAGGCAGATACCAGTTCACTTAAATAAATAAATAAATAAGTTCAAAACAGACAAACAAAGCTACCACTCTAACAGAGCCAACTTACTTAACAGACCATCTCTATCTTTCCTGTTCCTGTTCTTAACCCTAAAATACAGTCAGTCTTCCTCAGGTGGGACTCTATCAGTGTCCTGCTCTTTATCACCTGGCAACTCCCAATTCATAGAACAAACATCCTTCCTCCTCCTCAAAGGAATCCTAACACGTTCTTAAAGTTGCCACTTCCTAAAATTAGAAAATTTATACAATAATATGATTTGGTGCTGAATTTGACAACATAATGGATGAATTAAAGAAGCTGTTAAGCACAGACAAAGAAGCAGCAGAAAACACAGGGCAGCTCAGAACACATCAGAGAGATGAATGATTTACTGGAGTGACTCAACTGCAGGCCAGGTCAACAGTAAGGAAAAACGTGTTACTGCCAAACATCTGTTCAGTGAACTATCCAAATCAAGATCACGCTGACAAGGCAGTAATCAGACCTGTGTCACAAAATACCCCAAAGTAATCAGCAGTAAGTTAACACCTTTGTTTGGCTTACATAAGACAAATTCAGCTGATTCCCATTTTGCAAGAGACATTTGGGGAGATGGTGTTTCTGCCACATGCTTATCTGGGGATTTCTGGGCTTTGACACTTAAAACTTTCAGAATCAACAGTTTAGATGAGTTCATTACACAACATTTTAACTTTAAAAAACAAAAATTAATACAGGAGATATTCTAAAAGAATAAAATGCTTAAAAAACCTACTCTTAGGCATAAAACCTCATTGGATTCCCCTAAGACTTAAGATATCAGGTGATAAAAATCTCTTTAAGACATGGGCTCTAAATTACTGGAGCACCTTTAAAAACTGTACTATTATTAACATACTTTATATACTGATCATCATCATGTGAATACACTGAAATCTTTGGGTTATAAATATCACTACTACAGACAATGCATCAGCAAACTGATAGATTGAATTAAAATATTCAAGCCATCTCAGCTACTTACAAGCTATCCTTGCAGCCTGACATTAGCAATGTCATTATTCCCTCTGAGCTGCCACACCACATTAACTTCATAATTAAGCAAGAATCCAGAATAACAGTCTTGACCGTGACAAAAAGACAGCCTTGAATTACAGCCATTAAGGAGATGTGCAGCATTTTTGTTTAGGCATCCCAGAGGATTTATTAGGAGCAAGAGCTTCAATTAAAAATTAAGATTACTTATGTGAATTAGCAAAAGCAGGGACACTGTTTTACTTAGATATTCTATGTACACAGTAAGAATAGACAACTCCCTGAATGCTTAGCTTCATTAAAGGAAGTCCAGGTACTCAAACATCTCTGGCTGAAAAATCAACTTGAAATATGACAGTAGAAAGCTTTCAGTAAGCTCCCTTATGTTTTCTGCTTTATTTGCCTGGCCTAGAAAACCGTGATAATTTCTTCTGCTCTTTTTTCGTATCAAATGAGTCAAATTCAATACCAGTACCGTCACAAAACTAAGGATTTGGCTTCTTATATCTGTGCTAGTAAGCCATGTAGAAGAAGACACTCCCAGAGTAGGAATGTAAGACATTCCTAATACAGTGTTCTAATTGCTAGACAAATTTCAGGTCCGTTTTTCATTCTATTTTGATCATTATCTTTTGTTTTATAATTAGTCAGCAAAACAACCAGTGGTTTAAAATTCCTCCTGCAAACCAAATGCTATAGGAAATACCTGAAAGCCTACACAAACTTGAAAAAAAAACCTGCAACTTAACTAAAATGCCTGAAAAAAAATAAGCAGTTTCTTCTTCTCTCCACTTCATGGTCTTACTCTCCTCTTTTCATTTTTTTTTCATCCTGTCTGCCATATTAAAAGAAGTTTTAGAACAAATTTGTTCATAATAGCTGTAGGAACTAACTGTGCTGTTTTACATGTAATTCAAGCACACTGAAAGAAATTTTCATCCACTCATATGTAAAAACAACAACAAAACTCTTAGTTTTACTGAAGAACAAAGAAGTTTTATTTTTATTTATTTTGATTTATCACCTTAAAATGAGAGGCAGGTTTATTACTGGAAAGGTCTTTCCTTTGTGCAAGTGTCTGATTTCATTGCTCCCTTATGAACAGTTTGCTCATAAGGTAGTTACTTCAGCTGTCTGTACTGGGACCACTAGTCAGTCATTTCTTCTGATAGGTGCTTCAGTGCTGAGGAGATGAGTCACATATGGCCAAGGGTTATATTTTCGATGTATTAGTTAAACATCTGATTATAAGACACCTTTCATATCAATACGCCATTCCCACTCTGGTGATCAACTCAGCTCTGTGGCACTTGCTGTTCAGCAAGGCCTCATTTTAGTCAAGCACCTCAGCACGTTCTTGAACAATGTGCAGGTAAGTAGGTCTTAAATATTTGCCTAAAATAAACATACTTGCTTTGCAAAACATACCAATCAAATCTTACATACCTCTAAAATCTTTTGAGACAGAACAGTTGAGGTTAGGAGAGGATACCACCCTGGATCACACACGCTTCTCTTGCCAGCTCAGAAACATCAGGTATTCTTGCTATCTGCATCTGGCTTATTCAAAGTGTATACGGTGTTGTACAGTTATGTTCCAGGGACGATATGCATCAAAACCCATCTCAATAATTCCTCAGGGGCATCATCAATAAACGACATTTGTTTATTGTTAATAAACAACAACGCTAGCTGTCAGTGAGTCATAACCCCCTCCCAGCTTTGTAGAACAGTCACAAGCCCTTCCTCCTCTGCAGGAAAAGAACTAGGAACCACTGGAGCTCAGCACTGGGAGAAGAAACCCAGGGCTTTGGACTTTCTTTCTTTTCCACTTCCACTTGCAGCAGTCAGAACTGCTTTTGTGCACTCTTCTGCTTCATGATTTATGCTACTGACACTACACCCACGTACAGTCCCTGGCTTCGCAGTCAGTGTGATGTGATGAGTAGACTGGCTGGTTTTCTCTGAAACCAAGAATGAGTAGGAGAAAGTCCCACACACTTTGTCACAAACAATAACATCAGAAATTAAGCTGGAAGAGGGACCCACTCCTCCTACACACTTGGCTGTTTCTGAAAGTCCTGGGAGCCAGCAGATTGTTTCTGTTGGCCATGTTTGGAAAGCTGGAGCACGGTGCTGCTGTGCTGCCCACACAGAAAAACCTTGCTGGCACTCCTGAATACAGCAAAACCCATGTCCCGTCTTCTTCAGCACTTTGGATGTGCTGAGCCTAGGTCACTTCTGTATCTGAGGCATCCAGCCAAAATGGATCACATCCAGTGGTTTGAATTATTTGCAGTGAATTTTCCATCAAAACACGTATCTACAGGAGTTTCAGCTCCTCCCTTGGGTACACAACATCACCCACTTCCTACTGCACACCCTCAGCATCTCTGACCTTCAGCTCAGCTAAATAATGCTGTACTCACTCCTCCCCTGTGGTACAGTCTGCACTCGGATGCACAGGGCATTTTATCAAGATGTGTTATAACACTAACCAAGTACATTAAAAATAATAAAAATATAAAGAGAGGGGACTGAAGAACTAGGCAGGCAGAACGAAGCAGCTGTCCAAGACAGGGAAAAGAATTCAGTCTGGCAGTGAACAGGCAACAGCAGATATTGACAAAGACAGAACTGCTCAGCAAAGCATTTGCTTTGCTTAAGGTTGTACCTTATTTAAGCTGAAGCAAAGTTACTGCTAAGTGTAGTCTCTTGATACTGAATGGATATTTACTTCGGAGTCACAAGTCGTAGTTTAAATGTGCTACAGAAATCTATCCTAATGCAAGCACAGCCTTCTGTATGCATCACACAGGTTTTCGACAACAATCTTCAGATTAACAGTTGTTCAGATGACAGGAAAACCACCCTTTAGAGCTCACCTCCTTCAGCAGGCACTTTGAAATAAAACTAAACTTTATGACTGACAACTAAGGTATTCAAGTATTTTTATGTGTAGCTGAGAAGATCCAACAGACATCACTAAATGCACTGGAAGGTACTCAGAATACTTGCTATTTATAAGGTTGTAATTGCTGAGATTCCACTGATTGCTTAAGCAAACCCAACAGCTGTGATGTTTTGCTGGCCACTTCTCCAGCCAGAGCTCTGTAACTCCTCATCAGCAAAACGACCTGGTAGCAGCTTGAGAGTTCCTTTTAGCCCAGTGAGGAATCCATTTTGAAAATCTCCCTGCCTCTGAAGGATCCACGGACTCCAAACATGCTCTATTCTGACAACAAAATTACTCATTTTTGTTTCCATTCTCTGAATGCTGCCCTTTGCAAGGCTTTCCTTGAAGAAGCTGCCACCATTTGGAGACAAAGAGCATTTTTCACTGAGCCATGGCTGGCAGCCGTCCTAAAGAGCTGAGCAGGATGAACTCCGCTGCTGTCCCTGCCGAGTCACCGTGGCACTTGCCCCTTTGTAGACTGGTGATGATAGCTAGCACAGGGGATGCAGTTAGAGGGAAAGGACAGGATCTCATTTAAAACAGAAGGTGATAAATGACGTCTGTTGTTCTGAATGCTTGAGAAGTACCAACTTCACCTTCAGCAGTGATTAATTACAATCAAACCTACATGGACTGGACTGATTTATTTTAGGAGCGATACCGAGACTTTGTGGGAGAAGCTAAGAGAAGTACTGGGGAATGCTGGCTTTTTTACAAAATACGTATTGTGCTTGCAAATTTGCCATCCTTGCATTCCATGACAACATACAGAGACCTGTAAAAGTAAAAAATTGTTTCTCCTCACAGCCACAGTAAAAATGCATTTATTTGATGAAGCTATGCTTAAGCAGTAGAATTCTAACTAACAAGCAAACAAACAAAAAACAAACAAACAAACAAAAAACAACAGCATTCTTTGCAGAGGAGAACATCCTGACTACTTTTTATTTTAGAAATCTTATCTGTAAAAAATTGACTTTTTAAGACTGGTCCGTTTCCTTCCTATCCCCTGCCTCATCCCTATCCCCAAAGTTTACATGACTTTGCACTCAGTTTTGATACAACATTACTTAGCATTTCTGCCTGGAAAAAAAAGGCACGTTTCAAACATTTCCATCTTTGAAAGGATTAGAGCTTAGCTTTACGGTCAAAGGCCTAATTAGTATGGTCTTTACAGATAAAACCACCCTTTTTTGCTGGAATTCATGTCATTTAAATTTTACCAGACGGTAATTTTTTCAGCAAAGAAAAATTTGTAGTGTGTTGCTTTAGGACAAGATAAATAAGGTTGATTTTTAGATGCTTTTAGATGAGGAACTGTTAAAGCCGCAGGCCTAACATGCAGATTTCTTGTCAACTTTAATTAGCTTCTGTGAACCTTAAATTATGTAGTTATTTAAGATTAACCAGGGTGAAGAAAAGCAGTTTTGCCAACTTTCTGCTGTTCACACTCATGCAAAAAGATGGCAAAGTAACTCTGTAATGCTGTGAACTCTGCGCCTGTGAGAAATGAATGCCAAGCCCTGGGATTGCAAAATGACTCAAAAGAACTGAAAATGACAGCGGCCGAAATGAGAGGAACAAATAATCCCTTACACAGAAAACAAAGTGGAAATGTGCTAAGCATAACATAAATAAAAACCTGCCAGAGTTTTCAACAGACAAAAAGCACCAGGAGGGTGGACATGCTGAGAAACCTCCGCAGTTGTCTGATGTGACGCCTAGTGACTGGGACTGAGCCATCAGCTCCAGGCGTATCCGTACTTGTGTAGCCTGAGCTCCAGTTACCAGAAGTGCCTAAAATTTCTTCTGGCACATTTTCATAGTGTTGTTACCGCTGCTGCAAATAACCATACTCAGACATAATGCGTGTGTATGCTAACAACAGTAAGGGATGAGAATGAAATTTGAAAGGTGTTGGCATTATAGAAATGACCATGTGCCCTATCACACAAATCACTAGTTACACAAATTCATTAGGCAAATTTTACAAATTCTTATTCTTCACATTAGAGCCCTGTTTAGACATGCTCTCTGTTTTTGCTTCTCGCAGAGCAGAAGTGCAGCAGCTTTGTTACTTCTACACAACAAAATAGTTTGCGCCCTTCTTTATCCATTCCAACCACTGAGCATTTGGGGAATGTATTGGTTTCTGGAAGTCATACCGAGGTTGGAGATAAGAATCTAGAAAGAGATTACCTTTGCAAACCTCTGTTTGAGATTGGATGTATAGAACACCAAGTTTAATTACAAAAATAACCAGACTTCAATTCATTAATTTGTCCTTCAGTAGAAAAGTCACCATCAAAGCTATTTGCTACCTCTTGGCAAAGAAGAAGCAATATATTATTTCAGGGCATTTTATAGAAAAAATTCAAGGTCTTCACCGATACATTCTCCATCACTGAGACTACTATCTGTGCAAAATAAACCACAGAGAATAAATAATAGCATGAGACACCATTACTAACACTACATCAAAATTCAAAAATAAAGGTAACAATTCAAGAGGCAATTAATTTAAGTTGCTTAACGTTCAAATAACTGTAAGCACGTCTCACCTAACATATACTATAAATTACCATTTAAAATCCTAGCCTACTCTGCCTTCCTCTCTAAAAGAAGGAAAGGCAGACTTTTTTTGAACATGGAAGTCCTGGGGCACTGCAGTTGCACAATAATTAGATCAAAGTCAGAAAGCGCTGCAAGCACTTTCAAGTTGCATATAGGACGGTCACTTCTTCCAGCCCAGTCTCAGGACTGTCTTACCATCTTCTGTCACATTAGGCAGGTGAATGCTTTTGATCCCTCACAAGTCTGTACAGAGAGAAAATGAAGATATTCCTCATGCTTGGGGATATTATAATCCTTGGACAATTTCAATATCTTGTAATGACTGCACGAGTCATTCTTAATGTCCTTCAACCTCTGGTTCTTTTAACTGACCAATGTACTAGGCAGCCTTATAAATGAAACTGGGAACCACGTTACAGTTATGAAGAGGGCCTTTTCTATAGACACTTTATTTCACAATTCCATGTCTGTTTCTGTGATAGCCCTGGGCCTCACTCAAATTCTTGAAGTAGCACTTGAGTGAAGACTTGTGCCTTTTGCATAAGGATGTATTTACTTCTTTGCTTGCCAGATAAAGGAGCAACAGGAAGCATGCTGACATTAAGTAAACACTATTACTGAAATTATTTTCTTATGCCTGACCTTCCTGTGAAGATGTGTGACCTGTGCATACTGTTGTCTCTGTGAATCTATTGGCTATTCGCAAATAAGACATGCACAATTGCCTTGCCTAATTATGCCCAGTGTACACGGCAAATGAACTGATGTCAAGGGGTTGTCCATATTCTGGCACTGAAGCAGGAGGTGGGCTGGGAGACCCACAACAGCTTTTACAGCCTATAATTATGAAATGGATTTGCTCTCATTATTGTGTCTAAAATGCATTACCTGAGGAGGGGTGATGGCTCCAAATCACCTGCCTGGATAATGTACTACAGAAAGAAAGTTAAAGCCCATAGGAGACTGGGTCTTATCTCTGGTGGGCATTGGAGTCACAGAAAGAGCCTCTGCTGGCCACAGGCTGCGCAGCTTCCTCCCCAGTTGTATGCAATGTACTTTTACAACAACATGTGCCATAAGTGAAGGCTTTTAGAGGACTTAGTACAGTATGTGCTTATCTTTCTTTGCTCGTACATATAAGTAGTTGTGAAATTAACTTCTGCTAGCCAGGATATCTACCAAAAGCTAACTCCAGCCTTTCCTGCTGTTCATGGGCATTCACATCTGCACCTCTGACTAGAAAGGAAAATCCTTTAGCAGGAATGCATGTGACTGAGCTGCCCGCTAGCACTTAAAGAACACAGTTTAATCAAGGAGCTTGGCTGCAGATTACTATTATAGAATATCTACAGCATGCAATTTCCAAAGTGCCTATAAAATTTAATTTGCTAACATGAAAAACAAATAAGACCTCCACAAACAGAAAAATAAGTCAAGATTTATCAAAGAAATAGTTATGAATTATTCATTCACTCCTTCTATTACTGGAATTTGGGGTTTCGGCTCCATCCCCTGAAGAGTTTACCTTTTTAATCGCTTCTAATTAGCAATTATATTTTTATTGATCTGTCCTCAAAAACAGAGTAAGCTTTGTTTTTTACAAGCAAACCTACTAAAGTCTAATAGATTTATTATTAAACGAGTAATAATTCAGAAGACATCATTCTGAATACAAGCACCAGTGCGCAGGGGGAGACACAAAGATCAGGTGCCAGGAGAACAAGAGAGGTCCCAGTGCCCCTAGGTGAGCACACGAGTACTTCCAGCTGCAGAGGCTGCACGCCCTGGCAGAGGGACAGCCGGTGTTCTCCCTCCCTGCCACCACTCCACCTCCTGCTCACAGGCACCCAGCCAGGAGCTGCAGTGCTGCGTTCCATCCTCTGCCTCCAGGGAGGCAGGTTTCCAGCGCTAGTCGTATATGACAAAGACCAAAGACGTACAGTTCATTCAGAAACTTCTCAGCTTTCCTGAAACCATTACAGAGATGATTCGGGCATTGTGAACTGCCTCTCTTTTCAGCCATCTCTTGGAGGAGGAAAGAGGAAGCCTCAGCAATACCTCTCAGAGTACTTCTGCTCTGCTGTCCCCACTGCTGTAAGGTATGCAGACTCCTGAAGGGTTGCTGCCTCTCCACCTCTCTCCCGGGCAGGCTGCTGCCAAGACAGCAACACCACCTCCTCCAGCCCTGCCCAGCAATCCTGCCTTGTGCTCCTGCTACGTGGAGAGATGGAAAAGGGGGCGAAGGTTTGGGGCTGTGCGGCCTGGAAGGAATGGGGATGCAAGAACGAGATGGAGGGGTCTGGAGCAAACAAGTCGGGAGATACAGGCTGGCGTGGCCTAAAGGGCACGGCTGAGCCCCCTGACAGGCCACTGAGGGCCTTGGGCTGTGCAAGCTTCCACAGTGCTGCCTTCACCAGCTGGGGTGAGGCAGTTGTCAACAAAGCAATGTGCAGAGCAAAGTGAGCCAACAGTAGAGGTCAGCCTTGAACTGTAAATTTCCTCTCCAAATTTGCTGTTTGAACAGTTGCTGCTGTTGACTGTCCACCTAGAAATGCCTGAGGGACCTGTGCCAAAGCAGCAGTGGACAGCAGGAGGAAGAGAAAAGGAGTTTCCTTTTAAAACACGAAGAGGCAAAATCTGGGTACTCAGAGCTCTGCTATGTGAGGGTTTAATTACAAATGGTTAATAACACTTGGTTCCTCTGTGAATAACACAGAGGTCCTAGTAACTTACTCCTGACTGCTAGCTGTTCCAAAAGGCTCAAGATCTCATGGAACAAAAACACCCCAAAACAAAAAAGGGAAATAATAAAACTTAACCTAGATGGACTACGTCAAAATCCTTGATAACGTAATCAGTGTATGCTCCTACATTAGTTACATCCTGACTTCAGGAGAGTTACCAGTGCCCCTTGCTGGTTTCCATTACCCCTTGGCAGAGCTGTCCAGCAGGTTGATTCATCTGAAAGAGGAACGGCTCAGTCCTGCTGTATTTACCTGGCTGAACGCCTGATGCAGGGAAGTTCTGGGCTATTCACGTTGCCCTGTTTCATCTGGTCCTGCGCTCAATGTCTAAAAACATTTAAACAGTAGCTACGTAAGTTAGGTCAGTGCTTTACACAAAACACACTACCTGGATTTTTAAAGCTGAAAATTAACATGGAGTAATGAACTGCTGTTTGCTGTGTGATGTGAAGAACAAGCATTTACATTTAGTTACCTCTTGCAAATGGGGACATCCTCCTCCCTTAGATGCAGCTGCCTAGACATTCATTTAACGCAGCAACTGAAGGGCAGGGATTTGGACTGAAAGACATAACCCTTATGCGGTGTCAGAAAAATGCTTCAAGTTGCAGATGGGAACCTGACGATCAGCAAAACGCACTGAATTTTCTAGGCCTGCTTTCTAACCGCGGTGCATTATACCTACACCAGGCGGGCGCTCTGGCATCCTTTCACTCAGGCATGCGTTTGCCAAGCTCTCAGCACCACGCACCTCAACCACAGCTGGTTTTCCGGTATCTGAACGAAACATCCCACGCCAGCGCCGCTGGCCTCGCACCTCCGCTGGGGACGGAACAACCACACGTGCGCCTACAGCACTGCGCCATCTCCTCAACGCGCCCGAAGCCACGTTCCCGCCAGGGCCCTGCGCCGGCTCCCAGCTCGGCGCCCCCAGGCAGGGCTGTCCCGCCCGGGTCCCCGGTGCCCTTCGGGCTGCTTCGTGCTCTTGGCGGAGGGGCAGGTGCCGGAGGAGGGAGGCTGGCCGGGGCGGGAGGTGCCAGCGGGCGGGGCTCGGCTGCCCGGCAGGGAGGGGGCTCCCCGCTCTCGCCTCTTTACCGGCGGAGCCGCTCCGCGCCGCATCTCCCCGGCTGCAGCAGCCGCCCCCGGGCCGGGGCCGCGCCGGGCTGAGGGAAGCGGGGCTCAGCCCCAGCCCCAGCCCGAGCCGCCGCGGGGCGCAGGAAGGGGCCGAGCCGCCAGAGGTCCTCGGCGGCTCCCGGGGGTCGGCGGCGGCAGAAGCGCTGCTGCCGCTGCCGCCTTCCCTCCCTCGCCGCAATGGGCCTCCGGGAGCTGGTGCTGTGGCTGCTGGCGGCGGCGGGGCTGCTGCGCGGTGAGTGAGCCCCGCGCGGGCTGGCCGCTGCCCTCCGCGGCACGGCGAGGGGTGCCCGGGGCGGTGGCGAGCGGGGAGGAGCGGGGACGAGCCCCTCGGGCGGTGCTGCTCTGGGGGGGAGTTGGGCACTGGGAAACGAGAGGGGAGAGCGAAGTGTGACCGGAGCGGGGACGGAGGCGGCTCACGTGCGGGGACCTGTTCTGCCCTGACCCAGATTTGCTCTCCGTCTGAAAGTGCCGCTCTGCCTGGTCTGCCGGGCTCCATCCGTGCGGAGCTGCTCCCTCTCCCTCCATAGAAAATGGCAGAATAAAGATCCTCCCCGGATTCGATGTGTAGAAAGGACAGAATGTTATCAGGTGCACTGATGTAACGCCTTCCGTCCCTGCCAGGGACCCGGTACCCACACTTCGTGGCCAGCTGCGTCAACAGAGCGGAGAGCACTTGCCCCAGGAGTTCTGATCTGTAGCGCTCTGAGAGCATGGGCTGCTCCTAACCTGTAGCCATTTTTCTCCCGCTGTCTCGTTGATGCCCTCCGCCGTAACCCTGCTCTGCTCTCCCGGCTGTAGCAGTGCCCGGGCAGGTGTGACAACAGAGGAGGTGTATTTCCCCCTCAGCACCTCTGGACCACGGCGTGCATGTGTTGACAAAGCCACCACTACCCACTAGAGTTTGCCACTCCTGGCCAGCCAAAGAGTGAATCCCCCTTATAGGATGGGATGAAAGGAAAGGATGATAATACGTTTGTGGTACGATTCTGCTCCAGTGGCTGATGAACTATATGAATCCCAGTGGCATTTCTTATGCAGCACATAGGATAACAGCTACATAATATCTGATATAATGAGAAGAACACCGTAGTTTTACTTTCTGATGTAGAGTCCCAATCATTTCTCTGTTTATTCCTGTGCCCAAAGAGTCCCTGCAAGGAGAGTTCCAAAGGAAGCTTTATAAGGAGCTGCTGAAAAATTACAACCCTCTGGAACGACCGGTCGCGAATGATTCCCAGCCTCTCACTGTCTATTTCACTCTCAGCCTCATGCAGATCATGGATGTGGTGAGTCTGTAACCTCATAGGAAACTACTTCTTTAAAAGGATGGATTTTCCCTTCCCAGAACAGAGATATGTGATAGCAAAGGAAGACTGCAAGACCTTGGAAAGCACAAATAATTGAAGAGAATATGCCAAATTTTGACTGCTTTTTTTTTTTTTTTTTTTTTTTTTTAAGCAAATATTACAGTAAAGTTTGTCTCTTTCCTAGAGCCCTTGTCAATATTCCCCAATGTTCTTAGCAGTATGAAGTATTTAAAATTATGCTCAAACTTTATGTTTTTGCCTTAATTGTACTCAAGTCCAACGAGAAGCGTAGTCTGTGGGGGAATACGCAACAACAAAGGTGACCTGGTGGTCACTTGAGCTTCTTATTTGGGAGTGGAGGGAGGAAAGGGGTGTTTTGGCCAAAATCCAGGTTATTTCTTATCTTATTTAGACAAGATTCTTAAATTCTCTGCTTACTCTTTAGCTGCTCTGTTTGCAACCACAGTTGGGCGGTACAGCAATGGCTATTCTTGTGCAGTGCTTTCTAGGCTTATAAAATGCTCTGTAGGATCTTCTGGGTTCAAATATGAGTAATTCAAGCTTCATTCTGTCACAGCTGCACAAAGATCAAACTCTACATATAAGCAGATTTACAGTATTTATTTTCACTGAACTCAACTAGCTATGGTTGCTAATAAAGAAGTTAATTACTTAAAGCTAGTAGTTAACCTTCAAACGCCATCATCTTTCCATCAGAACCTTGAAGTGCGAGGCACAACAAAATTCAGAAAAGAAAAAGATGGGGTTATTCGTGGCAAGTGGCTTGCTTTCTGTTCCCTTGGAAGCTGACAACTGCCAAAATCCAGACGCCGTTCATTTAGTATCTAAAGGTCAGCGCACAGAACTCTGCAACTTTACATGCTCATAGTTTCTATTTTTGCAAGTTTTAGGTTTATTAGACTCAGGGTGAAAACTAGGATATGTATTTCCACTGTGATACTTCCTATTTGCTGAGGTGAGAATAGACAGTTGTGATCAGTGACTTGTTTCAGTGTCAGTGCCACTAAAGCCAGCAGGCAAAACACATCACGCGTCCTGTCTGAGGCACATGAGCTTGCAATGTGCAGCACCAGACAGCCAAACAGAAGCTGCACGGGGTGTGCCTACTGGAGTGAGGGCAAGGGAAGAATGTATGTTACGCAGAGCACAACAGTTTGTAAAGCTGCTGCAGGTGGCCTCACGCAGACTGGGGCTGTGCACGGACGCCTGGGAGCCAGCAGGGCACAGCCAGACATCAGACCAGACTGATGTGAGACAACAGCCCGTCCCAGGGGCTCACAGCACAGATGACAGGAACATCCCTTTCCCTGTAGGTGGGCACGCTTTTGTTATTAATGATACGTACTACGGGCAAGCTTAAGGAATTTTAAAAGGGATTTCCTCACACTGCATGCTCTGCAGATGCAAGCAGGAGCTGACTCCTGACACCGAGACTGACGCTGAGGAGACAAGTAAGGAAGAATGCCTTTGGAGAATCAGAGACAACAGAAGGAGCATAAAAGTGAGGGGCAACACAGAAACAGTAACTGGTACCATGTTAACAAGGGATATGTTGATTTCACACTTCATCTTCTAATTGGATTCCATTAGGGTGTATCAAGGTAAAAGCAAACAGAGGGATTTGAAGGGCAGGGGGAATTGTGAGGACAGGGCCTGGACAGAGTGCAGTAAGAGAGGGAAGCTGAAGTGAGGAGAAAGAAGGGCAGCACAGACACTATGTCCCGGAAAGCTTAGCCACTCTGAAGGCCTGCTCAAACTGAGCAGTTGAACAGAATGTATTTTAATCATACTTCTGCACGTATCACCACAACACACGGTGCCTCAGAATCTTGGACCAGGCTTCGATTAAAACCCCATCCGAACCGTGAACATACTTCTCAACATAGACTACTTTACAACATCACTGAAAGCGTCCTGAATGGAATAAGCTGAAAATCCATGAGACTTCTTTCAAACTTCAGTTGAATCTTTACTATAAAGGTTTCCCTTGTGCTCTGCGTCAGTTAAGATTGGGGCCTTCTCTCCCCCACACCCCTGATGCAGCTCTAAGCGTGACCTTGCCTACTGTACGGAGAGATGGCTTCTGGGCGGACAGATGGCTAAAGGCCAGCAGTCAGACCACTTCAGGGTTAAAAACTTCTGGAGTTGCCAAATTTAATTAATAATAAAAAGTAGAACTGAAGGATTAAACTGCAAATATCCACAGATTGCTAGCCAATCTGGGTATAGTCAAAAACTGGCAGTCATGGCTAATATGATTCAAAAGGGGTTTCTGATACTATGTGCCTTCCAAAAAATCCCCTTAATTATCTGTAAGAAGCCACAGTTTTTGTATCGACAATTTAGTTACAGCTCATTCTGCTTGCTATAAAACAGACTGCATTTATTTCTCAGAGATCTGGGATTGACAGGCAAAGAAAGAAACGAACCATGAAGTAAATTAAGCTTCACACTATAAAACAAATGAGTTTTCTTCATTGTCAACAAGAAGCAAATGCTGGTGGGAATGACAGCTACTTGCAATAACAATTACTGGTTTAACAAGCTAGAAACAAAACATGTCACCATCATGCTATTCCTGCAGTTTATATATTCACTTTAATGGCTTCTCAGCTAATACAAGGTACACTGAGAGCTAGACCCATCCAGAGCAGATCTGTCAAGTCCCCGGCAGAACTCCAGCTGCTGATTGCCTTACCTGATGTCTCTTCCATTCCACTCTGACTGCTGACAGCAGAAGGGAGACACCGTATGAAACCCTTTCCCAACAAAGTGGACATTTCCTACTTTACATTTTTAGTTAAACCTTCTCCTTCTAAGAACTAGCAAGTATTTCCATCTTATGCTTGCAGATACGTTTTTCTTTTTACTAATATTTTATAATAATATGCATGCTAGTATCAGGACTACCTAATGAGGGACCTGTAAGTCCAAATTGCCCCACCTGTCCAGTAGTAGAAGACAGCTAATGAAGTGTTTAGTGAGAATGCAAACTGACAGCGTGAACTATGCGAAGTGTTTCCAAGTGGGGAGGGAAAACAGGGTGAGCACATGAAAAATGCAATTTTGGAACACATTAATGAAGAGGTGAGCTAGGAATTTGGGAAGTGCTTAGAAAAGAGGCGGGAACACATGGTAGACCTGAGAGATAGCAAAGGACTTTAGAAGAATGGTGAACTTCAGGTGCAAGAGGAGAGAAGGACAAAATGGAAAAGCATGTTTGAAAGGGGTGGACTTTGAAAAAGGTTCAGTGTCTAGTTAAGAAGCACTCTCAATTGAAATCCTAGGCATATTTTAGTTCACTTTATTTCTAAATTCCTTCTAGAAAAATTGCTGCTCTTAAGCCTTGCAAAGAATCTTACAATTAAACCATAAATCAGTGAAAACAAAGTAGAAACAGCCAACTAGCCAGAAGTGCTCTTCAAGGACATTTGAGATTTATAATATCAGAAGATGAATAAGACTTTTTTTTTTTTTTCTGTTTGTAATTATTTGCTTCAGTTTTCTTGAAATGAGAAACACCAAGCAATTCGATAAAATAAATGAAAAATAACTTTCCTGTGTGATTTAATTAAGTCTTGTTTCAAAACTCCTTGCAGGAAAGCAATCTATACTGAACTAATAGGCATAATAAACCTCTCTGGATCTGAGTTAGAAAACATTTGGAGACATCTGACTTAAGGAAGCAGAACAAAATTTAAGAATAAGCACAGAAGGAAAATCCTAACAGATGAACACTAAGGGTATCTGCATACCTCAGCAGCAGTAAAGGAGAAGGGATTAGTGGACGGTCAGAGTTGCTTATGGTCACAGCTTCAGCACAGTGTCAAAAAATTAATTCAGGACAAGACGTAGAGAACCTACGTATTTTCTCTGCGTCTCACCTGATGGAAGCCCCATTACCTCCACAAAAAGTCCTTGGCATCTGCCTATCTAATATTTCAGTGCTGGTGCAGAGCATGAACCTAGCTTGTGCTTAGGGAAAACTTTCAACAGATACATTTTTGTGAAACAGATTGTTGAAATGTGCTGATATTGTATAATTTCCACACTGGATACAATTACAGCCACCACTTTCTTAAGCACTGTGTAAAGGCAAGCACTTAACATTCTTATTTCCTCCTGTAATATCCATCCCAAAGATAATATCAGAGAGGAATATTCAGCCTGTTGGTTTACAGTGAGCACTAGGAACAGAAGCAGAAGCAGTGCTCTTCCTGCTCTGCTAGATCTCATGCAGAACAGGGAATGGCATAGAAAAACAAATACATTGATAGTGAAGGTATTAATTTTGTGCCTAGGCTGACATTTTTACAAGACATATGCATATTTGCTGTTAGTGCAGTTAAGAGAAACACATCTGAGAGAATTCCATCCCCAAAAGTCAGAATACGAAACCTTAGAAATTAACGCAAAATGATCACACATTTACACTGCAAACTACTGCTTAGAGACACAGAAGTGAAGATCCGGAATACATTGAGATATACAGTGACAGTTCAAATTCCAAGTTTACTGCTATCTAGACAAGCAGAAAAATCCAACACGTATTTTAGTTTGGAAGGGACCTCCAGAGGTCATCTAGTCCAACCCCCTGCTCCAAATATGTCCACATAGATCCCCTTACTCAGGACTGTGTCCAGTCAAGTACCGAACACTTCCAAGGACACAGAGTCCACAAGCTCCCCGGGGTAACCTGTTTCCAGTCTAACTGCCATCAGGGTAAGAATGTTTTCCTAACGTCGGATCAGAACTTCCCATGTTCCATCTTGGAAACAACACTAAAAACTTTCTAGAAAAATAAGGTGCCCTTCCTGCTTCAACAAGATTGGGTACATAGCATAAAGATTCTTCTAGTGCAGTATATCAGGTTTCTTGACTATTTGGTGCCAAGTATGTACTTTGACTGTAATAAAGCCTTTCTGAATAACATTCTGAGAGAAAAATACGTGGAGTGTAAGGCCTTGGTAAACCCACATTGCAGAATGGGGTATAAAATCATGGAGTACTTGTCAATGATTCACTTCAAAACAGTGAGATTTAGTTACACGGTGACATTCCCCAGGAACCTATCTTAACCTCAATTATTTTCATTAATAGAAGCATAGGTGGAATGAGAGGACTTTTCATTAAATTAAGAGATGACATAAGTTTGTGAGGGGCTTGGAGAATATTGAAGGCAAAAGTAGAATTTAACATTGTCTTGTAAAAGTAGAGTAAAGGAACTGGTCTGACCCAATTTGATGCACGTTTTTTGCAAAGCCTAAATTATGTTAAATTTTGAGTACTATATTTTAAGAAATATTTAGATGCAGTGAAAATAATCAGTGGAAGCTTTACTTGGCTTGTATGGTTTTTTTGTTGTTGTTGTTGTTTTTCTGAGCCATGTTTCTCAACCTGGGGAAGTGCTGGCTAAATACGATCTTAGCTTGTGAGTTCTATAGCAAGACTTACAGTGACAAGCATTTTGCTGGATATAAATGTGTCCATTTTGCTCAACTCTGATAATTATTATTTTTTTCTTTTTACTAGCAGAAAAATCAGTATAAAGTCATTTATTAAAGGAAATTGAATTTAGTTATTAATCTCTATGAATATTCAAATTGTTATGTTGCACAATATCATTTAGATTGGAATCGTCCATAGCTTCTCCAGACATTTCCTAGCTAATTAAATCTTTTAGTACATAAGCTTTCACTTATTTTCCTGTTTCTCCTGGTTCTTTTTTAAATTTCTAGTTGGGAGAAAGAAAAGTGCTGAACATTTTTTTTTTTTAACCTAGTGAGCAATAGCAGAATCTCAAGAGAAATCCTGTTCCTTTAGGCTGTTCAATTCACTTGTGCAGACCAAAGAAAAAATAAAAGCAGAAAAACTTTTTCATGTTTATCTGAACTCAGTCAAAGTTTGCTCATTCTATATTGCCCTTGGTTACTTGTATGATTTAGAATGATAAATTCAAGGGCTTTCATCCTTGTCTCATTTTACAGAGCATAAGTATACAGCTGACTTCAGTGACTTACATACAGTGCTTAGAAAAGCCAATGCATAAGAATCTGCAGGCTCAGTATTTGCAATCAAATACTCTGGACCCACTGGGCAAGACAGTAATGTGAAATATTTGAAATTTTTAAAAGAAAATTATGCTGTCATTCAGAGAAGCAAGCAGAAAATATTTTATGAAGAAACAGACTACAAAACAAACACCCCCTCAAAAAAAAAAAAAAAAAAAAAGGAGAAATTTAAATCTGGAAAGACAAATAAAACAACCAGATCAACAGGCTCATTGAAAAATGGTGCTAAAGAAGTTTTTAAGCTGTTTATCAAACCTCTGCAGCCGCTTTGTAAACAATGGTTGTGGCAGAAGCTCATCAAATCTGCATTATTCTTTTAATTTTTTGCATTCATTTCGGTACATTAGTAAAAGTCTCTCCAAGCTTTATTTTTCTTTAACTTGGCTGCTTCCCTCCATGCAGAAAGGAGAAAATATTTTCATTTTCATCTTGCAGCCATTTGCCATTCTACCACGATTTGTTCCTTAGAATTTAGAAAAGCAGAACAGCTGGGATATGATTTTCAATATTTTTAATTAGTTTAATACCTGTGGAAATTACTGGATTATAACGTAAAAGTTTTCTGCTTCCCCTCAAAATATGAAGAACAGACCTTCTCCAATAACAGCCTAAAATATTCTGATAATTGACATATTTAAACAAGCAGCCAACACATCTCCAACCCTACTGCTGAGATTCAGATTTACTGGGAGAAATTGCAGACTTATTTTTGTGGTATTTGTCAAATTTTCCTGTACTTTTAAATTCTTTTATTGAATATTTTCTGGCATTTTGGACTGATTTTTTCATCCGTATCTTTCTTCTATCTTTGTATCTTTTATCAGTATCTAGTCTTCTCAGCCAACGTTAGTTCAGGAAAGAGTAGATGTTCATTGTATGAGAACTTCAGGACTTTTGTTCTGGTTTCACCAGAGAGGTCTCCTGTTTAAACCACCTGGGAATTGTAATCCAGATTCGGTTTTGGGTTTGCTTGCTTGTTTTTAATATCATAGAATCATAGAACTCAAGGCCTGGCCTTGAACACCTCCAGGGATGGGGCACACAGGTTCCCTGGGCAACCTGTGCCAGTGCCTCACCACCCTCTGAGTGAAGAATTTATTCCCAAAACACAAGAAAAGCAAAGCAGTCTCTTTTAACATTTCTCTCATCCCTTGAGATATAATCAGCCCTAATCGTTAAAGCTTAGTACTTTGTTTTCTAAACACACTGGTATGGATACTCCATTAACACAAGATGTGAGCAGATATCTAATGGTATGTGCCTTGTGATGAAGGTTTTTATCCTTACTATGAAAAATATGATTAAAGTCCTAGAAAGTAGATTCTGATGTGCTGGATTGCTGTAGAGCACAGGAAGAAGAACACAAAGCATACTAGAACAATGGAGTTTTCAAATTCACATCATCTGGAAATTATTACTAGCCCTCAGTAATGAGACAATAAAACCAAACTACAGCACAAGACATAGTTTCTGAGAGTCCTGTCTTTCTAACTAGCGTTTGTCCTTAAACAAGGATTTAAATTCAGAGAAGTTTAGGGACTGAAATGAATACACACCTTGTAATTTTAAGAGTTCCTCTTTTTATAAAGACTATTTACAGTTAAAATTACAATATTTCTGTCATATTCAAGTACTAGACAATACATCATGCTGTGGTTTTTATGCGCACATGGACTGATTACATGCTCTATAAATCCGGTGCTCCTCGGCAAAGCCTGTTTTACTGTGCATGGAGAGATGGCAGCTGACTTAATTCTTCCTGGATTTGATTTGCCTCTGACTGCACTGAGGGAAGAGTCCAGTGCAGGTGGTTCCCCCTGCTGGACCCATTTCTTGCCTGGGAAGGCTCCTGAAGTGCTGTGGGCTGGATGAATTCTGTGGGGAAAAGCAACCCCTGCCTAACCAGCACGGCCTCTGCCCCACTCCTGTAACGGGACCTGTGTGGGTCCGCAAGTTGGCAGTAGTGCTGCAGCAGTTTCAGGGCTGATGACAAGGGAAGCCAGTAACTGCTGCCAAAGCAATGCACCTAACCTCCAGTGCTGTCCTTGGGAGCACCTGTGCTACCAGAGGAGCCTGGGCACTGGAGTAAAGCACCAGTTTTAAATGTTAGTCCTGATGGGTATGACTCTTGAACAACGGAGTATGTGGTATTCTGTTCCATTTATGTCTGTATTCTCCGACCTGTGCAGATACAGCGATAGCTTTTCTGAGAGAAAAGCATACACTGTAAGAAGTTTTCAGTAATTTGCAAACTAATAGTGCTGACAAGTTGAACAAAGCATTGCCAAAGGATTGCAAGCAATTTTCTATCTATGAAGAGTATATTAACATAGAAACATTTAAATGTTAATTACTTCAAATTTAGATGATACAGATTTGAATTCTTCAGTTTCTGTAAACTCCTCACCATGCTTGACTGAATAGACTACTGAGCAATCCAACTGTTCCCAAGCTAAAAATATCTCGGAGTTACAACAAAGTAAAAAAAAAAAGGTGTGGGGGGAAGTATCACAATGGGTTGGCAGCAGGCAGCACACAGCATATATGTACAAGCACTTATACAGAAAAATAAAATTTAAAATTAATTTCAAACACTTAAACATTTATTTTCAGTGTCGACTAATTTATTTTGAATTTTTAAGTTATTTAACATTAAAATAGATAGTTTTCCAAGAATAACTAGAAGAAGCCTAACGTACAGTTAAATTCAGATTTAACCTTCATTTATGATCGCATGTGCATGGCTGTTCGCTGAAACCAGAATTTGATTTGTAAAGAGGAAAGGTTGTTAACTCTGGCTTCAACACCAGCTATACTGGGAAGTGCTAACAGCATGGCATAAAAGATTTTATTGGCAGCAACATAAGAATATGAAATCTATCCAGTTTGTCCCTCTAGCAGTGATGCGAAGCTGCATTTGCATGGCCTGTAAGCTTATCCCTATGTTACATACACGACGATCAACAACCACATGCAAAGCTGGTGGACCCTTGGCCATGTTCATACAGCACCACCCCCTGGGACTTTTATTGTTCTCTGTGTTCAGCTGTGAGTATCAAGAGATTTCTGTTGTTGGTAGCCCCATAATTTCTCTCGATCGCTATGCAGTTGTGTCAGTTGACTATCTGAGGAGAAAGAAGCAGACCTTTCACACCCCACCACCGAGAGTACAAAAGGCAAGAATGAAGATGATAAAAGTAATGAGCACTGCTAAGTTTGACTGAAACACTCACTGAACTCAAGAAATTCAGATAAGCATGGATTTTATGGAATTTGGAGACGTTGCTCCATCTCTGACCCTGTCAGCAGAAATGACTGTTTCATAGGAGAGAGTTTGCTCTTTTGTGTTGCCGCAGACAGCAGCCTGACCGTGTAGGTGTTCTGACATTTCAGTCATGATGCTTGTTGCATTTGTGAAGAAAGAGACACACAGGTGATTTTCATCAACATATTCCTCTCAGCCAAGCTCACTGATAACCATCTTTTTTTAGTGACTCTGTACGGACACTACAGAGAAGTGAGGACCACATGGATTCTCAGGGAAATTTTAAAATGAAGACCCTGTAAAAGACAACTGTTTCTGTGCATCTGCATTTCTCCCTTCCTTGCCTAACCAACTCCCCCCTTTCGTTTCTGAATCTGGTGGTTAAGTTGAAGTACCCTTGATAATGAAGAGAGGATGTGTAGACATCTAAGTTCCTACAGACTTCTTGAAAACACACAGTGAGGTAGTGGATGAAGAGAAATCACTGGGTGGGGGGGCTTACCATTAAGTCATCCATTTTGTCTCTTAATATAAGAGCAGTGATATCAATTCTGTGTCTATTCAAAAGTAATGTGTAACCACGACCTTCTTGCAACATAAACCTGAACAACAAAAAAATAATGGCAGTAACAGTGAGACATGGCACTAAGGGACATGGTTTTGTGATGGGACTCAGTAGGTCAGGTGGATGGTTGGACTTGATGATCTTGCAGGTTTTTTCCAACCCACGTGATTCTGTGATTCTATTCTGATTCTAAAACTTGTCCCTGACAAGATGTAGGGTGAGGAATACCTAGGTTTATGCAATGCTGATTCATCCTCTCTCCCTGGGCAATTAAGGTGTCTTTGTAATACTTCGTGGACCACTGTGCCAAGAGCTGCAGAGACGTTCAGCAGGATAAGCAATGTACTTCATATTTCACCCTTCTCCAGGGTGTTTTCTAATTGCCATGGTGATGTGTCTGTGCTGTATTCTGGATTGAACAGAGACCTTGAGATGTCTAGAGACATCTACAGACACCTAGAATATTGGCTTATGTTTATTTTTACAGAAATTTGGGGAGTTCTTGCTTAATTTGCTTACATTTCAAAAGTTGGAGGAAAACCAGCATAGCCGGAGAGACCGTCTGAGATGAGTGATGGCAGTTTGCAAACTGGTCCTCTGAAGCTGGCTTTAACTACGTCCACTTGCAGTGGACTATTCCTCGTGGTTGTGGCCTGGTCAGATGCCTCTGTCTCTGTGGCTCTGGTGCGTGCCTCAGAAGTACTGCAGTTTTAGCATGGGCACTGACGCTAAAACACGGCTGACATGCTCTGGTCAGCTGTGGAAATCTCTACTGCACAAAAGAGCATAGAAGAATGCTGACAACGGGCTGGTGCTGGAGCTGTATGCTCTCATCACACTGAGGGAGAGGAAGAGGCACCTATGTGTTCAGCTCCTGGTTCTTCCACAAACCCTGTCTTCTGTCTTTGAAGACATCACTTGCATTCCTTCCACAATAATTTACTACATAAAAATGCTGTAACAGCATTTCCCTGTGATTTTGAACATTTTGAGGACGAAGACTTAATAACAAGTCATATGTGAGTTAAAATTGATAAGCAAGAATAAAATACAGTTGAATCCCAAGAATGAAGTCTATCTTAGCATTACTGTTACATCAGGGTGTAACAACCTGACCTGTCAACTTCTGTGTTTTGCAGCTCATTTCTAGGCAAATACATCAGCTTCAAAGGCTTCAATTCCCGTTTTAACTCTGGGGAGGAAGGCTATGGGAGCTCTTCTATTCCCTCTTAGTCTGGGGAACGGTCTGTACTTGCCAGATCCCAGCACGCGTTAGGAGCTGGCATGCCTATCCATGTCAAACTGGCAATGGTAACCACCGCGCAGAGCCAGTACTTAACACTAACGCAGGGTTCAGTCTTCTCAGTGGGAGCACCATGGAATACAACTGAATCAAGACTTACTTGTAGAGAAGGTGACAGAATACAGTTATTACTTAGCATGTTTGCGGTAAATGCAGCAACACTTTTAGGTCTATGCTATATTTAATAATTGAACTGAGTGAAACCTACAGTGAATCATGGGGATTCAGAAGTTGAAATAAATCCACCCTCCCTCTCTTGCTCTTCAAAAGAATATTTTTTCCCACAAGATGTTCTGAAGTATGTTCCTAGCTATGCTGTACTCTGCTCATTTAATAAGCCTGATCCCTGCTTGTCTTTGCAAGGATGGATGTGTTCAAATCTAAATACAATCTTCTCATTAATAATGATGTACTGAAAAAGAAAAATGACTAAATGACTGCTATTACAATTACATCCCCATGGTAACAGAAATGGTACATCACGAGCCTGTTATACACGTTTGAAATCTCCACTTCCTTTCTGTGAAATTAGGTGGAAATAAGTCTCGAGTCCACTGCCAGGACAAAGTTCTGTTACAGTCAATGGCAGTCATGACTGTCAGATGTTTTGTCAGAGTATAAATGGAATGGAAACACATTCCCATGTTTTAAGTAGGCTCAGATGCTCTGTCCAGACAGCTCTTCTGTGCTCTTTCTGCAGCAGTTTGGCTGCTGCGTAAGATTTGCATCAATCCAGAAGACCTGTGCACTGTTTTGAACAAACTCTGCCTTTCCTTTAAAGCAGGACAAAGTAACTGTGGAACCCATCTAGGATCTGGCTTTGCTGGGGAGCTCATTCTATATCCTCTTTTATCCCCTTCCAAGTTTATGGCACCACTTCAATGCTGTGCTCTCAGATATGATCTTCAGCACATTGCTTATACAAGGGATTATGTCTGCTCTATCGTTAGGGCCTGATAGCTTCTGTGAATCTTAGCTCCACTTGACAGCAGCTTGATCTGACAGCATCAGAGAACTGCCAAAAGAAGCCAAAAGCTAGCAGATGTATCTTTTGCCAACTGGCCATATTAGGAGTGCTTAACTCACCCTCCAGTCCCTTCTCTCAGAATTAACACTCTAAGAATTCAGGCCTTTTCACTTTATACAGAGCTCAGTGCGTGACCCTAAAAAGGAAGAGGAAGAAAACCCCAAGCTGTGTTATGCAAAAATTCCCTCACTAATTAAACATGGCAGGATTTTAAATGAGGTGGGATAAAACTTCATTAGGTGCTAGTACTTTGACAGAAGATGCTGAGAATGTTTAATGAACAAGTGCTGAGACAGTGAGGTAAGAGCTAATGAACTAATTAACCTTCTGGTTTTAAGAGGGTAACATTCAAGCAAACAGAAGTGAAAATCTATACTGGAAGTGCCTTACCAGTCTCTCACTGGCTGACAGCCCACTCTTAATTTCAGACTACAAATACGAACGTTGGTCTTGTGACGAGATGCTGGTCAGGAGCCTAGTGTTTTTGCTAATAGTGAGGGATGTCTTAACAGGCTTCTAGGAACTTTTATTAAGGTTCATAGTAACCGAAGTGCAGCTCAAAGAGGTGCTGAAGAAGGCTGGAAGCAAGCTGTGTCTCTGAAGCCTTATAATGCTGGTTCTTGAAATGCACAACAGGCTTTCTCTGAAATCATGGGGTGAAAACTTGACTCTGCTGCTATCAGGAGGAGTTCTGTTGCTTACTTTGCAGTTTGCACACTTGTGTTTAACTAACCTTAGGAGTTACGCAGTATGCCACTACTATGCCAACTCATTCAGAGCTAAGGCTCTAAGCCAAATCATATTAGCTGTGTTTCTATAGAAGCATTACACGAATTACCCTTCAACTGTGAAGGCAAAGACTGCTGATGCTAAAATTTTCATAGCCATGTAAGAGGCTTCTGGTTCTCAGATGTGAACACTGGTACAATTTAAAAGTCCTTCAGAAAACTGAGGCCCTTTCACATGCTGAATCAATAAATAAAGGTTTTTGGAATTATATATCGTTTATGAAAATCCTGATTCAGTTAAATATTTCTCAAAATGGAATTCAGGAACTTATTAACTAGTTTTTCAACAAAGCAAGTGATTTTTTTCTTTACGGCTGTATGTAATTATTTATCAAAACATTCAGAAGACTGATGCAGTCTGAAGAGCTGTTTTTACAGAAAGAAAGGAGATTCACTAGTTTTAGGAAATGCTTTTATTAAAAATAAGCATTTAGGAAATATGACTGTAGTCAGTCTTTTCACTAGTTGAAAATCTTTAGCTTACTTATGGTGGAGAAAATACTAAACTCTTCTGAATGGGAATTTGCTTAGGAGTCTTGCAGAGAATGGACAGAAGAGGGACAAGCATTGCCTGGAAAGATGAGGGAGTGGGAAGGGGAAAAGACTTTCTATAGAGAGTCTGACAGTGTATATACACACCGGGTCTCTGCTCAGATCCATAGTGCCTACAGAGGAGTGTTTTAATTGATGAGCAGCAGCATTGCTTCCTCCTATGCCCAGAAACATGCTGTCTGTCTTGGCCCTGAGAAATATAAATGATGAGTGAGCATGTCTGGAGATTAGAACAGAAGGAGCTGAATAGACTCTAGCATATAAGCAGCGACAAGCAAAATAGGTTTCTGTGAAGCTTTCATTCTCTGAAAAAAAAAAGTCATTCCAGTCATCTGGAAGCAGTCTGCAGACTTGGACTGGATTTTGTTAAAAGGTTTTAATTACAAAACTGACATGGTTTGTGTTGATGGTTCTGTTGCCCCTCAGTTTTCCACCAGCCCAATGCTGTGCAGTCCTATGACACTTGTCATGCTTTCAGGTTCTCCTGTTCATGCTGTTCAGTTTCAGAAAAAAAAAAGAAAAAAAAAGTCTATGGAGCGGGAAGTAGATTCTGCATTTTTCACCATCCATGTTATTACCACACTAAAAAGTATTTTTTCTTTTTTGTTGTTGTCACTAAATAAATATTTAATTTCTTCTCTTCAAGAGGGAAGGGAATATGATGGCAGCCCCCTGGCAGCAGTATGTTTTCGAAGAGGTGACACGGTAGGAGTGGCCGCTCCCTGACTACAGCAGCCATCTTCACCCAGGAACCCCAGACACAGCTGCAGTGCTGTGACTAAACTCCCTGGTGACATTAGCAACATAGCCCTCTTTCCTTAGGTCTTACTTTTTCTGTGATTTAGGTGACATTTAACCATGTAGAAATAAATGAAGAACTGAAGTGCAAGAGTTACTGCTAATAGATTGTAGTTAGGACATCATTTTATGCAAGTCTTCTGGGAAGCATTCATTTCTTGCTACTTGCACGTCACCGTCTGCATGCCAGTCTACAGGCACGCAGGCTTACTTCGCTTTCCCCCTTGCTTTTTGCTGGATGACTTTTCTAGTGTGGATGCTAAATAAGCTGACATCTCTTTGAAAGTAAGCAGATAATGTCCCTTACAAAGTTTATATTGCCCAGGCTAATGTCCTGCACAAAGCATTGTCAAATTTCCACCTATCTTCTTTTGCATATTTTGTTGACCATAGAGTAAGGGTAAGGGAATGTGAGAATCTGATACTCTGCTTCCAAAGGCGATCAGTCTGACAGACTGTTTTAAAATGAAAAGGCAGACAAAATCGGATGGGAAATGGAAGAACGGACACAGTGCAATTCCCTGCAAGAACTTACAGAAATTTTTGGTACCTCTAGCTTCAAAAATGAGTGAAGGACCATTCAAGTCGTCCTGATGCCAACTACTTTCCCTTCGTTAATCATGCTACCATAAAATAATGTGATAATCAATCCAGTAGCAGCTGCCATCTGCCATCACAAATCATGACTACAACTACGAATGAAGCAGACCGAGGTAGCCTCCCACCAACTTCCCCCTGCACAAATGACACCTACCTAACTCCTCGTGAGCCGTGCCACTTGTCCAGTACCACCACCTGCACAGCACATAACCTAACGTAGCTGGCATGGGAAAAAATACCATGCCAGTCCAGACCGCATTATATAGTTACTAGCCTCATTCTCTGACTAATTTTCCCAGCATTTGAGAATGTCTCAAGGTCTTTTCTTTGCCCCTTTATAGTAGAAAAGGTTTGTAACAGGAGTTGCCTTGCCATTCTACGCTTTTTACAAAGTGTTCATAAAATACTGCGATGCAACAAGAAATGGTGACATTCTGTGGGACATTTCAAGCCCACCCATCATTTAATGGGGAAGTACTGCACAACTCTGATGAAAAACGATCACAATGCAGTTTGCTGCAAAGCTTCTAAAACAGTATCCAAAAAAGTCCCCTAGACAGGAGAAACTCTGCAGAATGTCTTCTGCCCCACCTCCACCAGCTTCACTTGGGCCTGGAGAAAGGGACAAAGCCTTTGAATCAGAGGCTTTCCTCTAGCGATGGGTGAGTCAATCCAATAATGACTACAATTTTGGAAGCCATTTGCTCCTAGGAAAAATGCTATAAACCAACTCTCAGCATGCAGCGAGTTCTTATAGCTGAGGAGCCGTGATAGGATTTACGATACAAACACTGATGGATCCTGAAATATAGTGATCCAAGTGGGAGCTGTTTTGATCAAACATACTCTTTAAGGCTCTAAACATTTAAAATACCAGAAAGAAACACCAGGAAAGCAGCATGGTCCATCTTCATTTAGGACTTGTCTTCACCGTAAAAGTTATTTTTTCAATCGGTACTCTCCAGATACTCAGTTTCAGGTAGGTTTTGAGTGAAAGATTATCGCTCAGAATAACTCCTGGCTTTCAGCGGCTGGATTAGTGTCCCAGAAAATGTCTGCAGAGTCTCCTGCAGGCAACCTGGGATGGCTCTGCCATGTGCCCAGCTGCAAGGCAGTGTGGCAGGCGGCTGTATCGCTGCCAGCAGCGCAGCTGGGTTAAAGGGCTGCTGTTCCATTCAGCTGGGCTAGTTTCACTGGTGAGCGCTAGCTTTCTAGCCTGCTTCTGTGATGTGGGCTGGTTGATAGTAGAGCTCCTTTATGTTATTCTAGAAATAGTTCATCTGACTACGCTGTAGACTCAGGGCTTCAAAATAAATCCCCATGGCATATCATTAGTTTGAGCATCAGCAGCACTCCGGCTTTAGTGCAGTCTTTTCCTGCTACTCAAAAGGGAACTTTTAAAACATCACTTATCTAAAGCTGGAGCCATTTGTGTGTAGAAAAAGATCACACTGGGAGTAAAATGTGAGTTTAACTCAGGATTTAACAGTGCAGGAGTACATGCCGTTTAGCTAATCGTCCTGAAACAAGTTTCCCACAACATAATGGATTCTGAATTGCCCTGCACCTTTGTGTAGTCAGGTAGACCTGTGCAGAGCAACAAACCTACTGTGTCCTGTGGCGAAGCCACACAGCAGTGGCGCCCTCAGCTTTGCTTAGGGGCAACAGATTGGACATCGTGTCATAGGAACTTGGCATGTTCATCTGGGATGAGCGTTGAGAAAATGCTACTAAACTTTACATGCTGTTGTCATTGGTGGTGTTTACGTCTGACCTAAAATGATGAATAGAAACGTATACAGACTTTACATATCCCTCATTTGCAACACTCGTTTATAGACTTCAGTTCATGGTATGAATGATCTCTTAAGCATTTTTTTTCTTTCACTCATTAATTAAAGATCCCATGTAAATTAGTTTTGTTGTGCTCTTATACCATATGGAGGTTATGCAGAGAGGAATCAAGTTAATGTTTGTATAGCTAGAGAATAACAGCTACTATGACAAATTAATTACTGCTTTGCCTGGCTGACATCTTCAGCAATGTCTTCAGCACGCTTAATAACGTATTTCTGGTACCAAAGAGTTAAAGAAGCCTGTTTCCCCAGGATGCCATTTAAATGAGCTGTTCACTTGAGATAAGATTCAGTGAAAAAGTAAGGTTCACGGAGGTGATGAAGCAGAAAATAGGAAAAGTGCTGAATCACTTGCTGTGGTCTGTGATTCCTTATATTTTTTATTTACTTTTTATTTTAAAGGAACGTAGGAATGTGCATTTGAGGGCAGACTTTACTGATTCACAATATTGATCTTTACCTAAATATTTTACTTGTCTCTATGTTGTACATTTAGTTATGATTACACACAACCTAGTAATGCTGGCACGCGCTTACCAGTGCTGTTCCTCAGAAGGCTCCACTTGCTTTCAGAATACTGTTATCCCTTGCACCATGTTTGATTTTGCATGCTGTGTAACTCTTTACTGTAGTGCTAATCTAATATCACTTCAATTAAACATCGCCCGGAACTTTTGATCAATTATAAGTCCACCAAGCAACAGCAAAAGAGTATTTATCTTTAGTAAAGAGTATTATCAAAAAGACAGCTGTTTTGGTATGAAATGTGATTAAATCTTTTTTGGCCATATTGGGGCATTTAGGAACAACATTTAAGTTCAAGAGAGGGAGATTTAAATTCAGAGGTCCAGACAGACAAGCAACTGACAGTTCCTGCTGTACAGGTGACTGAAACTTGCTATCTCACTTCCTTAGACTGCAAATGAAGCTCTGGCTGTTGCTGGGACAGGGATTGTGCATTCAGCTCAGAGGGCGGAACACGGACAGTACACGGTATATTCCATTCACTTCACACAACCCAGGTGGATGCCGATACAGTTTGAGGGATGAGTAATTGCTGGTACCTCCAGAAAAGTAAGATCACCAGCATTTCCCCATGTCTGAGAAATGAAGAGTTCATCCCCTTAGTTAAGTGCAGCATTAAGATGCCAATTCTGTCACCTGAGCTTACATCAGATAGTCAGGGGAGGTGAGCAGTAAAGCCTTCAAATTGGAACTTCCAGGCACAAAAGTAATGTTCTGCCCTGACAACCCGTCTCAGGTAAGACTGGGATGGAACACTTCAGTGTGCAGTTCCACGGAAACCAGTGGTGCTGCTTGCCTGTTAAGAAGCTACTGGATTCAGCCTCAGTACCTGCCACCTGAGGTTAGTCACACGTCCTGTGTTCAGTGGTGTTTCTATTAGCTGCCTATGTCTGGTGTGTAGGGTTAATTAGTGAGAGGGCTGCTCCTAAGCAAAGGTGAGATAGGCAATGTCTCTGATAATCTCTTTTGCCTTTTGAGATATTATTAAAGAAGGAGCCCCAGGAAAAAATCTGGCAGAAAGATACCCTCCAGTAACAGTTTGACTGACAGCAGTAATGTGAAATACATTACAAACTACCTGTGAAAACTTCCCATGCAGCTAGGCAGGGGCAGTGATTCCTTTTGTTTTAAAAGGTTCCTTAGCACAACTATTCCATAACAGCTGACTGTATTTACTAGTGCTAGCCACATGATACTAAGCTGTCATTTGTTTTTTTTCTCCCCTCCTTTCTTTCTTCCTTTCAGGATGAAAAGAATCAGGTATTAACAACAAACATCTGGCTACAAATGGTGAGTTCTGAGAAACAAAGCAAGTTTTTTTCCTCCTTTGGTCTTCACATTTCATCTTGTGATGGTGTGAATTTTAGGAAGCTTTCAAGCTTTTGTTCTGTATCTCACCACACAGTATACAAAGCTAAAGTGAATGGCAAACTGCAAGGCTGAGATTTAGGACTCGATGTTGTTTCAGGTGTTTCTGAAAACTTTTATGAATTTGAGTCACCACAGCTAGGTATGTCACAAACATACTAGCCTTGATATAGTCACTCTAAAAACTCTTGGCCACCCTAAGATACCAATGTCCAGAGCTGCAGTAACTGTAGGTACAAGTTCCTTATCACCCATTTCAATAAACCCACTATGTAGTGGTAAATCTTGGTTGTGAAAGAAACCTATACACGTATGAAATACATTTCATCTGTAAGAGCTGTTTTGATCAGAACTCTGAAAATCACCACAGCTCTTCTGATACAGGAGGAAATCTATTCCACAGAGATTCATTCTTCCCTGAGACCTACTGCCATTGTCCTAACCGCACGTCTCTGCTGTCCTGTTTGCTTTGCTTTCAGTCTGTCTCCTTAGGAAACTGCAAGAGAATTTTAATTAAGATGGACATGCTGTTTTCATGTTGTTCAAAATACCGCCTTTGTTAAACATCAATCATCATCAAAGATTAACTGTAAAGATGAGATTTTTTAAGGTTATTTCTCCAAATTCTGTTTCTCAGTTACATGACAAATATATATTGGAACACAGGTTCAGCTTCCTAATGTTCAGCTGCGAACACTGTATTTTTATCCTGGTTTCCCTGTTTGTTTTGCATACATATGGTGTTTGTTTTTCAAGCAGTAGCTTTATTTTACCTTTTGATGCAATGTTTAGCTGCTACAGTTGACACAGAATTTTCAGACCTTATTTCAGACTTAACATACCTCTGTTGCCACCGCTAGACAGCACAGCAGAGAACTCTGCCCCCCATTAACTCAAGGCTGACGTTACTGGGGAGGATTAAGTGTCACTCACTTTTTAATAAATGGAACAGACAGTGGAACAGTCAAGAACATTGTGAGAGTATTTTAAATTTCTTCTTTAACTAGTGAGAGAGCTGCCCCTAAGGCAAAGGAGCCTACACAGATTTATTCTGACTTGAATTTTTAATTATTTACCACTAAAATTTCGAACCAACAAGATGCCTCTTACCATGCTGACTACTGGGCTCCTAGTGCTGCCCAAAAAATTCTTCCATAAACCCATGCTTTACAAAGATGGGGTGATGTGGGCAGTTTTCTCCATACTACAGTAGCTGGGATGAGACCTGGCATTTAATTCCCATCTGTATTGCAGAAACTGAACTGTTTGGGCTAAGTAAAGCTTTACAGGAGAGTTTCACTTTTCAAGACAATCATGCCGCTTCGACAGAAACTTTACACCGTGCAGTTTCTTTAATCAGCTCATTTGATCTAAATAGATTCTTTTTTCTTTGATTAGAGCATTTCTATAGAAGGCCTCTCCTGCGCTGTGGCAGGCTTCAGGAAACAAATGAGAGATTGTTTAGATGACCTTTGGAGAGGACAGCATGGTTATTCCATTTAATCACAAAGAGAAGTTGACATGGAAGAAGCATTTCGCTCATGCTGTTTTATAGGCTTGTTTTACAGCAGGGTTCAAACTGTCAAATATAATATGGTTTTGGCTTTGACAAAATGTTGCTATAATTTCTTACCAGGAAAATATATGACAATTCACACTCAAGAAGCTATCACTTATTTTTCCCCTCTTTATCCTAGTGTCCTTGTCCTTTTGGAGATATTTTTCCCCAAGTTAATTTTTGATTCTTTTATATATTCACTGTATTTCTTTTGATTTATTCTCCTTAGTACATACTGTATGTGGAACATGTTAAGACCATAATGAGCAGATCACTTGAATACTACAAAAAATGCAGCCACTTTTCATAGCCTGTGTTTACATTTTTTTTAAAAAAAGTGTTTCTCTATCACTGTTTATTCAATGTATACTAGACAGATTCAAAGCAAGATTGAGGCAAACATGACATTTTATGACGCAATGGTCTGGAATGAGAAGCTTTTCCCTGTATGTCTGCCTCCACTCCCTTCCTTGATAAATCATATATATAATCAAAGATGTATCTTAAATACATTTTATCTAGTCATCAATGAAATACTTAAGTACAAAAAATAACCTGGGAGAAGGGTGAATAAAACTAGCATCTATCCAGACTCTTTGGTCATGAACTGCATCTCCATGGCAATACTGCTCAGTATCAGAAACTTAAACTGGATCAAAGTTACAGCAGGAGCCTTGCCTAGTAATACCAAGCCAAGTACCCTTAAATGTTTGCTTTTCTAATCTGCATCAAACATACTTCAGCTACAGTGGAGACTGTAGCTCCAAAGTTAAAACAAAATGAGACAGCTCATGTCCAGCTCGATGAGTAAACACTCTGTAAATGTGGCTAAAGAGAGCAAGCACAATCTGCTTAGCATTATTTCTAATCTAGTCTTCAAAATTAAGTTTTCTATTAGACTTCTGACTGCCTTTAGGGCATTCAGTGACACCCCGTGCTACATCACGGGGCTACAATAACTTGTAGAAGTTAGAATAAAAAATTCTTGGATACATTGGTATTATTTTAATACTATTCAGATGGCAACCAGCCAGAGAGTCTGGGAGGCCAGTGAGCTCAGCAGCAGCTGCCCCATGGCCCTACAGTCCCAGCCGTGTGCCTGCTAGTCAAAAAAGTGACTTATTCTGTCAGCTCTTGACAAAGAGTCACATAATGCAAACAAGGACTCACAGGTTTAAACACAACACCTCAAAACCACGCTCCAATTGCTTTACATCACTACACTCGGTAAATAAATAAATAAATAACATACAATGAGAATCTTGGTATGTCTAAATTCTACAAAAGATAAGTGGTAGAAAGTACAGTAATTTTTTGTCAATCAGGGAAGTTCATATAATATAATTTACCATAAAAATGGAGCTAAAAATCCCGAAATAAAAAGATGACAAGCAGTTGATCAGGTTATATAAGCTGTGTATAGACAAATGTGAACAAGACACGTAGTTTGTAATTAGAGAACTGTGAATGGAGCAGGAAGTGAAAAGAAAAAACCATTAACAGACACATTCTGATTTAAGATTTCTGTAAAAACAAAACAAAACAAAAAAAACAACTAGTATCTGTAGAGCAAAAGGAAAAAAGCAATACAAAACTCAGATCATTTGTCCAGGTGACAAAGAACTAATAATTCTTAATAAAATTTTAATGAGAAAAATATGGAAGCACATGCCAAGAAACACAGTTCTAAACCCTGTTGGTTTGGCCACAACAGAACCCATGCCTGTACTGGCAGTCACGGAATCGTTGTAAGGATCCCGGAGAGCCGCCAGGGTGGCAGCTTCCAGTGCAGGAAGCGCTAGCCAGGAAGAAAGCTTCTGCTTCAAAAGGCTGGCTAACTTCAGACCACAGGAGCTGCTAAGGCCTTCTAATGCCAGTATTAACTAACTGTTCTGCCATTTCAGTTGTTTTTCCTGTCAGCAGAGACTGTTGGCTGCTCTACCACACGCCAGTAATCAAGTTATTACAACCTAAGAATTTGCAACCACAGAAAACAAAGTTGTCTCTGATGAAAAAAAAATGTCACTGAAGTTAAGTATGAACTGTAAAACAAAATCTGTTCCATCCCAAACTGGTACCTGAGCCAGCATGAACAATAAAATACAAGCATATCAGATCTTCTTTTATATGCTGCTATATGCATTGCAGTGTGAATTGAAAATGAGATTTTTATGTTTGCCAGTGAGCTCTTGGTAGCCTAATTCACCCTTTTCAAGCATTTTACTGTCTGAAGCTAAATAATATTTCTAACAAGAAAACATGTATTGTTTCAAGCTATACAGTCTGGAGAACAAAAAGTCAAGGATGAGAAGAGCTAACATGTTTGGTTTGTATGTTTTAGTACTGGACAGATCATTACTTACAGTGGAATGTGTCTGAATACCCTGGAGTGAAGAACGTCCGTTTTCCTGATGGACTGATTTGGAAGCCAGATATTCTTCTCTATAACAGGTGGACACACTTTTTTTTTCCTGTGGGGAAGGAGAGAACATAAGACAAATGACATAACCATTTCATTAAAATGCCTGGAAAATAACTAGTTTACACAATGGGAGGTTGTATTTGCAAATACTTAGTAAATATTAACAGCTTCTCTATAATCAATTCTAGTTGGATTTTGTGTGATGATTAGAAAACTAAACTTTCCTGGCTGTGTTTAATGGTACAGGTAGTGATAATTTTATCTGAAATTATTTGCTTGGTGTAAATATTTACTGGAGAATTCAATCAGCTGCAGAAGCTTGGCTGATATGATTATTTGGCTGCACCATTATATGCTGGTTCCCACTGTGGAATGTATTTAGTTTAAAAATGTGGCATATTACTACTTCTTAGAAAGAACAAAAAGAGTCTGTAATACAGTGTGTGTTTTTTTTTGGTAGTGTATGTAAAAGAGAGTAAATACAAGTGACTTTGAGTATTTAAGATACAGAGAAAACAGGGGTGTTAAACAAGAAAACAGAACAAATGCTAATTACGTACTACCGTGTTCAGGAAAGGTATGTTCACTGGAGCTCTGAATCCTTCTGAAAGACTATGTGTAAGAAATTAGTGGCCCATTTTTTGGAGTATTCACAATAAACTTTAGCTGTGGAATCATACTGCTTTAGCAAGGTGCAGTAGTAAATCTCAGCTGAAATTGGATGCTAGTCTGTTTAAGGATTCAAAGATTCAAACCCCAGATCTATTTAACAGCACATCAAAAATAAAAATAACATTGCTTATTAAGTAGAAACACTACTAGCTCTAATGGGAGTACAGAACCTATGCATACAATTGCAGGATGCAGACTGTTTTAGTTAAGTACTATTCACACTACTTTTCCAATATATCACATGATTGTGACATCCCCTGCACTGTAGGTTTCTGTTATGAAAGCAATGCAGCTGCTGGTTTTTATGTACAAAAAGTAAGGTTTTTTTCCATCTTTCTATTGAATTCAAGTAACCAAATTCTTCCCTTAGATGCACGCATGTAATATCTGTGCAGCTGTGGATGGAGAATAAAAAAAACAATTCCATCATACCAATGTTTTTCTTTGGGGGGGGGGGGAAAGCAGAAAATACACGAACAGCTTGAGATCAGTGCATGCATATACCTTTCTGTAAACAAAATCATGTTTTCAGCCAGGTTTTCTATTCAATGGCATTATACAGAATCACACTGCCCACTGATGAATTACTTCATAGTACTGTATGACAAAATGAAATATGAAAGAGAATATCCATATCGATAAGCTATAGATAAGCTGTCATCTGCTCTATACCCTTTCCTCATTATTTCTTTGTCCATTTCACTGTTGAACAGTAACTAGACAAAAAAGTTCTTGGCAGAGTTCTGGAGCTATATTTACCAAAAGAAAAAGAGTAAGAGTAACAGCTTCAATTATTGAAAACCCTACATCTTTAGAAACTCGGTATCTTTAATTATCTTTAAGTAGAATCTTTCCTTAGGCTTACCATCTACTGAGAACAATGAAAAACTGGCAAACGCATCGTGTTAGTGTTTCCTATAAAGTAAATCATTAAAGAATCTGTAGACAAAAATTTTCCTTATGCCCCCCTGCAATTAGGGAATTAGTTGTTTACTTGCAATCTAACTATTCATTCTGTGCTGCTAAGGAACGAGATCTGTGCCTGTACCTTTTAGAACAGCCTGAATTTTGAAGAGCAAATGGCCTTCCATTTGGGTAGCAGAAACAACCACAGCCCAGCTTCGGTGCTGGAAAAAATGAGCATGAGACAGTGATAGTTACCATTGCTCCTTTCCTCACCAAAAGCATACAAGTTTTGTTGGTTGGTTGCTGGGTTGTTGTTGTGGTTTTTCTTCTCTTATTCCATGTTAAGCAATTATAAGAAGAAACCCCAAGGAAGTACTAAGTTCTTTCTCTCCAACAGTCCCGAGTTAAACAGAAGACCTGGCTGTGCACATATTTCACTTAACAGAAAAGTGGCTTGATGGTAACGCCAATTTCCATCTGTCTGTTGTGCCCAGCAAAGACTGGTTTTGCCTCTCACAGAGGCTCTTGTAGGAGTACCTTGAGCACATATAACAGCGCAGTTCTCCTCTCTGATTGCTCAAGCTACCCTTTATAGAGAACATTTCTTTGGGAGTGATGGTCTTCTGCTGTCTCTGTCACGGATATAACCACATACATCAAGGCAATGGAAGATGTCTGTTCTTCTGCAGTTATTGTGGGCCCGTGTGCAGTTCCCCAGCTAGCCGAAACACCTTACATCTGCTTTGTACTTCCTGCTCTGGCTCGTTTGTGGTAGACAGGGTACTTGGTGTTTTATTTGCCTGTGCAGATGACACAAACCTTTTGTCTTCCTGATGGCTTTTTCCCCCAGTGTCTCTGCCATATGTCTGCTAAGAAGACAGCCTTGCGGCGTGCCCCCACCTGACGCCCCACCCCACTGCCCTTTGTGGCAGCAACACCCGTTGGATAGCTGTACCCATGTCAGCTGCAACTGTGCTGTCCTTTTGCCTCCTGCTGATCACCTTTATGATTAATGCCATTCTCACAGGTGTTGTTGAGTTGTAATGCTGTGGTGACAGCACACAGCGATAGCATTTGTCAGCCAGCTGAGTACTTCTCTCCAGGACCTACACACTGCTTACAGCACTCTTCCATGCTTCTCTCAGACCACAATTAACACTAAGTGATCTGAGGGGGTCTCTGCTAGACCTCACCACACTTACTGTAACTGCCTGCCAGGATTACTTCTTGCTTCTGGTTTAAGCATTACAATTAGTGCTTCAGTTGTCCAGACACCAGCCTAAAAATACTCTGTATGTAGAAATGTAAACATGCGACCTGAACAAGTATTTTTTCAACACTGATCTGGCTTAATGTATTTTTCATTATAAATTTGTTCTCTTGACCATCTTTTCCTATCTACCTTGATTTCATAAATGACAGAATTCTTGGAAATGACCAACAAATCATTCATTCATTTCCATACTCCTGCTGAATAACACTCTAGGTACGCCATAGGTGCTCTACAACAATGGTTTAGATGTTTCCAAAAGAATGAATCATGACAATATTCTTCCTCACATGTACCACGTATTTGAGAGACTTTCAGTGCATCTGGAGATTTATGCTTCAACATTTAAGGATGTGTATCCAAAATTAAAGGGTGATTTTAACGATTTTCAACTATTCTTCATAATACCTGTACATCAAGCTAACTGTACCTGAAGCACACTACAGGATGAGAAGGATAACATACTACCTGAAAATGTGGCAGCTGTATTAAATTTTACTACCAGTCTGTTGTAAAGAGACCAGGCCCAGTCCATCTGTAGTTTTTCTGAGGGAGGAAAATGTTGGCCTACGTACAAATTCCAGGACTGACTGTATTAGTGCCGTGTCTGGCTCTGTTCTACTTTGTTAGTTTTACTAGATTCATTAGAAATGCTTATTTTGCTGGTACTGCTTTCCGAATGGACACATAGTGCTCATTAGTTCACAGAATAATACAAATTCTGGTAGTTTTTCCAGTTTCATAAACCTGAGATTCTCCAGATAGGTTCCAGTGGGATTATGTCTGCTAAGTACAGCTTTGTCATCTCAACGTACTGCAATCAGTATTTGCTTTCAAGTGGCTGTATCTTCGAGAAGAACCATAGCAGAGATGATTTTCTATCATTATATTTGAGTTCAAAATCTCATCAAACAAAGGCTTTCCTGCTTAGTGTAATCCCAATTGAAGCACTGCATTTCAAAAACCAATTAGAAGCACAGTGCAGGTAAGCACATATGCTTCTTTTCCAGGAAAAAATATTTTCAAATTTGAGTCTAAGTACCTCTTGATATCTGTTTAAGAATATGTCTTATTAAAATCAAAACCACATGACAATGAAACAGAGTCCTTGGTGACTTGTGTCAATCAAGTGACTGACACGTGATGCCTTTTGAAAATTTTATTTCTGCGAATGACCAGAAAGAACAGCAGGGTCTTAGAAGTGGCCTTCTGGTTCTTCGCTGACCTCTGCTTGAGGAAGAGAAAACAGAAACTAGCCTAGGAAGCTAAGAATTTCATTTTGAGTTATTGATTTCCACTTTACAAGCAATTTGTTCAGCATGGATATTTCCACATCCTAAATTTGACTACATGGCTTGAGTTTCCTAATGGAGCCCTAATGAGGCTACACTCAAGTCACTGCAATTACTTGCCTATGTCCAATATCAAAACCGGCTGCAGAACTTTAAGTCTGCCTTTCTAAGGAAACGAGACCTATCCAACTGGAGGGTGTGCATGCCCACCTGTGAATGTATGTGTGCATGCGTCTTGCTGCATACAGCACACTTCTGATACATACGTACTTCTCCCAATATCCCTCAAATCCACTTCTGCAAAAGTTGGCAGTGCAGTTAGGAGACATCTCAGCAGTACAGGTTCCTCACAAACGCCAGGAAATGAGGCAGCCAAGATGAGGCAGAACAGTTAGTGCTCCAGCTAGAAGAGAAGCTGCGGCAAGGGCTCAGTCTGTTAACCAGCAGAGAATCCACCCGTGAGCTGTGAAGCTGAAGGACAGCAGCCTGCACAACTTCAGCTGCCTTAGAGCTGAATTCCCTTTTTCCCTCCAAGTCCTAGAATCCACTCACACTACATATGCAATATTTAGACTCCTCAGCTTATCTTCAGAGTTCAAATTAAATAGTTGGAAAAACACTAGTGAATGACTTTCAGCACTGTGAGCCTTCAGCTCACCGGTGGAAAAAGTGCATCTCCAGGTGGGAGAGTAATTATTTGGATTTAATTTTTTCTTGTCTGCACATTTCACAGATCAGTCAGATACTTTTAAAATGTAATGTCTTTGAAATACATATGGGGAAAATAAAATGCAAAGTAACAAAGACTAAAACAAAAACTGCTTTATTTTAGCTTCTGAGATAACAATTTTCTATCAGAGTACGTCAATATCTTTTTTTAAAGAATATTTCAATAGGAGCTATGCTGTTGGAAAAATGATGAATAAAATTATGAATATTTCACTTTCTCCCCATCTCAGATCCTTACTGTATTTTTCTGACAATGTTTTACAAGGTGATTAGAAAGCGATGAGATACTAAACCACTAATAAGCAGAGACAGACCTGAAACTTGTGATTTTCAAATCGCCCTAGAGATAACACGGGTTTCTTGATCAACGCAAGCACCAGCTGCAGCAAGACGCCAGACCCTGCGGCTCCCGTGGCCCTTCCTGTGCCCAGAGCTGCTGGCACAGCGTTTAACTCGTGTTCCAGCCCATCCCCGCGAGACAACCGTTCAGAGACTACAAACAATACAACAGAGTAGAGTAGCGTATGCCTCATTTTGCTTATCCCTTGCACAAATGAAAGCCCAAAAAGGAGCTGCTGTTAACGTAGACAGCAAGAGAACAGATTTCCCTGTACAATTGCTTGAGAAGTTTTTAAAAAGTGCTTACTATCCAAACGGAAATCAATAACAAGCCAAGGCAATGTGTTGAATCTTGCAAGGTGGGTGAGCAGAGAGAATGACGTGGTTTGCCTTCACTTACAGGGTAATCAGGAACAAATCCAATACCATCAGGGCCGGTTACCCTGAGGCCACAAGAAACCGGTGTCAGAAGAAAAGCTGACGGGTTTTATTTTGGGGATAAATAATCCTTTTATGAAGAACAGATTCTTCTCAGGTATTTGGAGCCACAGAGCGTATAACTCATTTTCTTTTTTCCCTATTCTAGTGCTGATGAAAGATTTGATGCTACATTTCACACTAATGTTTTAGTCAATTCTTCAGGACATTGCCAGTATCTGCCACCAGGTAGGCTGTTTTCATGTCATAAATTCTTATAACTCAGACTACCTGTATATGGTGTGGTTTCAAATCTGACATAAATTCCTTGGTATTTTATTTATGTATCTAGCCATCATCTGCTAGATATAAGCCTAGATGCATCATGAATTACATGGTTAACACTTCTGTATGAAAACCACCACAGAAGATTTTTTAATTGCAATTATTTAAATTTTTCTGTCATAATGCACTATTACGGTAGTGTGGAGGAATAAAAAAGATGATAAAAGAAGAATAGAAATAAGAAAATAATAGAATAAGAATAATAGAAATAAGAAATAATATGATAAGAATAAAGGAAGACAAAAAATAGAAGCCCTTAGTATAAAAAGTTATTGTTTATCAAAGGTAATGTCTCTAAATATAAATGTATTTTATTACTTTAGCTGTTTCTTCTATTAGTATGTTACTTTACAATGAGATGTTTAGGGACACCTTGGGACATCTCTTCAATTGAAACAATTCACTGGATGCTTCATCAAAAAAATTTTGAATCCTGAAAGGAACATAGTCTGTGTTTGGTATTTGATATCAGAAGTATATCAATGAATCTCGGGTGTGGATCAGTGGAGTAGTTTCTGTTCCCTAATTCAATTACCACAGTTCCCAGAATTAACTCTTCCAAGAACCTGAATTATAGAAAGTCCGGTAATAGAGCCAAGGGCTTTCCAAATTAGTTTTTCTACCTAAGATCCCCAGAGGACTTCAGGGGTTTGCCTGATCTTATGTAAGATGTTCCATTTAATGCGGGGTTTTCAGTTCCATTCTCAAAGCTGCTAAATGACAGAGCCTGACTCAACAAGTGAAAAATAAGCTAGCCTTCCTGAATAAAACAAGATCATGTAAATCTAATAAGATAGCAAATAATCTTTCAAGATCTCTTATTTCATTCAGTAGCAGAAATAGGAGAAACAGATTGCATATTCTGCTTCATTTCTTTCGGATATACAGTATCTAGAAATCTGTGCTCTTCTCTAAATCTTTATCTACTGTGTGCCCAAATAGAAATGGGTAAAACACAGCTTATAACATCCATACCTAATTGATGCAGTTCTTTCCCATTTCCGTAACTGACTTTTGCTTTTTACATCTCAAGACACAACTGAGATTAACTGTGCTTTACAACTAAATGCCAAAGGGTGCAATGTGGAACAGGGTCCAGATAGAAAATGGACACGAAATTATGTGGAATGTGCATTTCAATTTGGTGTTCTTGTTTAAAATCCAACCTAGGCATATTTAAGAGCTCATGCTACATAGATGTGCGCTGGTTTCCATTTGATGTTCAGAAGTGTAAACTGAAGTTTGGGTCCTGGACATACGGAGGCTGGTCCTTAGACTTACAAATGCAAGAAGCAGATATATCCGGCTATATTTCAAATGGAGAGTGGGATTTAGTAGGTAAGCTCTTGATTTCTTATTTACACTCTGAACCTGCAGGCTTGACAGCACTTCACTGCTGAAATAGCTGAAATAATGATTGGGAAATTAAGAGAGAAACTGAATTAATAAATGACCTAGCTAGTGGTGCTTGAAACTCTGAGAACAGACATAAGATGAAAATCAACATAAAAAAGTCAGCTTGAATTCAGTAAATATATTTTATCTAATTTTCCATTTATACCTGACAAAAGTGACTTAATTGGGAATTAAGCTTGAAGAAGCAGTTTTACCTATAGTAAAACTTAGAAAGCTATACCTATCCTTTTATAAAATAATCACTACATAATATAGAGTTTATTGACATTAATTTGGGATTTTCTTCCTTTTTCTTCCTCTCTTACACAGGAATTCCTGGGAAGAGATCTGAGAGTTTTTATGAGTGTTGTAAGGAACCTTACCCAGATGTGACATTCACAGTAACTATGAGACGCAGGACTCTCTATTATGGACTCAACCTTCTTATTCCCTGTGTACTGATATCAGCACTTGCCTTATTAGTTTTTCTGCTTCCAGCAGACTCAGGAGAAAAGATCTCGCTAGGTAAATCTTCAATAGGATATTGTTATTGTAAATATTACCAAACAAAACAAAACAAAAAAGTTGTATTCTAAAATTTCTTTTTAAACAGTCTTTGGAGACACAGAGGAATAGTTCATGTGCCCTGGCTCATAAACTGTTTTACTGTGTGATGCTGAAGCACAGGTGTCACTGTTAACCTTTGCTGGAAGCTTCAGGGGACAATGAAGCAGTGAAAGGGAGAAATTCTGGCCAGCCAAGTGCAAGCATAACAATTCCTAACCAGCCTCCTTCAGAAGCAGGGTTTCATTTTGTGATGTTTAATTGCTGAAAAAAAAAATCCACGTTCACCAGGTAAAGCTTAGGCCCACAAATCTGCATTTGAGCACTTACATACAGAATTCTTGTTAATGTTTCCTTTTAATTATGACTCATATTAAGAGCCTAGGATTGCTTTTTGCCTTCTCAGAACGACTGATTCCATTTAACTGCTACTATTACTATATTTATAGCAATTTTAAACTAAATTATTGGCTTGTGAAACAAGTCTGATGAGTTTAAGTACTTGATCCTTAAGATAGTGGTCAAATATATAATGAAACTTTTTGCCCCATACAAATGTGCAAATACGGACTCCTACTAATTGAATGCAACTGTTAAATGTAGGAACATAATGGACATTTATCCAGAAAGAAGTTCTCCAAGAACTCCCTCCCCATTTTTTAAGATGAGTTCTTTGTTCCTAAATCCTTTTCAACCTGACAGTGACTCCTTACTTTTTTCACACTAGTACTGAGAAAAGAGCTGGACCTTGTTTCATAGAGATGGGAACTGATCACTGAGTAACAGATGTCAAACTCCAAATATCAGCAGTCATGACTGCTTGAACATAGCCACACGCAGAACTCAACTGCTTTTATCAAGAAATACCAAAGTCTGTCCAATACAGCAAACTTGTTTTTCGGGAATCTTATGCATTACACTGCCTGTAGCTTCCATGCCAATTAATCAAGTCTCATATGCTCAAATATGAAAAATCACACCATGTTTCTACAGCAAACAAGCAGCACGAAGTACTTTGTTTTACCTCAGCTAATTAGCAAGTGGTGATACAAGCCGAATAGTTAACAAAGATCTAAAAATATATACATCTGTGCAAGTTCAGAAAACCCAGACCTACTCAACCCCTGTAATCTCTCTCCTATTCACAGCAGTCTCATGGACCAGTATTGGCGCTGGTTTGACAGCACTGCCACCCTGAACCTGGGGTAGCCCCAGAAAGGACCAGAGTCTGCCCAGACCTACCTCTGCTGGGGTGGGGGGTAGCCACAGCAATACATTTGCCTCCCTCAGATTCATTCTCTGCCACTTACTGCCTATTACAACTACTGATCTAGTTTCATACTTCATGCTTATCTTTCAGGTATAACAGTTTTATTGTCTCTCACTGTCTTCATGTTACTCGTGGCTGAAATTATGCCAGCAACATCTGATTCCGTGCCCTTAATCGGTAAGCTAACTACAGCTTTTATTCACTTTTAATTTTTGCTAAATGAGAAGTGTTGACCTTGCATGAAAGCCAGCAATAAAGCAAATTACATGTACAATTAAATTAGGAAACAATGTTCTGACTCGACTGCGTGAGCATATAGCAGTGACTTCCAGAGGAAGGGAAGGTGCCCGACCCCTCTGCGTGGGGAACAGCAGGCGCGAGGCAGCACATCCAGGGAGGGAAAGGCAGCTCCCCCAGGAGAGCTCGACAGGAAACCTCAGGGAGGGCGAGAGGAGATGGGCCGAGACACCACAGGGCTGCATCAGGGGATTACAAGCCCTCCACGAGGGCTACCGAGTTGCCTTTGTTTCCTCAGTGCAAGTCAGCAAGTGTTGCCAACTGATGAGTCTCCCATGGGTGCGATCATCTGTACAACCCCTGTGCTGTCTGGTCTGAACAAAATGCAGAGAGAAGCGATGTGTCGTTCTGGGAAAGCACAGGGGAGTCAGTGTCCCACAGAAAGTTGCAGTTCAGACACAATTAGGACTACAGAGCTAAACATGGTGAAATCTTCCTATTGTAATCGCTCAAATGGAAGGAAAAGCTTTTCAAAAGAAATACCAGCCAATCTCTAAGATACCGGTGAAAGAAAACGAGAGGACAAATTCTTTCAAGGTTGCTTAGAAAAGGCAGGTGCTCAGTTCCGCTAAGACGATTATTATTCAAATAATGGCTCTGAAGACAACTGCTGCACAGTCTGCTTTTGAGACATTTTTCACAGCTAACTAAAGTAGCATACGTAGCACTACACTGCAAAAAGTAACTTCGTGTTACATTTGCATGTACATACACGCTCCTTGTAACAGATGTAAAACTCCATCAGTCAAAATATATCACTATAATTAACTGTTTATTTTGCAGCTCAGTATTTTGCCAGCACTATGATTATTGTTGGCCTCTCTGTTGTTGTCACTGTTATTGTTCTACAATACCATCATCATGATCCAGATGGGGGAAAAATGCCTAAATGGGTAAGGTTTGATTTTAATACACTATCCGTTGCGTAACTGCCCAGATCAGAGATGTGACATGGTAGCTTGTGACTCATGTTTATTCTTACTATTAAAAAAAAAAAAAAAATTGTTATCTACATCTCTGTATAAATCCTTGCTAAACAGTTTGTTCTGAAGGGTAGTTTCACCAGAAATGGCACGTCCAGATAGCTTTTTTCTGAGAGAGTGAGAGTATGTGAATTTTCTTCATCTTGGCTCTACATTCAAAATCTCCTTCACAACAGCCAGAAGTACCTCAGTGTTTTGCTAAAACCTAAATATACATAAATGAAGTGATTTTCAAATAAGCTGTAGCTATCAGAAGTGAAGCAAGTAGAAGGAAAGAGCAGGGTACTGCTGGAGATTGTAAATGCATGAAATACACTAGCCTCAAGGTGAAACCGTGCAGCTGCTACATATTTAGGTGTTGTACACATAGAAACATAAATAGCCTAAAGAGCACTTGCTAAAGATGGCTGCTGAAATGAAAGTAGCTTGGAAAATTCTGATCTTCACATCTCTGGTCAAGAGCATCTGGAAAGTGCAAGGAAAAAATGAAGTCTTTTTCTAAGTGCAGAGGACTGTATAACGTACTTCTGTAAGTCTTTTTTTTTACAGAGAATATCAGTCTTGATATTGGAGTCACTAAATATTGATGAATACCATCAGGTAACTGCCCAGTCTTCCTGTCCAGCAACTCGTGACAGCCTGAGGCATTAATGAAGACGGAAAGACCTTTCTCTTTTATCTCTCTAAAACAATGAGTTACTATTATCCTTACTAGCCAAAAAAGAAGTGCGTACAGCAGTGCCCTGCAGATGAGAGTTAATGAGATATTCCCTGGCCCATCCGGGAGCAGTGGTTTTAATATACATTTGAATGAAGAGAATAAAAGGTATATACCTCTAGAGTGACAGTCGGTGACCCTAAATGGGACAAATCTTCAGTACTGAGTTAAAAATCCTCAGAAAACTGAGTACTGGAGGTTGAGGAGTAGGCTTTGGTGTTGAGAAGCTGAAGTCCATTGGAGTTTCCTTGGACACTGGTGAGTTTTGTATCAGGCTGTCAGTTAAGAAAGTATTATCCTTCTAGGCGAAGCATGACAACGGAGTAACAAGGCAAGATCTATCTTTGATTGGGATGTCTGCTTGGATATAACATCTGCTCTAAGTGGTAATCTGTGCCCAGTAAATGGAGCAAATCTAATATTAATTACAGTGCAAGATTTTTATATTATATGAGACAATATTTCATTAGTGCTCTGGAGAAGAAACACTGGAATGAGCTCTTAAAACCTGATTGAAATAAATTATAGAAGCTTGCATCTGAACTGGAACTGTCTTCGACGCGCCAGCACTTTCTGTATGGCTGCAATAAGGCAATATGGAAAACAATAAAATGATACACAGAGATTAAACTTGCAGTTTTTTTTTTTTTTTTTTTTTTTTTAAAAAAAAAGTAAAAGTAATTTATCCACTTTTTCTCCATGTTACATCCAGATTTGTTTTCTAAAATCTGGAATCAACTGTCATGAAAGTAATGCGATAACAGAGCCAAAACACTGTACAGCTTAGTGGTCTATTCCAGTCCAGCATAGCATCTGTTTTAGCAGCCCCATCCAAGCAGTAATCCCATACGGATTTAATATCAAAGCACAAATATGAGTGAAAGAGATTTAATTTATTGACTACAATCTAAAGTAGAGCTACTAAGACTATTCAAAATAATGTCTTTGGTAAGCATTTTTTTTCTCTTTCCAGTTTCTAGTAAGGGTAGGAAAGGCTGCCATATTTCTGCTCAAGTGTAAGGAAAATTAAACACTGTGGAGACTCCCAGTGGGGGCACTCCCAACAGTGATAGTCAGCCTGAGGCAATCGACAGCACTGCTGAACTAAGCAAGCAGCCTCGGTGACAAGCAAATTAATCAGCTGGAAAACTGTGGCACCATTTTCTGAAACTTCTGTGCAGGCTAAGCGGAGACCACGGACCTAACACTCACCCAGGCTGTAAAAATACAAATAGCTGCGGAAGGCAGTGGCTGTGCAAAGAGATGCTTATTCTCAGTAATTTTCTTCTAGACGAGAATCATCCTTCTGAACTGGTGTGCTTGGTTTCTGAGGATGAAGAGACCAGGGGAAGATAAAGTGCGTCCCGCCTGTCAACACAAACAGCGTCGATGTAGCCTATCGAGTGTGGAGATGAACACTGTGAGTGGACAGCAGACCAGTAATGGGAATATGCTGTACATTGGCTTTAGGGGGCTGGATGCCGTGCACTGCACACCTACCACTGATTCAGGGGTGATCTGCGGGAGGATGACCTGTTCACCAACAGAAGAAGAAAACCTTCTGCACAGCGGCCACCCCTCTGAAGGCGACCCAGATTTGGCTAAGATCTTGGAAGAGGTCAGGTACATTGCAAACAGATTCAGAGACCAGGATGAAGAGGAAGCCGTTTGCAATGAATGGAAGTTTGCAGCCTCTGTAGTGGATCGGCTCTGCTTGATGGCTTTTTCCGTCTTCACAATCATTTGTACAATTGGTATTTTGATGTCAGCACCAAACTTCGTAGAGGCTGTCTCTAAAGATTTTGCTTAACTATTAACTATGATTTGATTCTCTCAAGTATGATATGTAGCAAATAAGAGTGTATTTTTTGTTTGATTGCTTGTTTTTAATAAGAATGCTGCTTCTCATTGTCCTTCTTCTTTTGCCCCCTCTGGCATCCCTTTCTGGTCCAGAGTTCCTGTCTGAAGAGTGGCACCATTTCAGAAGGGCTCTGTGCCAGCTCCTCTGAGCACACTTGAGCACTCTCAAGGGGGTGCAAGTCCCTTCAGAATGACAGGGTATTGCACCAGCATCTTTTAGGCATTTTGAACTGGCTATTACAGAGTTATGGGTAGGCAATGCCAGAAATGGAATTTCTTCCAGATTTTTTTTTTTTAAGATTGAAGTTAGTCCATCTTAGCTACTTGAATAAGTGATGGGAAGCACTTAAGTTTAGGAAAGGATTACATCCAGATGAATGGAAGCTCAAACAGCAGAGAAAAAAAGGGAAAAAATACCTTGCTTTTCAATTACTGGTTCTTACTGAGTTGAGGTATGGAGCTCTTTTGCTCACAACCAGTCAGACCCACAGCTCCCTCAATGCATTTTACATAGAGCACAAGTGAGGATCCTGAATTTGCCTGGGACTTGAAAGTTAAGATGAAACAGCACATATCTTGTCCTTCTATATATTTCTGGACTTTGGCTGGAATTCTTATAACAGGCTTCACAGTAATTGTTGTGTTTACTACAACTTCCTTCTCCTAAGAAAGACATTCTTTCAGCTGATTAACTTCTGTCAGTCTTTAGCCTTAATGATGATATAAAGAAAAAGAAGGATTATGGTGACTTCACTTTCACCTGTTCATCAAAGAAAAATCCACACACTTGTCTCTTTACTGTTAACTGGATTCCAACATGGAAAAAGTGACTGTCTTGTACAGGCTCAAGTATAAATGACAAGTCTAAAGCAAAAAAAGCTATTAATTCCTGAGATCAAGGTTTTAATTTCAAAATTAAATGTTTGATCTATTGTTTGCTTAGCCTTTTATAGACCTCTTTCTGTTGAGTCACCATAACATGTCCTAACAAGGAAACTGCATCCTTTCTGCTCAGTTTATTATCCAAGGAGCACTAATGAAAAATAAAACTTTAGGGGGTTCAGTACAAACTATAAGCGGTACATATATATGTAATAAACTGCATATATGTCCCTGGAAAGATTAAGACTTAAATACAAATTCTTTTAAGACTAGACAGGCATTTTCAAAGGCAAAACCAGTAGTTCATCACTTTATATGTTATTTCTGATTCTGAAATTCTCCCATCAAATTATGATTTGTTTTCACTTGACTTCAGTGTATTAATGACTAGTGCTGACATAAGAATACCAAGACCTGAAATTCTGTGCTTGCAAAATAGCTGAGAATTAGTCGTGTGACCAATAGCAGTATTCCTGACCAGTGCTATAAGTGGTAAAAGATGTGGTGGAGGTTTAATTTAGCATTGACTGCTTGGTTGATCCTGCAGAAACCCAACTTTTTGGCTGAGATAACAGACACACAAATAGAGGCCTGTAGTAGTACAATGTTTTTACTGTGAGATAAACTTGAGGCCTCAGTTTATCTCCCAAGATGGATTAAAATAGCCACTTAAATGCTTGCTCTCCCCTAGATATCAATTTTCCAGAGGCTGCTCCCCGGAATGCAGAAGAAACAAATTTCATGTAAACCAAACCTAGAGTCAGCACAGGTACAGTCCATCACCTGAGTTAACCGGGTGACAGGGCAGGAGAAGTGAAAGGAAGCAGATTATTTCTCACAGTTTGTGAGTTCTTTCTTCCCGAAGTTTCATTCAGAATCTCACACTATAAAGACCTGAGTAAAGAACTGAAGTCCTTCTTGAAATCTTGTCTTGAAACTTTTTCTCTGAGAGTTATCTGTGAAGAATTTATTTTTTTCAGGAACAATTATTAAGAATTAGCCTTGCAATAATTCCTGCAAGTATTTTGTAGCCTGTAGATTGCATTTGAATAAGAAACTGAGTCCAAAATCTGAAATGTGAGTTTTGTTCATTTAGTGACTACCATAGTGTGGCACATGCTGCTCTTCTGAGTAGCATTTCTAGAATAGGCTTCTTGATGCAAATGTTGGTTAGCATCAGTATTTTTCCGTTAGTATCCCTAAATACCTACACAGAGTAACCCATTGAGTCTGTAAAGTTTTGGGATCCTCTTGGATAAGAATGTTAAGAAAAAGATTTTGGGGGACTATCTTGTACCACGGGATGCAACTACTGCAATCATGTACTACATGACACATGTAATACAAGAAGCATGAGAATACCCCTCTTTCCACCAGAATCCATTTACACTATCTGCAGAAATCACCTTGCTATATATAGGAATTCTTTACAGAAGGAGGGAGAAAGCAATTTACCAATTGACAGTAAGCTTCATTAGCAACAACATACATGTCTGTGCTTAAAAGCTGGAGACTGGTAGCTGGCCTTTAGTGAAGTCCTGCTGAAGTTTGTAACGCTGAGATTATACTGTCAGCAAACACCACATGTTAGACAAATTAATTGTAAGGCTCCAGCATCATGCCTACACTACTGCCTTTAATATCAGCAGAATTAATGAAGGGGGAAAGTGAATTCTCATTTTTCTGCTGTCAACACAACCTGTAAACATTTGGTAATAACATGGTTATAAATCTTAAACACAACAGTGACAGTCTCAGTTACCTTATTTTGCATCTTTGAGTTAAGTTTTTGTGTAATTGAGCTGAGCAAAATTGGTACGTTTCTTGTCAAATTGTATGTGTCAAATATTTGTGTATGCAGTAAACGATATTTTGATCTAAACGCTGGGAAAATATTTACAATTCTGGACATAGAGATGGGAATTAAATGTGGCATACAGTATGTCTATACAATATGACCGACTGCATATTGATAGCAAGTATCTGTTATGATCTTACGAGTCCAGAAAATAGGGTAAGCAAGTGGTTCACCACAACTAAGCTATGACTTGTCTGACAATTTGAAAGTTTGCTCTAGAGCTCAGCTGTCTTGTACAATACTATCTGTGAACAATGTATATTACTTTCTGTTTTTATATTGACTTGTATTGAATATTTTAAAAAAATTTAATATGTAAACATTTTTATTTAAGCATTAATGCCAAAAATGTTCCAAACAAAATTTTAAAAGGTTAGTTTTAAATACAGATAAATTATTTAAACAGTATTTAAAATCATAAATTATTTTATATAAGAATTGATAATACTATATGATACTTTTTTTAAAAGGTTTCTTTAAAGTCTCTTTCCAATCTCTCTAGCTGCAGGATGTGATCTCAGTTCACCTGTGACATTTCTGCTTTTCACTTTCTTTACCAAGAAAATACGGTAAACCAACATCCTGCATTTTTCCTTTTGTTATGCTACTTTTTACATTAAGTAATATTGCATAGAGGGCATTAGGAAGTGATGTTATATCTGTCAGGTACCGAATGTCATACAAGCAATTCAATACCTTTTCAGTCCAGTACAAATAAAAGATTTAGATCAAGAGAATTTTGATTCTTTCTCATTTTGCTAAGATGGAAATGAAATCAAGCAGTAAAAAACATGAACAACCATGAAAGAGAGAAAAATCTCTTTGGAGATACCATTCTGTGATGACAAAGCTCTTTGATAATTAAAAATACATTATGTCCTCCTAGCAAAGCAGTCCTACCCCAAAGTTACGTATTACTTCAGTCATGAACTGTCAAAGTTAACGGTGTAGGACTGAAATACCATATATGCTTTGGGCTAGTCTCAATTAATTCACCTAAAAGTTTAGCACTGAAAAGATAATCAGAGGAGAAAACAAGCTGAATAAACTGCTGGTAAGCTGCAAAGTTTGCTCGTTGGCTACTAGTGAAAAAGTATCTACTCAGAGGAATACCCCCAGCTGGGGAAACATACCAGGCAGCGTAGTTGCGTGCAGGCAGGTGTGCGCTGTACTGGCCACCTGCCGAGACAGCTTCCTAAGGAAAAGCTCGCTGTCTTTACATCGTGCTGAGCACACGTCAGTAGTAAGAATCAAAGCTTGCTGAAAAACAAGTAAGCCAAGACTTGATTCCCTCCTTGCTCTCCCAGGCTTGTACAGAACCACTGAGGAAGACTGGCGTGGTGGAGGCCAACAGGCCCAGTCACACGGGCACGCAGCCGGTACTGCACCCACTCTGGGTTTGGATCAGAGTTGCCGTTGGGCACAAACTCAGGTGTGCAGGTGAGGCTGACGCCAATGGCTGCTCACTGCACCAAGCCAAAGCGCATGCACTCTCTTCCAGGGTGCTGACGAGCACTGACCTCTGACTTAACCCTATACCTGAGCCCGGTCACACAAGTTTAGCTCCGCATGCGCTGAAGGGAGCTTCCTGGCCCTCTGTGTACACCTATCATCACACACACTCCATCTCTGAAGCATTTGGGAATGGGGATTGATTCCAGACTGCTAACTGCTGCTGCTCTCAGGCATCTGGTCAACATACAGACCGCAGGGTGCTATGGCTTAGGAGCTGATACGCCAGCAGCTCCACTTCATCGCTCTGTGGGAGGCGACGGCCGTCAGAGCACTGGGTCTTGTGGCTGCAGAGAAGTGCCAGCCATCCTGTTTTACTCCTGTAACAACAATCAAAATACTTTTTCTCTTCAGCAAAAAGTGATTTCTTAGCCTAACCTCATGATATTTTAATGTCAATATATCTCAAAAGGCTGCGAACAGAATCTGCACACGCAATTACAGCAAATGTAACCTGGGAATCAAACGTGATCTTACCAGGACTACAAGTACAAATGAAAGCCTTTTGCTGCCACCTTTTTTAAAAAGGCTTCTGCTGCTTAGAGGGAAAGCTTAATGTTTGTGTAACACGTATTTCTACTATTAAGCAATTTGCAGATAATGACATGCAGAGAGAATATGCAACAATCACATAAGCTCTCTCTTCCTGACTCAGAAAAGCCTTTCCGTTCTTCTTCCTCCCTGTTCACTCCCATGACAACATTCAGAATTGCAATTTATTAACAGAGTACAAGCAAGAGTGTTCAAGGCCAAAATTTAGTATCAGTGTCTTAGCTATATCCTTGCAGTGAAGATATCACTAGAAAATCACTGAGTATTCAGAGCTGCAGTGGCTTGCCCTGTAAGTGAGCCATACTGCAACAGCAGTTTAAAATCCAAAGTAATTAGATCTGCATATTTTTACCTTAAAATAATAATTAACAGTCACGACGTGGTTTAACACTACTTAGGGATATGCATATATCAGAATAACATCCACAGAGATTTTCATCTTACCTAACCAATTCAGGATATAACCCAGTGCCAGTAAAAGACCGAAAAATCTTTCTACCAAGTCCACAAGTCTTGGATTGGGACTATATTCAGCCCAACAAATCTCACAGTTATCATTTATGTATTACTCTGCTTCATGGTAGGCATGCAAATGTCTTAAGAATGAGCTAACTACTAAATATTTATATTAAACGGGCTTTAGGTTTAGAAACCAAAAATCTGGGATCTGCTCCCAGAGCAAGATATATCCACAACATCCTTCAAACAATATTATCTTATTTCACTGCATATGTGGATTACATACAGCTGCGAATCACTTCCGTAATAGCTTTGTTACCATACAGGCAATCCTGTTTGAGGTTGCTTTTGCTGACACAACACATGATGCTCCCTGTCTTTCTTATCTCCAGTTTCTGGCCAAAAGAAATCTAATTAGCAGACTACTTTGATCAGAAAAAAATATGTAACAGGACCAACGTTCAGAGAGAGCATGCAAGTTTAACCCTTGACTCCAGAGAGACTAGTTACAAAATTTGACATTATCATGGCAACCTGTGCACTAGAAGGAATACGCTGCAATCGAGTATTCATGCCAGCACTGCAGTGCGCATATGCTTGTCGCAGTGGAGGAAGCCTTTGTAGATGGCAGTGGCACAGCTGCAGCATGGAGCAGGCGAGCCAGGCCCTCTGTGGGGCATGTAAGGTGAATAAGCGTGTTCCTGTTCTCCCAGCTATGCTCCATGCGTGGGTATAATGAGAATATACTGTCTTCACTGGCTAGCACTTAGCTCAGCTTGCAAGACATTTCTTGCTTGTGGCTAAGTAATGACAGACTTAGCAGTGATGGGCTGCAGTATGTAGCCCAACGCAATCATAATTTGGCTAAGACCACTCAGGATTTGTTTTTCCAACTTGCTGCCTTCTATTCTGGGAGAGAGTACATTCAGCAATTAAAGAGATAAGGGAGATTACAGCGCAGGAGACTTTAGGAGTTCCTGTGTTTTTCTGCACTCCCTCTGCCTAGTTCTCTGGGAACTGCTGTTGTGGACCGGCCTACTACTCCCACAGGTCCCATATGTTGTCCACACCAAATGTGTTCTGAAAGGATGGGGAAGGCTTTGCTGCTGAGAGATGCACATCAGCACCTTTGCTGTAGGGACCATGCTCCCTCAGTGCACTGCCGCCAGGAAACTCCACGTGAAACCTGGAGAGCTCCAATGTGATCCAGCCAAGCAGCGCTGAGCTCAAATGATGTCGTACATTTGTCTTGAAAACTTCCATGGATGGAGACTGCACAGCCTCTGGCAATCAGCTCCCACATTTGCTTGCCCTTGGGGAGAAACAGTTTCTCCTACCTAGCCTGTATCTTTCATCTCAACAAACAGCCATTCCCTCTCATTCTCCTGTCACACACCACGGTGAAGAGCCCGGCTCTGTCTCCTGCTGACTTCCTCACAGATGGTCCGTGGCTGGAGGCCAGGCTCTGTCAGAAGAGGCTGGGGGAGCAGTGTTTGTTCAACCTGGGGATGAGGAGGCTTTGGAAGGACCTAACAGTATGCCCCTGCTCCCCCAGCCTCTCTTCACAGGGCCTGGCCTCCAGCTCTGGACCACCTCTGTGACCCTCTGCTGAACTCGCTCCAGTTTATCGAGGTCTCTCTTGTGCTGGAGGGGCCTCAAATTAGACACAACATTCCAGATGCCGTCTAATGAGTGCTAAGTTGAGAGCACTTCCCTCCAGCTCGAGGCTACGTTCCCTTTGATACAACTGAGCACACCACCGAATTCCTCTGCTGCCAGAGCACTGGGCTTGCTCACGTGCAGCCTGCAGCTACTGAGAGCCCTGTGGCCCAGCCCCAGGCCTGTATCATCACAGGGGAGCTCTTTCTTCCCAGGTGTAGGACTTCCCATTTTTCCTTACCGAATTGCAGCAAGTCCTCATCAGCCCCTTCCTCCAGGCCGTGTAGGTCTCTCGCTGTGGCAACCCTGCCATTGGTGATGCCCTCTGTTTTTGGTGTCACCGAAAACTTGAAGGAAGAGCCCTCTATCATTTCCTCCAGACCACTGATAAAAACACTAAACAGGTTCGGAATAGACCCCCTGCAGTAACCCACGTGTTTCCAAACCATAAGTATGATTCATTAACCAGGACCACCTGAGCCCAATCACCAAATGAGTTTTTTTCCTTTTTACCCATCTAGCTGTTACTTACAGTTTGACTTTTAAAACCAAATTTCCTTTTTTGTCTTTTTATTTTTCTTCCCTTAAGCAAGCCTTTGACACAGATCCAGGAATCCTTCGTAACAACTTTAAAAAACAATGCTGCCAGCTCACAGACAGTCAGTCAGACATGGCAGCATGAAGTTGCACTGGCTGCAGAAAAGTTGTAGTTTGGATTAGGGTTTAATCAGCTACTGCAGAGGACAGTGTGAACATCCTTGTCTTGTTTTTTTTCTTGACTATCAGAAATGGGCTTAAACTGTACTAAACTGAAACCAGGCTAACAATATGCACAGTGTTTGTAGTTCTTTCTTCATTAAATCAATTTTAAAATCTATTGAAGGTGAACTGCTGCATCTTTTTTTTGCAGTCAAGGTTAATACTCATTACCCTATCCGGAATTAGCAAAGACCTGCTGTAACGTTGATTAATGGACACTTCACACACTGTCCATGTTGTCTATAATTGAAACTAACTTCCAGGGAAGAGACTAGAAACTCCTATAGGACAAGCTGCCAAAATGTAACCTTTTAAAACAAGCTATTAAAGGTAAAAGGGGGATATGAAGGACTGACAGAGAATGGGGGGAGGCACATTACATACCAACAGCAAGGTGCAGCGTGCAGCACCAGTACCAGACCTGTACAACAGAGGCCACACAGCCTGCAGGCAGCTTCTTTGAACAGCACTTGCTGTTTGGGCCTGACGGAGCTGAGAGAGGGCAGGTCCACACGGACTAGGGAACAGACAGCCACACTTCAGATTGGGTCCTTAACATACATGTGTAGAGCCTCTTTTGTGACAACTCATCTGAACTGCACTTCATCTAACGTCGTGCGTACGCATCGATCTTGTTATAGCTTCAAACGTTGCCCCTTTTATCTAACTCTGAGAGCATCTCCACTATCCCCATTTCTGTGTGTTTGTATAAATCTGCCTCCTGAGGAAGACCAAGTTAAACAAAAGATACTGAAAGATGTAAATAAACGTTTATATAATGTTCTGAAAACTGTATACAGAGAAACTATGTCTAAAATATGCTGTATATTAGCTCAAAACCAGTACAGCTGATATTGCTAAAAATATACTAGAATTCATAGCTTTCCAGTAGTTTTTCAGTTGCAGTAATATGCCAGGGCTTTGTGTATGCCAGCTGATAAATGGGACAGGGAAATGACCTTCTTGCTGAATTTTTGTAGCAATCTGTGTGGATTGAATGGTGTGTAAGTGAAAACTCCAAAGGCCAGCACAGCTTTTAGCCCTAGCACACTATAGCCTGTCTTTTAAAAAAGCTCACTGTTCATTTTCAATCATTTAATGGATTGTTCCATGCACCCAGTGGAAGCCAGCCCATAATGAATTGCACTGCAGAGATCTAAAGCATCCAGCCTCGGTTCTGAAAGACAGGATTCATGCCCACTAAATACGGTAATAAAAGTCCATTCATTTTCTCATGCACTTTCCCTAATGCACTGGAAAATGTCCTATCTACTTGCAGCAATATAAAACCTGCACAGTGCACATTCTGAGACTCACATCTCCAGGCATCGACTTTACCATATTTTAACAGTAACCCTACATCTGTGTAATTGACAGAAGACGTAGAGAGCAATATTTTATACAAAACATCCCTGCTCTACAGCTTCTGCATGTTCAAGCTCTTCTGCTCCATCCTACAAAGACCCCAAGAACAGTGGTATCATGTCTTTGCAGAGAAGACAGGGTAACAACAACAGAAGGATGTTTTATCAGAGCTAAACCATGCCAGAACTTTTTGCATAACAACAGAGACTTTATGAATTGCAGTATTTGTCTCCTTTGATACAGGAACCTAGTTTAGACCACTGGGGCTCAATATTAACTTATTATCCAGTTCTCTGAGATACCAGAGATGGCATTTTTAATGTCTGTTTTCTCATTTGTATGCAGAGTGTTTGGTCAAAGAGCTTCCATTCCTGACAATTTTCACAAAGGGATCTCACGTCCAGTGAGGGTGGAGAAGGTCTTCTACTGAACAGAGTTAGAGTGTAAAACTACAGTAGTCTTTCTATAAAGCCAAAAACTGCATAATTGTTTTGGAAAATTTATCTGTGTTAGGGAGCATCGTGAGGTTACAGGTAGTCCCTAATACTTTTCTTCAGCCAGTAGCAGCCCTGATTTTCGCATTCAGTCAATAAAATAGGCATTTGGCATTCCACAGAACCCAGTATACGTGGTAGCAGACCACCGCTAGAGAGGCAGACATACTTAAAGAAGCTTGTGACGGAAGATGTAGCTTTCATCACGAGTAGTTCAAAGGAAAGCGTAAGGCAGTCAATTTTCAGTTCCCGCACTGCAGAAAACTCAGTCTGCTATTTTGTGACAGAGCCGAGCATGAACTCCTGCTGAGTCAGAAAGCTGCTGAAGATGTGTGAGCGTGGAAATGCTCGCTTGCAGGCAGGCACACTGAGTCATATCGCCGTTTGATACCGGGCAACTATCTGCAGGGAAGAGGGAGTACAACAACTCTGTAGGCAGAACTTCAGTGAGGGCAAACCTCTCCAGGAAAGAAGTTTAACCTTTCCTCCAAGACTCGATCCTCTTTGCCTGTCTAGCTAACCAGAATGGAAACACAAATGAAGAATACTCCATTATTATAAAGTGTATTGGAAAGCTTTGTGTGCAGACAGAATCTTTCTTTTTACTCCCTTTTCAAATAAATAGAAATACGCACATACAACCATGCCAGATTTTTTTTTCTTTCTTTTTTCTTTCTTTTTTTCTAGATAAGCTGTGAGCAGATTTTGTTTACCTGTAATTCACCAGCCCACCGGCTGCAGAGATTAAGGCAAGAGCCAGAGCTGAGGTAAACTTAGCCATTTAACATATGTTACTATATACTAACTGAATCACATTTCTCATTTTTGTTGTTCGTTTTGCTATTATTTTTGAAGTGTAAAAGTTTTAAGATTTTCAAACAATGGTCAGATGAGATTGGATGTATTTTGCTCTGAAGAATGGGGTAAGAAGTAAATGAAGGGGTGCTCTTTGGAACAGAGAAATGACTTCTCAGGGGACGTGAAAAGCAACTTAGAAATCTTCAGGAATGAAAGCATGAGAAGAACTGACTATGGTGAGGATCCCCTGATGTTAGAGGGAGAGCAGAGACACTGCCCTATACGATGTCTGGAATCTTTTAAGTACTACATCCATGTGAGTTATACATAGTTTCTATTACAAGTTCAGAATATTGTGAAGACCACAAGCCTTACAAAACCGATGTCAAACACATGGTGCAACTTCCAGATCTCAGTAGGTTTCCAAGAGTGCATGTTAGTAGGAGGGAGAGGGAGACAAAGGTAATGAAAGAGTACAGTAGATATCTGGAAATTAGGAAGGGTTCTTGGAAACAGATATACAACCTCCTGAAAAACGGTATCTGTACAAATGTTCAGCAAACCACCCAAATGAGCACAAGCTGCTGAAGAGTTAGAATTGGGCTGATGATAAGGATGATAGCATTGCCCCATGACAAAAAGCACAACATTGTTGGGAAAAAAACTCTGAAACTATTAGAAGATTTTTTTTTTTTTTTGGCAACACTTGTTTCAATTATTGCTTGTATGACTCTACCTAGAACTCATTCATTTTTGTGTTTTACCAAAAAGCTTGCCTAATGTAAAAGGCAAGCTGACACACCTCTAACTGTACAGCAGCAACAAGCCAGTACCAAGAGATGTCCCCCCTTGAGGATACACCTGGGGAGCAAAAGGAACACACGCTAATCAGCTTGTAAAGAATTATTGTTATACGTGTGTTAGTGGGTTTGGGTAAGGACTATGTTCTGTCTGCCTTACTATCCTCCTGCAGTGAGCACAGATGAGCTCTTCATAAATGAGTGATTCATCCTCTGACCTGGAGTATCTGTTCCTCCTCCGCCTGCAGCTTCACAGTGATTGATAGGATTATATGGCCTAACATGACTGGCAGTTAAACACAGACTGGTAAGAAACCCACAAATTGTTCCTGGCAGTATTTATTAGCTCCTCATATTTCCTGTGCGAGTTACTGGCATCTATATTTAAAAGGGCAGCTGCTGGGCTATCAAACCTCCTACTTTCTATCTGCAAAAACACTTTGTATCACCAATGAGAATATCCTACTGAAATATACTACGTGTACTTACAAAGACAGAGCGTGCCTACCATTACACAAAAAGGAATCGAGTCTGACTTCACGTAATGCTCGCGTGACTCCTGGCACACTGTTTACAGGAGGAACCCTGCTTCCACAGAAGATATAAGGTACAAGGTACTTGGCAGAGACGGATTAACTCCTGGCTTCCAAATGCTACTGCATTATGAATAGCTTTATCTTTATGATATCTTTATATATCTTTATGATAATAATTTATGATAAAATTATAATTTACTATTGTAAGCTAAAGTGACATATGCCTCAACAGAAATTTACCCAGTTAAAGCTGGAGAAACCAGATGATTTCAGCAGGAAAGGCTATGAGGTTGGGGGTACTGTGAAACACCTCAAGGTAACAATACAGGCTGGGCACTAAATCCCATGCAATCATGCCATTTCTGCGTGGAATAGCACACACTGCATACAAAGGAAAAATCACAAGGGTGGAACACTGTGGCACAAGCAAGTACAGTGCTACTAACCCGAAATTGTCTGTGAATATGTATGTGAAATATTAGTATCACAAAGATATTTAAAACACACAGCGTTACCTATAGCTTAGAAAAACTTTTGGTATGCACATGTAAATTCTATTTGGGCATTGCTATTTTATTACTCTGTTAAAAATTCTCCCTATTCCTAGGAAGTAAATCAGAAAAAGGCTACGCAGTAAAAAGATCACTTCTCTGAAGATTCAACACTACAAAGAGCCCTGAAAATACAAGTTCTGAGAATGCATTTAATTCACTTGATAGCTTCTATATTGACTATAGCTATATGCATGTGCACTTTTACAAATAAAATTTTATCAAATTCTCAGTGTCACAGCAACTTTCTAGACAAAATAATTGCCTTCTTTCAAAGTCATGATGGATACTGCAAGGATTACAACAAATAGTATTATCTTGTGATTTCCATCCCCACACATCTTCTTGGAAATTTATTTTTTAGCAAGTGTTAAAAATCACTGTACTTCTGAAGCTTTTACTGCTAACCTCATTCTGTCTTCCAAAAGGGTATTTCCCTGGAAAGTTTTATGATCTTTAATAACAGACAAAAAAAAGCAAGCCATGTAAAAATCTTTGGAGGGATTCAGTTCTTATATCATTCTAATTAATTTTTTTTCAATCAGTTTAAGCAAAATGTATAGTGACTCTCAACTGACAGACTCACTTTGAAGATGCAAGATTTTTCAAAGATTGGAAATAAGACTGGTAAAAGGATCAGAGGGCATGAGGCAGAACTTAAACTTCAGTAGGGTTATAAAATTCACTATGGGGTTAAGATTAAATTTGCTTAAAACCGTTAATGGTGAAGACTTCCACTGAGTGGATCTGAGAGGAGTTTGGATCCTTCTCCATATAAGAAAGCGCAACTTCTTACTCAACAATTTCATTCTGAGGACATGCAATTTACCCTGTATAGAGTTTCAAACCATTGGGAGCCATTTGCAAGAAGGCAGTAGTTGGCTCTTAACAGGTCTGCTCATGCAGCAGTTGCAGTGGTGAAGTTAAACAAGAGAGCATACAGTTTGACCAGATTTTTGTTTGGTAAGCAGAAAAAAAAAAAAAGTAACTCAATTCCACATTTACTGTCAAGGTCCTACAAATGAGTAAGCATAGTCTGGCTGCATGCTTCCATTTCCATCTTCCTATTATACACGTGTCAGGGCTTTGGTGCTGTTTTCCCTTTCGTTGTTACCTCTCTTTTTGTCAGTCTTCCAAGCAGGGCTGCTGATCCTGGTAACATTCCTTAGAAGAAGTCTTATGAAGAACTGCATTGAGACTTGATTTCTACACTAAGGGGCTGGAAGAAGGGAACATGAGCAAAAGATAGAATAGGAAAAAACATGCAAGGGAGGGGCACCCTATTGTAACACCAGGGTCTGAATTCTTCGGATCTACAGAAATCTAGGTCAAGCTTCATATACAGTACTGAATGAAACGAGTGCTTTCCCTATAAAACTAAAACTACATTTTTGTTCAGCGTCAAGCTTTGCAAATGCTGAATACTTATTTTCACCCTTAGCAAGTAATTGGTAATTTGCAATAGGCTTTTCTCTGAGCTGAAGAGAATCTCTGTATTATCTAGACTAAGAGAAAACAGGATGTTAGCACAAAAGCATCCTTGACAAGGAAAATTAGGGGGGAAAAAAGCAAGACAACGTGCAGCTACGTTACCTTATTTTTCTATTTAAAATGTGAAATCAAATTTACGTTTAAGCTGTCTACAAAGTTTGCTCTCTTATATCTCATTTTAAGTCTGGCTATGTGATAAAATATGTTGCTTTCTCCTGTATAATAGTATTCAGACTTGAGGCATCCAGAAGTGATTTGTTTAACAAGTTTTCCCTCAACTCATCTGCAGGGTTTGCAACCGTGGTACAGCCTAAATAGTGCCACCTTTCATTCTGGTTAATATTCCCAGATATAATTTTGTGACAATTCGGTAGCAGCTACGTAAGCAGTTGATTCCCTCCTACATTAGATCTCAAGAATGAAACATGCCCAATGTTACAATGGTGGCAAAATGTCTCCCACAGAAAATAAATTCAAATTTGCTTGGATAGAAAGCCTTCAGATGTTTGAAAAATAAGAAGTATGAAAACAGCAATGTGTTTGACAGAATTACTGTAATAAATACAACATTAAGAGGTCCCATGAACAGACACTGAAGGAGAATTACAGTTGTGTGCCCATAAATTTACATTTTCTTTTAAGACAGGTCTGTCCCTATTAGCTAGCTGTGCCTCTCTTCACACACATTAATGTCTAGCACTAAATAATGCGGTTACACACTTTTCTTGACTAATATAAAAATCATATAATAATGAGATATAATCAACTAAATCACCATGTGCAGATAGAGATTTTCATGAGGGTTATTAATTAACTATAATGTAATGCTGCCTTCACTTGAAAGTTATCCCATGACTGTTGGAAGCTCGTGATTAATTATTTACAGAAGAAGCACGAGAAGGTTTATACCCATCTATGGGACTTTTTCTTTTATTGCCAGATGGCATCACATGAAGATATGTCCTCAGGCAGAAATGGATAAGAAGCCTGTCTTTTTGCCTACTGTTTTCCTGTTGCTGTACTTACTGGTTCGCTAATCAAAACACAGAAATGGAGCATGGGAAATGAGCCAGCAGCTGCCACTGGAGAGCTGGCATCACTGTGCGCTACCGGGTCACCTCGCTTTTCTCCTGCCTATAGCAGTTTATGAAGACCCTAGCTACATACAAACGAACTTACCTTTTTGGATAGTACACATGAAAGAATATTATATGGAGGGTTATGATTAAGTACATTTACTAAATACAGTCAAAAGACTGAGAAAAATATTAAAAATAATGGCATGTTTTAAATTACAAAATCCTTTTGTCTGAAACAATCAAGCAAAACATTCAGCTGTTGGGGAGTGTCCAGAGGAGGGCGACAAAGATGGCGAGGGGCCTGGAGAGGAAAGCATGAGGAGCAGCTGAGGTCACTGGGCCTGTTCAGCCTGGAGGAGGCTGAGGGGAGACCTCATTGTGGTCTACAACTTCCTCACGAGGGGGAGTGGAGAGGCGGGTGACCTGTTCTCCATAAACACCAGTGATAGGACCTGCGGGAACGGGGTGAAGCTGAGGCAGGGGAAGTTTAGGCTGGACATCAGGAGGAGGTTCTTCACTGAGAGGGTGGTTGCGCACTGGAACAGGTTCCCCAGTGAAGTAGTCACTGCACCAGGCCTATATGAATTTAAGAAACGTTTGGACTGTGCACTTAGTCACAGGTCTAAAATTTTGGGTAGACCTGTGCGGTGCCAGGAGTTGGACTTGATGATCCTTATGGGTCCCTTCCAACTCGGGATGTTCTATGATTCTATGATGAAAAGCAGGGATAATAAAAAAGCCATCACACTAAGAAGGAAGGGGGGTCATTGTTCATGTAGGAAACTTACAAACTTCAGTGGAAAATATTCACACGCATTAGCTAGATCCCTTACGTGTTTTACTGACAAAGCTTCCTTGTTGTTGTTGCTGTGCATTACAACGGTACTTGGTACTGTTAAAAGACAATAAAATATTCACTAGTATTATTAATCTCAAGCTGAGGGGTTTCAAGTTTTCTATCAAGACAAAAGTTTTTGAGAACACTTTCAAGACTGAGACACACAGTACATGATTCCTGCTTGAGCCAAGAAATGATGACCAACTTGCCTGAGGTTAATTCTTGCTCACACAACGGCTGCACGAGGCTTGCTTACCAAACCCTCGCGTAGTGAAATATATCATAACTAGAGACATGCAGCATTTCTGTCCACAGCATTAAGTGTCCACATCGCTTGTGCAAATATTTCCCTCTAACAAACAGACGGAAATACTAGTTAGCTAACTACCAGCCTCTCTGATAACATTAAAATACTCTTAAAAAAAGGATACCAAGAAATGGGTGGGAGAGAACTACTTCGGAGTCTGTTTACATAATATACTGGCAAGCTGTATGAATAAAAAGAAAGCCATGCATCCTCTCTTTGCCTGGGAATTGTTAACAAATGGAAGTGAAAAATTTACCATTGAGTTTCACTCCTCAAACTTTGTTTTTCTGCTTATCACAGAACAGATTTCATTACAGATTTATTTCTAGAGAGCACCACTACAGTGCTGCCATGTGGAAAGGTCGGCTCAGTTTTAAACCAGGACACAAAACTAGCCTGTTAAGAAATATTTCCCAGCAGAATATTTGCACCCTGATGACACCCATTACAAACAACAGCTGTAAAGCAGACACACTGCTGCTAACTTAGTGCCAACAACATTTTCATGAAAACAGTCTTCAACTGTAAAATTAGAAATAATCAAACTTTAACAAACTCTTTGGACTAACTTAAAGATTTCTAATACTCTTGCCAACCCTGCAGAGAATTACAAAGAAAGTTCCACGAAGCTCCAAAGAAAGACCATGGAGACCACCCCTGTCTGTATCTCCCATGGTACTTGCTGAAGACATACCCCCAGGTCTACTTATTTAAGCATGTGAAAGTCAAAAGCAAGTGATGCCAGAGATCTTTAAATTCAGACAGTTGCTCTTTGTCATGGTTGTTTTCATGTAAGTTAGGAAAAAAATTAGGTTGGAAGGGACATCTGAAGAGACCTGATTCAACTCTCCACTCAGCAGAGCTAGCTCGTGTGCATAGAAGATTTGATGGCCTGAGAAGTTCAAGGAGATTCTGAGCAGGCAGAGAGCACCCGGGGACTCCCAGACCATGCTGCCATACAGTTGCTAGGTGTCACTCTAGAAGGGCATATTTTATAATTACAGAACATATTACTGCATAAATCACATTTTCTCTGTGCTCCTTTTACTGTTTTTTATTCAATATGGGAGCAGACAACAATTCAGAGACCAGTGCAGGCTTTGACAAACACAACTTATATAAAAGGAATATTGGAGTGGCTCTGCAGCTACATTCAAGCCTTACTCACGATGAGCAGCTCACTGAGGAACTCCTTGCACTTGTAAGTTGAAATAAATTATGCTGTCTGTAAATTCACCACATATTTGCTATGGAATGCACACTGTATAAGCAACAGGTGTTGTAGAAAGTGGACCAGTTAATATTAAAACACAAGCATTTGGAAGTGAGATGCTTTGACAAATTGGATAGCTCCAAATCAAGTTCTGCCAAACAAGCCTTGCAGTTGTAGAAAATCACGGGACAGACTACCAAATGTAATGCATATTTAAATTAAAATCTTCATGTGATAAGAAAAAGAAATCTATGAAAGCTGTACCTGCAAGGCATTGAAGTCCCAGTGACTGGAATCAAACGTGCTGCCCACCGCTGGCATCGCACACAGGCTGCCAACTTCAGCATGGCTTCGAAACATAGTGTCTGCTTAGCTTCCCATTTCAGTCACAGTATTTTGCTTTATGTCAGTGCAGCGTAAAAAAGAACAGAATGCTGTATTTAATAGTGTATCACTGAGGGTAATTCTTTTACAGATAGTCTCGCTTTGCACCCCTCTTACCCTGCTCATGGAGATGGGCTGTAGATGAAGCTAGACAACAAACAGCACTCAAACAATATAAAGCCTTATGAGAAAAAACTACCAGTAAATCAGACCTGTCTGCCTTGCAATGAACCAACTGTTTTCAATCAGCAGGGTAAGTAGTTCATCTACCATAGGGATGAATACAGAAAAACAACAACACCCCAAAATAAATAAATAAAAATGAAACTTGGCAAATTAGATCTCATGGTTCAGAAGTTAAAAATTCCAGAACAAATCAATATAAGAAGGCCCCCTACAACGTAATTCCTACTCACAGCACCAAGCTGCCCTTTGTTTCTTTTGGGTAATACTGAAATTGATTGGAGCTGAGTGCAGGATGCTCTCACAATAATAAAATATTTGTAAACAAAAGATTTTTATTTCATTATAAAGCTGTTAGACCCGGAGCACTGGACAAATTCCAGTCTGTGTAATTACATTCTGTCTACCTAAATTCTCTCTGCAGCCTTAATCAGAAATGACGTTTTTCTTCATTTCCTATCTTACATTATGGTTCCATCACAGAAGTGCCTCCACTTGAATGAAATGACCTCTCATAGCCAGCACAAAGCACAATCTGGGATGCAACAGAGCTGTTACATTCGTAAAAGTGACATAAAACTTCGAAAGTGGCTATTGTAAGGAACTTTCAGACTCCTTTCTTTGGTGGGAAAAAAATAAATAAATAAAAAAGTAAGCTTCTATTGGTACGACTGGAGCCAGCTAAGGTTTCTTTGCAGGATCATAGGGTAATTCAGGTGTCACTCCACGAGTGTCACTCCATCTCCTGCTTAAAGCAAGGTCAAATATAAAGTCAGACCAGGTTGCCCAGGGCCCTACCCAGCCTGGTGTTGCAAACTTCTAAGGATGCAGACTGCACGACCTCTCCGGGCAACCCGCTCCCATGATTGTTCCACCCTTGTTTGTTCTCGAGCAGGAAAAGATTTTCCTTATTGAAAAGTCCCTAATAAGGGCTTGGAATTTCTCCTTTCTGTAGCCATGTTATGCCTTGCATATCATTCAGTATAATATAAAAAATTGAAGAAGCATTTCCACAATGTTTCTCTACCGTGAAAGTCACTCATGCATCGCACGCAAACTCTGTACACAGCGTGCAGCTACACAGGGCCGGCCTGAGGCCTGGCAAATGGGCATTTCACTCCCATCTGTCACTCCTCAGGAAAGAAGAGCTGGAGCAGCCGAGCCGTCCTCCGCAGCACCTTTCCCCGGGAAAGAACCAGGCCTCTTGGGTATGCAGCTGCAGGACAGGAGAAGGATTCAGACACAGTTACTTGAAACAACAAGTTTAGTCTCCACACACACCTCCTCCGTAGAGGTCTGGCTCTAGTAAGTGCGCACATACTGTTAATCTGTGTAACACACGTCATTTCAGACAGATTTTCAGATCAGGTTTGAGTTGAAGAAAATGATTGTCTTTAGGAAAAGCTCTTCAAATATGTGGTGAAAAAGCTGTAGACTGTATCTCCTATAAATTCGTAAGAAGAAGCCTTTTTCTTTGGAAAAGCACAGAGAAGCGTGGATTTCTCTCTTCAGCTTTCCGGCCACAAATGCAGATGTTGATTTTTTTTCAGAAGAGGGGCAGAAGGGACAGACAGCAGGGCAGCAAAGAGGATGACATCTTTAACTCGTAATTTTGGTGATGAGATACTCCTTGAAAATGCATATAAATACTTCCGCAATCAACTGAGAATATTGACCATAACTAAGGGAGCTACAGCGTATATGCCAACTCACAGATGTATACACAGATACACAGCTCCTGTACTTCCACTGAAAATAGCAATGACCTTTTATATGCGCAAAATAATAAATATTCAGAACTTACAGAACACAAATTAGCATTCAAACAATCCTGGCATCTAATAAATAGCATGCTACTTTACATAGAGGATAACGAGACAGAGATGCAACAAACTGAAATTCCCCAAACTAGCTACAGCCCCCGACTTGAATTAGCTGCAAGTTGTCCTTCGCATCTCGCCCCGGTGCTCTCCCCCACATTGAAGTGGATGGCAAAGCACTAGTTTACTTGGCAGAAGTTATGCACGGAGTCTGAAGACTGTCCTCACTCACCACTACTACGGATTTTCAAAACTAACTTTTTTAGCCCCGGTTGAAAAGAAATTATGGAAAATAAAGGTGAGGCTTTCCCGTCTCCTGGTCGGAGGTTGCAGGACTATATTCACATATATTTACTCTTTCTAGGGAGTTTCACTGAGTGAAATAAGCTTCCAAACACGCTACAGGTATTTGCTGTAAAAGACTCCTGGCCACCAAAATGCATTTGTACTCTCTGTTATTAATCTCGATGCATAAACATAACGTCCATACCTGCAACGCATGTTCCATTTCAGTCACAGAACAGGGTTGTAAGGGATATATAAACATGGATACATGTAGTTAAAGGTGGTGATATAAATAGGTTGTAATTATCCATTATAAATCAATAGGCAGTGCTGCACAGCAGAAAAACACATTAAACTATCACAGAGGATGCATACTTGTTTTATACTTGAATAATTACTACTATTTAAGCCATGAATAACACAAGCAAAAGTTCTTAAGTGAAAGCTGGAAGCAGGTTTTACAGCTCAGTGAAAAATATTTTAGTAAAAAAAAATTTTAAAAAATGAGGATCCCTGTGTCTTGTATAAGATCTTGTAGTGCTAAAAAATACACTTTAAGAAAATACTACACTGGTGATAACATTTTAAAAGAAACTGCCACATTATGATGCATTAAGTGCTACCATGCCCAAGCTGATGAAAAAAAGCTAGAAGCAGAAGTCTTTCACTGCAGAAATGGCTACAATTCCATCACTATTACCATCATCATCTCTCACAGCCTTATTTATTGTCCAAGAAAGCAATGAGCAATGAGATATTTATTAAGACTGCATCATAAAAACGACAGAAGCTATACATGAAAGTAAGCTTTAGTTTATTTGTTCAAGCTGTTTTGGTAACTACTTCAAGCTAAATCTTTTTTTGGAATGAACAGTCACAAAGGAAACTGACTAGCAAAGTCAGACTGGCAAATGAAGAGACTTGCTTGTTTACTGAGACAAAATATAAATTTCTTTCAATTACTACCAAAAAGGGATAGGCAATAGAAATGCATACGAGTAAGAGTATGCTCACAATAATTATTAATCCAGCAAACAGCATTTTATCACTACCATGTAAAAGCTGATGCACTGCTAAAGCTCCCTCTGGTCTTTTTCAGCCACTTGTTTTAACTGAAGCAGGTCAGACATTTAAGCAGCTGAGGTGACAGATCTGATGGGTGGCAAGTCTCTGAGAGAGACAGAAGTGGTGACAAGCACTGCAGAAGAGGCTTTAGGAACAAGTTGTGAATAAAGTGAAGGAAAGAAGAGAACGTTCTTACCATTTTATTTAACCATAGACTTTAATTTTCAGTGGTGCTTATTGCTGCACAGATACCCATGAAGAGCGTTCATTATGAGCAAAAACTTAATTCATTAGGATCTAGGTACTGGTTAACGCTCGTGGGATATCAAAGCTCTGCATCAGGATGGTCCAACTTCTGTCTGGAAGGCAATGGGAGTCTTTGCTGTCAGGGCCCTTGCAGCGGCACCTTCCCCTGGATTGTAAGAGACTACCCAAACCCCTGTTCTGCTCAAATCTTACCATGCAGCTTGCCCAGCATCTTGCATGATCGCTCCAGCACACACACACAATGCATTGCTATTATCCTAACTATATACAAAACAATAACATTGCTATACCTTAGTCTTAAGTATGTTCACTATGAAAAGCCTCCCACGTGACAATTTCTGCATCTGCAGAAACAGTTTCTACAGACCACTTACAAATGTCTTGCTTATATTCGGTTTGACCGCTCCTGCAGCAGGTACTTGCTGGGACTCCCTGGGACATGCCACTGAGGGCAGTAGTTTAAGCATACAAACGGGATTAGATGCAGCAGGAGCTGCCTGGGAAAATCTAAAGAACTGTCCAAAATTTCCTCTTGGAAAGGTCCTGAAGCTACCAAATACGTCACCCTGAAGGTGCCTGGGAGTTCAGTCAATCACCCAGATGCAAACTACTCCATTATCTCCTCTGTGCGGAAGCTGAGCCAAGGAGATCCTGCACCCACTAGATAATGAATTAACGACTTACATGTACTGAGTATGCATACAAGCACAGTCCTGATATCCAGTTACGCCACTATTATAACTATAGAACAAACAATTTTCATATTTACACACAAATCCCCCAGCTCTTGCCATGCCTACAATCTGCAGTTCCTATCGATTTCAGTCAGAGCTGAGCTGATCTCTAATTGTCTGAAAGCCCCATGGAGAGGTGATTCAGCACACTCATTCTAAAATCAACCTACTGTGAGAAGTAAATAACCTTTTAAGAGACTTGATAACTTGATAAAATACACTTACTGACTCTAAGGCTTGCTGCATTGCAAATGACCTTGATTTTCTGCTAGATACCGAAATACACCCTTTTATAGAAATAATCAGCGTTCCATCAGCCACAGAATAAATGCAAGTAACTGTAATGCAAAGGAGATTCTTTTGCTTGTGCTCAGATTAAGTCTTCATATTAATCCTAATGCTTATCAGAGAGAGACAGACCTCAGTGGCATTGAATGAGGGTTATCTTTCCAAAAATCCACGTTATATACACAACACACAATCTTGTTCTTTCCACCACTTCCTCTTTTCCTTTCTCTCTTTCTCCTGTGAGAAATAAAATAAATGGCCGCTTCTTTGAGTTTAATGATGTAGTTATGCTCTTCAAAAAGACACTCAAATTCATTCGATGAATGACAATAAACCCACATCACAAAACAGTTTTCTTGCTTTCTAATAAAGCTGACACACAGTCTGGACGTATTTGAATTCCTGACCAGGAAAGCTTCCAAACTATTTGCCTACCCACCTGGCTTTTTCTCCAGGCTTGCAGACTAACACACACAAGATTTAATAGAAATGCTTGAACTGTACAAAAATAGATTGCTTCGAATAACTGAATAAATAAACCAAAATACCCTTTCTTCAGGCTCTCAGGCATTGTTAAAAAGCAAAACGCTGCTGACTGCAAATGAAGGGCCTGGTATCAATCTCCTCCATGTATCACAACCATAAATCCCTTGACATGTAAAGAAATAATATGATTATTTTAATATAGAGAAGAAAAAGTCAACTCCTAACAAGTTACTGAGAGCATACAGGGTGCAAAGTACATCCAGGGTAGCTGGATGGAAAGGATACCCTCAAGGAGTCCTGATAACATTTAGACACAGACTAAGCCTTAAATTTGCATTTCCTTGTGTGCATTAGCTGCCATTACCAGCTGAATATAACCTAATTGTAGCATATTGCATTTTAATTAACAATATACAAATGTAAATTATAAATTAAATGAATAATTAAGGAATAATTACTATTCATCAGGAACATTTACTATCCTAATTCACTTGTTATCTGAGAAGTATTAAAAATGGATAGCTATGCAGCCTTGCAGGGTAGAAGTATCACAACTGCATTTCTAACTAACTCTTCCTTTCAGCCAGATTCACATTAGTAAAACCAAAGAAAACCTAAAGACACCTAGACTGAATTAACCTAGACCTGCACCAGTGGCAATTAAGTCAGTATTTAGCTTACCATTTAGCCTAAAAGAATTTAAAAAAAAAAAAAAAAAAGGCTGGGTAGCTGTACAGTTCTATCCTCTGAAGCAATACATCCACAAATTGGTTTGAAGACAGAGACAGACACAATCACACAAGAATGATTTTAATTCCCTTTAAATACTTAGTTACCTCTGCTCAGAATGGCTGCCATTTGTTTTTACTGCAGAGACTTAAAATGCAAGCCATTCAGCTTCGTATTTCTTGCTCCTTGATCTCAGTAAGAGCAGAGTTGTACTCTCTGCTTGGATACGCAGGGCAGCCAGGCTACCCAATTACTCACAGATGAGCATGCCAAAACCTGCTTGTTGCCTGGGGTCGTACACATTGCACTCCCAGTCACAGACAGATATGCATCATACAAATTTTAGTACCGGATCCTAATCACAAAGAACATTTCTGGTAGGTAGACATGATGCACAGATATCTAACACAGGTTCATCAGTACGTGGTAATGATTTGATACATACTGAGAGATCACTGCCATGTAAATCACCGACATGGTGATACAAAATGTACCGTTGGTAAGACCTAGCTGTGAGGAGTATTATCCTTAGAGCAAATAAGCACATTAAAAATACACTTTGACTTACTGGGAATAGTTATTTCCCTTTCTTATTTATTATTCAGAAAATGGTATATACCCGTGCATATACAACTCTTCAGAAAACGACTCTTCAGAAAAATGCAGTGCAAGGATGAAGCATATAGTCTGTAATTAGACCAGATACCTGTCCAAGTGAGCAAGCACAGATGTTTACATTTGAGTGTTTTCAGGATGATATAGCGCATTAAACTTAATAGGAATAGACAATGAAATCTGTCAGCAAACACGTAAGACTAGTTATTACAAAGGGTATATACCTGAAGGAGATAATTATATGTCAGTGATTCCCAGCACAGTTAAGTCACTTGTTTATTTATTTATTTATTTTTTTAAATTGCACATTCAGTACTGGACTTTTTTTATTTTTTGCTTTCCTAAGTGAAACCACTGTCTCATCTCATTTACATTATCCCTGGATTCCAGTGCGGAGACATTGTGTATGAAGACAATATGTGGCCTTTAGCACATTTAGCCTTCCCGACAGCAACAAAATCCCCTGATGATGAAAATAGATGGCTCTTTCTTGCATCTCTGCACTTCTTCAGTTTATTTCAGTGAGCTTTAAATGTACTTTTTTGAGTACTTGAAGAAGAAACTACATGTGAGAGACTGACATGGGGGATATGTAGTGTTTGTTCCTAAGCGACAGAAAAAAAAACCCAGCTGTGTGCAGTTCTGAGCTCTCTAACCTTTCCTATAATCCACTTAAAAGACAGAAGCACGCCTTTGGCACACGTTATAGTCAGAACTGCAGTGGAGCGGACATAATGACACACAACTGAAACAGAGATTTTGCTTCTGTGGCAGTCTCAGCAATAGCTTTATGATTAGGAAGCTCTATTCACTTTTTGCATTAATCCTCTCCTATGCTAGATTTAGTGTTTCAGCAGTACTTACAATTTGTGACTACCTCTGCCCGCCTGATGCTACAGTTGGAACTACAGCCCATTCTTAACGTGTACACAGATGATTATTAGCACAGTGGATGAAGCTGGCCTTTCCTTCGCACTGCCTCTCTCTGCTCCTCAGCACACCAGGGAAGCCATTTGCATCAGGCTCTGCTCTGCTTTCTCCTGTTTGAGCTGCCCACACGTACTCTCCACAGAAAACTCCTTACATGCGTTTCAGAAATGACCTTACCGAGTATATTCCTATAACCCTAATTTATATATAATTTGTACTATGCTGAATTTCTCTCCTATTCTCAACCTCTATTACCTCAGATAACTGAGAGATGACTAAGTAATTGAAAAGTATATTAAATGTTTTGAACTGTTGCTATAAATAGGGTTCTTTTGCACTGGGAAAACTAAACACTAAGTTTTATTGTTTGATGGGTACACTGTTTTAAAATACAAAAACGTTTTCACAGAATCACAGAACTGTAGGGGTTGGAAGGGACCTCGAGAGATCATCGGGTCCAACCCCCCTGCCAAAGCAGGTTCCTCAGAGCATGCTGCCCAGACGGGCCTTGAATATCTCCAGAGAAGGAGACTCCACAACCTCCCTGGGCAGCCTGTTCCAGCACTCCGTCACCTCACCGTGAAGAAGTTCTTTCGCATGTTGGTGTGGAACTTTCTGTGCTCTATCTTGTGGCCATTGCCCCTTGTCCTGTCCCCACAAACCACTGAAAAGAGGTTGGCTACATCCTTCTGTCTCTCACACTTCAGGTACTTATACATATTGATAAGCTCCCCTCTCAGTCTTTTCTCCAGGCTGAACAGACCCAGGTCTCTCAGCCTTTCCTCATAGGGAAGATGCTCCAGGCCCCGTATCATCTTTGTGGCCCTCCGCTGCACTCTTTCCAGGAGATCCCTGTCTTTTTTGTACCGGGGAGCCCAGAACTGGACACAGTAGTCCAGGTGAGGCCTGACCAGGGCAGATTAGAGGGGGAGGATCGCCTCCCTTGACCTGCTGGCCATGCTTCTTTTGATGCACGCCAGGATCCCATTGGCCCTCTTGGCCACCAGGGCACACTGCTGGCTCATGGTCATTTATCTGACACAAAGCCTGGACAAGCAGATTTAGCACAGGACTGTCCAAAGCGATCTTCCTTCCCAACCACAGCAGCAGGAAGAACAGGAACATAAAGGATCTCCAGCTGCACAGTTTCCTGCACAGAAGAGAATGGCTGGCAGATCAGCACTGGTGATTTGCCCTACAGAAAACCTGCTTCCAGCAACCCACAATCAAATCAGCCATATTCACTAGGACTCAGTGTCACTTCAGTAGGACAGACTCCCAGTCACTGTGGATCCTTTCCCATCTCAGGAGGAGGATTTACTATCAAGACTGCTTAGTCCCCAACTGCAATCCCCAATGAATGGCCAATTCAAAAGAGAAAGCTGGTATTAAAAAAACAAAAAACAAAAACAAAACAAAACAAAAAAAAAAACAAAAACAAACAAACAAAAAAACACTTCTAATAATCCATTAAACATTATGGTCATGGTTTACACAAGAAATGTATAATTGTTCATCAGTACTGTGGATATGTGGAAAATTCCACTGAGTAAGTGTAACTCTGTGGTGTGAGAACAGACATGACACAACAAAATATTATCCTCCATAGTGTAACTACAATATGTCTTGTCAAGGAAAAACTTTATGCTCCTTTTACAATTTATACCGATTTGTCATCATTAAAGAATGAAATACAAACAACTAGATTTTCTTTTAGAACTAAGTCTTACACAGTCTGAAAACTTTCCAGATGCTTTAGGACTGTATTTATGCAAAATTGCAGTGATTCTCCCAGGGCCTGTAGCTGCCATCTGCTATTTATTTTAAAGGCTCTCTGGATGCTAGTATATGAAATGGTGGGAAATGAAACTCAGACTCACTGGATGTAATTCATTGGTGCATCTGTAGTCAATTCTGTTTGTTCCTGTTGCTGCTGTTTTTACTAAAATTGTAAAGCATTTCAAGTTGCCAAAAAATATAAATTCAAGTTATTTTAAAATAAAGCCTGATTAAGAGATTTTTAGAAAGTTATGTCATAACACCTAGAATTACACTGAATCTGAGAGAGCGAACGAGGTCATGAACAAGCGCGACCATGCATCTGTCACCACAGGATATTAGATATACCTTCATAAATTTCTCAGAACAAAAGACAAGCCTTACACCTACCTCTGTCTTGGCTGGAACGCAGATCCTTGTGTTCCCTAAGAACTGGCCTTTGTCACCATGTCATGATACATCCTGAGAAGAGGTTGTGTTCTCACGAGCTCAAGTGACCTGAAAGAAGATTAAAAAAAACAGTTCAAGGTTAGATTTGTATTTGCCAAATTTTAACTGCTGAAGTACTCTTTGCATTTAGCATAGAGATTTGGAGTTAAACGTATTTCAGTTACAGAATCTTTTAAATTTGCATATTTTTAAAATATTCTGTTTTGTTGTTAATAATGCCATACAAAAGCTACAATTATTTTTAATCTGCATAGTGTCAGAATAATTATTTTCTTCTGAATTAACCTGTGGCTTTTGGAGTATTCAGTTTCTAGAGGTCCTTTCTACAGTTAGTTACATTAACATTTCCAAAGAAAAACTTATTAGCATAAGCTGGATGTATTTTCACTATTACAAAATTCTCTACTTGAGTAGAAATGAGTAGTACGCTGGCATATAGTTTACAGACCTATAGGCTAATAAGTAGTATGTTTACCATGTGACTTTGGTTATTTATGGACAGGAAGTGTTCCCAGAAACAGTATTTCAAGATCAGGGATCCATTTAAGCACCACCAGACTGAGTGACTCATTTCAAGTACAAGTATCTGACCCAATGGAGTGAGCTGGTTCTTAGCTCTCACAGCTATGAGGAATATGGAACTTACACCCTTGAAATACACTTTAAACATTGACATTACAAACTTAAAAATAAGTTAACGATAGCTGACTATCAAAATGTATCTGTAGAACATAGTATACCTAATAAATATAATTTCTGAAAGACTGTAGTATCAAGAGCATAAATACAATACAAAGATCACAGCCCTATGGCACTTGTAAGGATCCATCTAAGTCAAGAAAATGACAAAAGATGATTCAGGAAGGCATCTCAAGATTTCTGCTTGTGAGTTAGACTTAATGAAATAATCCCCATGAACAGTGATGTTACTTTACACCAGTGATTCAAGTTTATTTGAATTACATGCTCAAGGCTGATGACTAATGTTATAGCACTTTTTATTTTTCTCTCAAAATTTTATTTCAGATTTTTATAGCACATTACACAACATTCAATTGGACAACAGCACACAGCCGAGCAGATGGATTTTAAACCACACAGCTGAAATTAGAAAGGGAATGTTCCTCTGCAAGTATTACTACATCAACATTGAAACTTACAACACTGGAAATACTGTGGGTTCTCTCTACAAATAATAGTCACTGTGCTGACTGTAGTTTTAAAGATATTTAACCACTTGCTGGTTAGAATACAGTAATAATTCAGAAAATTTCATTTTATTTATTTTTAGTAAGCGTTGAAGCAAATTTTTAAATGCAAATATAATTAATTTCACTAACACATGAGAAGCAAAAGGTTTGTAGGTTCTACTCCCCCTGAACACAAGGAAAACTATAATCACGTATTCTAGGGACATAGATTAGTAAATTTTATCACAGAAAAGATATCCCAAATTCTCAGAACTCTGTGTTCTATTTTAAATGAATAAATGTAATAGTACAGTGCCGAGGCCATAGCCATGGTTTGACTGCAAACCACTAAGCATTCACAACAAACCAGATGGGCAAACAAGCAAGCAGAAGCTCCTTGCACAGCATGGCAGGACTGTCCAACTTGAATGAACTAGAAAACCACTGCTATTGAAATCCAAGTCGATTTCTTCCACTGCAGCCCAGACACAAAGAAGTTGAGTAAAAGTGAAACACTTATGAAAGCATCAGCATCATTGACATAATTCCTGTCGAAGGCAGATCTATTGATTTCAACAATAGAGAGATCACTTTTTTTTTTTTGAGAGGAAACCTATGTAAAGGAAAGACAAAGACAAGATTCCAAATCCATTTTACCACATATATATGTATATATATTGTAATATGTTAATGCGTTATTTCACCCCCTCAGCAGTATTAGCAATGCCATGAGTTTATACTTGTAATTCAAGGTGAATGGCACTTACGGACTACATAAAAGCATCACGTAGTTTTAAGTAAGCTCCATATCTATGTTAATGAGACCACAAAGGAAACTGTACTGTTAAGTACTGTACCCACACCGTTTATTGCTAGTACATCAGGATGCTAACAGTGTGAGTGACCTTGAAGCACATGAACACTCACCAGAACAGCACTGAGCCAGTTTCTGTTGATACAAATATTTTGTCTTTTCTGAATATCCTTCCCTGCTGGCGTTCAGAACTGTTATCATCAGATCCTAAAGCAGTAATACTCCTTACTGAGATAAAGTATTGAGATAAAAATAGCTCTTAATAGCACAACACATTTACTCCTCTAATTAATATGTGTAAGTATCACTAACACTGCCTTAGCTCACATTAAGTCCGGAACGTTTTATGGAAAACTTCCTGAGGTAAGTATCTTAGCAAAGCTCTTCTCATCACCTCCTCAGCTGCCAGACCCCACGCACACCTGGATGCAATCCAGCAGCTGATCTGAAAGCATGTGTCTATCCCACAGCCAGGGCTCTTGTGCCACCTGTTTGAAGTCACATGTAGCTGAAACAGAGCAGGAAGTTCTCTGTATGGCCAGAAGTGCTGGCCATAAATTAATTGTATTCAGAGAAAAGTGAAAGTAGTATTGCCCTCCACTAAGCACAAAATGACTATTTTTAAATGACTTTTTACAGAACACTGCTACAGGCTTTGTTTTTGTTACCTCTGTAAGCCCATTTCCCAGTTTCTTTTCCTCCCTCTACAAATTTAACTATTTAGCAATTAAGGTGACAAACACGAGTTCCTACCACACAAGTGCATCATAATTCATTTGCTACTTCTAATGTAGGAATTATTATTCCAAACAGAACCAATTCTTTTCTAGAGAGCTCGTATTAGGAAATTACCTTGATTCAGAGCAGCACTTCTTACTTTACACTGCTTTTTCATGAAGAAGCTGACAATAATACTCCAGGAGTTTTGGAACAAAACCCACATTGCCCTTCTGTCCTTAAGACCCTACGAAAGTTACGGGCCACTCAATGTAACAACAGTAGTTCTTTCACGATTGTACAAGTGAACCATCGGAGCAAAACTTCTAAGTGATGTTATACAGAAAGTTATGTATTTGACAGGAAAAAGATCAATATTCCTCGTAAGACCCTTCACAATAGTTTTCATTTGTTTACTTAACTGTAGTCCTCTCAAACAAACTAAATCAAGTAAAAAGACATGCATAAGGGAGAAAAAGGAACAAAAAAGACAAATTCTTACCAGAAGTACTTCCCCGTCCCACACACCTGATTTTTATGTGCCAGCACCAGCATGACATACAGCTGCTGCCCAGGCCTTCATGTGGCGGTGCAGCTTCGGCTGCCTTCTTTCACTGCTTTCCATGTATGCTGTGACACACAAGAGCACACAAGAGCCCTTTTTGAGGTAAAGCTACCTTCTGCCCCAAGAAACCAGACTGATAAACACAAGGTACTGAAAATAACTATTACGGTTATGAGACTAACACACAAATACCAAGCTTCTACAAGCAACTTCATGAGCCTAAGGAAATTCAAAGTACAAGCCTAGGAGAAGAGCAGAGAGCAGCAAGTAGATCTATGGATCTCTTCGTGGTCTAGTTGTCCAAGTCACCAGGTCCCTGTGGATGGGGGAGTGCCACTCACCATGTGAGCCACTTCCCACCCAGACTAGGATCAGTCGCACATCTGCTGAAATTATATCCTGCATCATTGTCCAGGTCACTGTGACGTGCGGAAACAGACTCCACAATCTGATAGATTGTAAAGTAGGTATGTTTATTCAGCGCTGGGCACACAGGGGATCGCTCCTCCTATTGTGTGCACCTGTTACAGCGCCGCTATCTCAGTCTTATAGAGTAAATGATTACATATTCATAGTATTTCGCAATACGCCTATACATATGCATTACCTATCCCCGCTTCGTATTTAAATTAGCATTTCCATAATCTCCTCCCAGCTGAGTCTGCGCAGTGTCTTCTGGTGGTGGTCGTTGGGGTCTTTGGGGATGAAGTCATGCTCCTCTTCCTCCTGTCCGATTGTAACCTCGGAACTTCGCGCAAGCTCAGTTGTTTGCTGGCCCTTATCCAAACCGCAGACCTAGTTCTAGCTGGTTTTGTGTTGATAAGACCCAAAACCGTACATCCCAGCACCTCCTGTTATACATAGTATCTGCAAGGCAAGGACTCCTTATCTCAACTATTTCTTATTTATTACACTGTTCATTATTAACCCATCGCCCTTTCTTGTGTTCTGCATCAACTGGAGCTGATATGAGTTCCTGGGATACCTCTGGGGTTCCTACCACTGCTTCAGTGAGCACTTAAATATACCACGTGAAACTGCTGCAACATGTGAGATCTTAACCAACCTGCACTGGAAGCTGTTTGCCGAGCTACTCTTTGAAGAGACGTAAGACCCCAGGTGACATTCTTCCTATGCATCAGGTGATCCTGAACCTAAGGCTCTATGTCCTTTGCTTTCTGCTTTGGCCATTAAGACATAAATCAGAAGTGGAGAACAGTTCCTCTTCAGCTTTTACCGTCACACCAACTTTGCGCCCCATGAGAAAACTTGAAGCTAGTCAGTGAATTAGGCCCGGATTTGTGAAAAGTTTCTCACCAAGTGAAACCAGTAGCCAAATAAATAAGCCCCAACAAACAAAAATAACCTTTTGTCCTAGCAAGACAAGAGCATGGATGTCAATTAGTTGATGCCCATTTGCAAAAGACTCCTCTAGTCCATAATGTCTGAAGGGCAAGCTTCCACCAGACTACACCTGAAATCATGTAACAAAGGACACATACCACTAGCTAGGTAAAACACATGCCAAACATAATTCAAGATAAAAATGTCCAGATTTCTTCATCTGCTGCTGCAATAAATGTTACAGACTTAGATTTACCATAGGCCCTGAATCTCATCTACTGATCTGGTGATCCCAGCTTTGCATTATTAACGCTGCTGATTCCCAACAGGGTAAAGAAGAAAAAGAGAGTTTAGAGCATGAATTTCACATGTTAGGGAAAACATCTGAAGCTCCCTGCCTGCTCAGAAGCATAAGTAAATAGACTGCAGAAATATATCTTAAAAGTCTTTCCCCATTTGTTACATGAAATCTTTATAGCTGTTATTTCAGGATACTATTTGCCCCAAAACAGCAAATTACGGCTTACACGCTAGTCTGTCCCCGTTTCTGAAAAAGTTGGCCTTGCTTGGAGGTGCTATATGTTATTGATGTGAACATGAGTAGAAACAAGAGATACGTGCATCTCTAACAGAACAATTAAGAGACAATGGCTAAGGAACAAACAGCACAGTGTAATTTTAGGATATAAAATATCATGAAGCAAACACTAACTGTTTTTACTTGTAAAAATTCAACAAATTCGATGACTCTTTCCAGCCTGCCAAGAAGACACAGACATTTTCATTAAAAGTCTAAGCCACTGGGAAATCTTTCAGATAGCTTAATACGAAAACGTTTTGTTCTCTTAACATTACTGTTAAAATATTCCTATAAATCCATAAAACACTGGTAAATAATGTTAAACTGAAAGCTTCGTTATTTGAAGCTTTATGAATTTGTTGCAAAAGATATTCAAACCATTTTTAACACAAAGTTATTATTTCCATATAAAATATGGAAAATGTAGAGCAGAAAAGCATTTTTATAATCCTGATTTTTAAAACATTTTGAGTGCAAAGTATATTCATATGAATATTTTGAGGTTAAGCTTTTGTCACTGACAGAAAGGAGAAGGAAGAGAAGATGAAAGGATCCGAATAGCAAAGCCAACATAAGTTTGTACAGCAATAAAATATTTTTGGTGAAGCAGTGACTTAATGTGACACAGAGATGAAAAGACAACTTGTCATCCAGAGCAGTTCTCTGAAAAATGCAAAACTGTCATTTTCCAGTACAGATGTATCACTTTCCGGAGCAAATGAACTGCAATATAAATTGTACATAACGTTAAGTGGATTACAAGACCTACAAGAGTAAAATGCTAATACAAAATATAACTCATTTTTCACACTAACCATACAAATGTATTATGACAAATCACCGCATTTATTAGGGCTCCTAGTATAAGCGCACAGCATGCCAATTGATGAGCTTGGAAGTTGGGGAGATTTATTAAGAGAGTTCTAAGAGTCCAGAAAGGGTTTATGAATTAGCTCACATTTTGCACTTTCTTCACCTTCTCACAGCTTTTCTCATAGTGCAGACTCATTTCATTTCCTCAGTGAATCCATCTGATCTGTACTTTGTACTGAACTGATACCCACGAAATACTTTACTATCTTACGGTTCCACTTCAATAACTACTACATGCTGTTGGTAATCTCAGTTTTCGTTCATTCTACTTTAATCCTGACCGTATTTCACCAGTAGATAAAATATAAGTATTTGCTCTTGAACACTATTATCCTTTGAGTATCCTTTGACTTTCTTAATATAAAGCATCTCTCTCTCAACCCACTCAGTTATATTTGCTTGCATTACACTCATTACCATCTGTTAGAAAAAAAAAATCCTCTGGTTCAATAAAAAGCTTTTGGACAATTAAGATTAAAGCTAAAAGAAAACGTCTAGTTGAGTCAAGGACATAGGGAAAGAAATTACAAGGAACTGTGTATGTACTGTGATCCAGTAGATCCAGTTCTGAGTGGAACTCAATCCTTTCATACAGGAATGCATCTGAAGGCAACATCTTATGCTGCTTAAATAACCACCCTTAGCTCAAATCTTCAAAATCTGGACACGGCACAATGCCTTATCACAGCTGAACAGAAGAGCCTTTGTGCTTATACAAATTTAAGCAGAAGTAGTGATATATACTTTTTAAAATATTGAAAACAACGGATTTCCTGCATTTGTTAAATAACTACTGCTATCTCCGTATCAAACCTCACTTCTTAACCTTCTGTTTTTAGTATTTACCTCATTATTTTGCTAGACATAAGGACAGCAGCAAATGCATGTAGTTCAACAGAAGTGTGGTAATGAGTGCATGTTTGGGTACTGAATTAGCACCTTAGTTACCTCTTCTCAGTCTGCTAGTGCTACTTCATCTCTCAATTGTTAAAATGAGGCTGAGATTGGTGAGTTTATTACTGATATGATCTATATATTCCAAATAACCTAACATCTAAACAACAGCTCAAGGATGCATAAAATTGTTCTAAGCTTTTTAAAGATTGCCTTTTATGAATATACAAGTGTTACATTTGATGTAAATTAATTTATATGCTCCTGTAAGTTGGGACTGTTTTTTAAGCAGTTTTGAGATAGCAAATTCTTCGTTTAGTGAAAACATTTTTCTACATTATGCTTTCGGAAAATTTTTAAATTTAGTCCATCTCCATCAGTTATTGTATTTATTCTTTTCAACAACTTTTCATATGACATGACTCTTACAATGGATGCAGTATTTCCAATACTCTTCCACTGTTCTTAATGAGTCGTTGCTAGTATTTCCTGAAGAACCTGAATTTTCCTTGTGGAAAACTGAGGAAACATATTTGACACATGAATAATTGCTCACTCTTCAAATCAAAACACATGCACCAACTTCATATGAATTTCTTCCTCACTCTTAACTCCACCAGACTCTCCGAAGTTTATCCTTAATTCACTACTCATTATGTTACACAGCAGTTCCCTGAAGCCTGTTCACACCTTCCAGACCTTGTAGACATCTGCTCTTTTTAATGAGCACCGTGTGCCTGTATTGCTGTCGTCTTCCGATAACCTCCCACCCTCTGTCTGTGAGCAGCTGGAACTGACCCCTTAGCACAGCTCCACTATCCAGTACAGTGGAAGGAAAACTGGTAGCCTCACATCTCTTTATTCCCAGTGGCAAGTCTGCAGATCAGGATGAAGTACAGGGCCCGCATTCATTCCTCACTTATGCACGAGCACTGTTTTGACAAACACTGGTACAAATACCTGTTGTAATGATAGAGGAAGACAGGCAACATTTAATCCACCTTTTATATCCTCTCTTCAGTGAGGCAGGAAAATTCATTAAACAGAGCTGTTCCCATTTATTCAGCTAAAATTTGGCTTTAAAGGGTGAAAGTTAAAATTTGCTTTTTGAATGATGAATTTAAACAATACAAGGGTAACAATTGTTCAACACTACATGGAATTTGTATTCACCTGAAAAATAAAAGTGATCTCTATGACAAGACACGGCGTTGGAACCCTTGTAAGGCCTTCAGCTGAACACCAGCCTCACCACCACAGTAACTGTGCCCTTTTTACCGCAGTGGATGCACAGTGCCATGCAAGATCACACAGCATCCTGTCAAAGTTCAATTATTCCCAGTTGCAGGAATGCACACAGCAGCTGGCAAACTGCAAAGCACATCAAGGCAGAATACACTATCTTTCTACTTCTGTTTTATCAGGCCGATTATGTTATATAACCAGATATGAGGTATGTCAGCACCAAAAAGAAAGTAATAGCAACACAGATGTCACCGTGTAACATAACTGTTGTCCATTGCACATCAGAAAAACAAACATGTTGGGAGATGGTACTCTGTGAAACAAATTTCTTCTACATAATGAAAAATCATCTGTCTTAAATCCTCAGGAGTGCCTGTTTAGGGGCATCACTGTTACTATTTTGTTCTACCAGCTACTCAGGCTGCAGAACAGATGAATCCAACCAGCAGAAATTCTGTTCCGTGAGATTATCTGTGAAATATACACACAGTTCACGTAACTCTTCATCTATCATTTGAAGTTTCTCAAGCTGACAAACATGAAAGATAACATATCAAGCAGTACTAGAATTAAATAATAAAAAGAGCCTAAAAATAATGTCAAAAAATAAGAAGTGAGTAGATGCTGCTCAGCAGATCCTAAACTGAGATGTCTACACCTATTAAAAAGTCACTAAACGTGACTCCAACATACTTACTCTCACACTGTTTTTCTATTCATCCACTTTTATAAATGGGAAGCCGGCGTATGCAAGAAGGCTGTAGTGGAGACTTGGTTCTCAGCCTAAAGAAGTTTAAAGTAAGCCTTACTATATATTTTCTTCATTAGGCTATCTAGGATAAGAAGAAAACATGAACTTGTTTTAACATAGGATACCTGAAATATCCATTTTTTGGACATTTGAATTCCAGATGTCTTAAGGTACATCTTAGATTGCATCTGAGTATTACAGACTTAACAGTGATGAAGCACTGAATCCAAAAGTAGGCTCTAAGTAATTCCCTAGTAAGGTCTTCATTGTCTTAAGAATTCTTTCACTTACTTCTCTTCACCTGTCTTCGTATACATACACACTTGAAAGAGGCAGATGGAAGGAAATACACTAAAAGAGGAAAGCCTCAGAACTGTAGCTACGGCAGCCACGTAAATGCTCGGTGAAGTTTTTGTCCATCCTTCTCTCAGCTATCACGCAGCACAGTGCTCACTGTGTTCATCAGGCCACAGACACTTCAGATTTTGGTTGATAAACAAGGTAAGCCCTAAGGAAGAGCTGACTGAATTTCTCTTTGCGAGGCTTTCTGCAGGAGATATCTCTAATAAGGACAAACAGTCTTCTGGAGCACCACATCAATACTGCAAGGTTAGAGAACTATGAGGGGGGTGGTGACGAAAATCTGCCTTGGGCTATGAGGTTTGTCATTACCTGCTGCAGGAGCTTGTAATGTAACTCATCAGATGCTCAGCTCTACTTCAGCTGTGAAAATGGCAAACAAAATCAGTAACACCAGAACATACTGCTTTAGCAAAACTGCACTGCTAAATTGGGAATGACTGTTTAATCAGACTCTACCTCTGCTTCTTACGGCACGTTTTACAGAACTATAGAAAGTGTTTATAGAAAAGCCTTACAGCAGCTCTCACTCTGAAATGCAATGAGCTAAAATTAAAAAAAAAAAAAAAAAGTTTAATTTATTCTTGCCACAGCCACACTGCAACCTGTCTTTTCTGCAGACTGCCAGTAATTTCTTTACATAACTTCTATACAAGCCATCTGCCAATAACTATCCGTAGACCTCTCATTTAATTCTAAAATTTCCAGTTAAATTTGACTCATGAATTAAAATGAGGGATTAAAGAACACTGGGGAATAAACATTTGCCTTTAATATCATCTGAGTGGAAACTAACGTATGATGTTTTTTGATAAGTTTTATTATATTTTCCTGTATAAAAGCCCCAGAGTTTTAAGTCATAACTATGAAAATACTCAAGGTCTAATTTTATTTTTGTTACCCTCCCATATAAAACAGACAAACAAACAAAAAAAAAAACACTTAGAAAATTTTTCCATTTTCCAACTTCCAGTCCATAAAGTTTTAAAAGAATTCCTATTGTCATGAGCTTTAGCAAATTAGCAGCAGTAAAAATGTCAGCTGCCAATACAGTCAACTCTTCCAATGTAAAGAAAATCCCCATACAATAGTATATAAATGCTTCAATTTTCTCAATGCTGTCAGCTGGGAAGTAGAAGATATAATTTAGAAGACAGAAAGAAATGACAGGAAGACGTAACTGATGAGATATGCATGAACAGCATAGGCAAAATGTTAAACAGGTTTAACATACACAGACATCAAAAGTGAGCTGTGAGTCTTGCTGTAGGGTTAACTTGACTTCAGAATAGTAAGCAAGGAAGGATGGATGACAAGTCAAGCTTGCTAGTTAAGAGCTACTCGTGCATTCTCAGACATCAAAATACTTCATCATTAACTTGCCATACACATTTTCCTCCTTGAGAACTGTAAGTCAACTCTGTTCTGTGAGCAGCAACAATCATTTTTGAATGATTTGCTGAATTCCGATCTTTTATTTCTAACAGCTTAAGCACCTTCCTACCTATGCCCCCCTAAATTAGCAAGAAGGCTCAAGGAATTACAAAAATAAAGAAAACTCAACGCTATCAAAATCTGTAAGACGTTGTGGCTGCTGAAGGCTAACAATCCAAGTTTGAATATATATGTTTGCTTTTTTCCTTAGAAGTCCTACTATGTGTTTGGCAGATGGTTTCCAAAATACAACAGCAGCTTTACTACTTGCATTACCAAAGGAAGACTCGCTAACCGCTAGGCTAACCACTCACAACCCGTTGTTTCTCATTGGGGCTAACAGACAACGGGCCCAGGTTGCAACACACATAGCGAGTTTATCACTAATAACTGATGTGATTAAATTTTAGTTTGCTTGCAACTTCAGTGTTAAATTAAAAGACTGATTGATCTTACCAGAAGACATCAAAAGACATAATGCCATTATCTTATGGAAGAAGGATACCTAGCACAAGATAATTGTACTGCTATACCCCTTTGGCGGTTTTCATTCTCTGGGAAAATTGCCTTCCTTTCATGATAGTGTAGAACCCCATCTGTTATTATTGCTCATTTGCATTTTAATTTTATGAGGAATGCCTTCCCCAAAAGCAAACACGATAGTTTCTCTTGCTACAACGGGAACATGAGGCCTTAATTTCAAACATGCAAATGCCACTGACGGCCTGTTTGTGTAAGCTACAGCACATTCAGCAAGCGTTGGGCAGCGCTGCAGACCAGGACTATGAACGGGAAGATACAAGATGAGAACAGATTCCCAGCTATGTTTTCACTGCACAATACAATACTGAAACAAGAGCATCACAGTTTAAGTTCATATGTAGCACTGACTAGCTGATTAAGTAGCAACAAGCAAAAGTAGAAGCACTCCTACTGTGGAGACTTAGCTAGAGACCTTCCATCTGGCCTGTAAGCTACCACAGATGCCCACAGCGAAGCACAAATTGCAGAGGTAATGCAGCACTGCAAGAGCCTAGCCACACGCACCTTTCTTGTGCAGGCACTTCTTAATCACTGCCACGTCTCCTCCATGGAAAAGGGAATTTATTCTGCCTCTAACTCCCAACCTTCAGAGGCAGAAGCGGCCCTATTTAACCAGGATTCAGCATATTTGCTCCCACCCAGCTCCCCCTTGCCCCACCCCGAGTAGTTCTGCACACAGGCATTGTGATTCGGCTGCTCTCTCCAAGCAGCCCCGAGATGGGCCATCAGATTGTGTTGGTCCGCTTGTGACAGGTACACTTCGGTTTCAAGGGTATGCATTGCTGCACACACCAGTAACAGAAGGCAAACCAGGGAAAACATGGGCCCCCTACTGAATGGAGAGAGGACCCTGGCAATGGTGGACAGAGAAGGCAGAGATGCTGAATGCCTTCTTTGCTTCAGTCCGTACTGTCAAGGCCAGCCCTCAGGAATTCCTGACCCAGGAAAGCAGGAAGAAGGTCTGGAGAAAGGAAGACTTTCCCTTGGTTGCCGAGGATCAGTTTAGAGATCATTTAGGCAAACCTGACATCCACAAGTGCATAGGCCCTGATGGGAGGTACCCACGAGAGGTGAAACGGCACACATCACTGCTAGGCCACCCTCGATCATCTTTGAAAGGTTATGGCCATCAGGAGAGGTGCCAATGTCACCCCAGTCTTCAAAAAGGGCATGAAAGAGGATCCAGGAAACTACAGGCCGGTCAGCCTCACCTCAGTCCCTGGAAAGGTGATGGAACAGCTCATCCCGGAGGCCACTTCTAAGCTTGTGGAAGACAAGAAGGTGATCAGGAGTAGTTAGCATGGATCTGCTAAAGGGAAATCAACCTTAATCAACCTGATTGTCTTCTACGATTGGATTGTCTTCTATCCTACCCTCTCCTCAGCCCAGGTGAGGCCTCACCTGGAGTGCTGTGCCCAGCTCTAGGCTCCGTGGTACAAGAGAGACACGGAGCGCCCAAAGTCCAGCAAAGGATTACTAAAATAATGAAGGGACTGGAGCATCTCTCATATGAAGAAAGGCTGAGGGAGCTGGGCCTGTCTAAAAATTACAAGAAAACAATCTTTTACATGCAATGACAGGAAAAAGACAATGTTTCCAGAACTACTTTAGCTCCAAACCCAAACAACTACCCAGGAAGAAAAAAGAAACAGGTAAAGACAGCAGGAGCCATGTTATTCTGCCTCGCCTAGCCAGCTACAAATCCGGTACTATTTTTGTTCTGCTATGTTACACACACAGCAGCATGATAAACTGGTTCTCAACAGTTTTCTCTTAACTTTTTTTTTTTTTTTTTTTAACCTGTGCTTAAGAAGGAAAACAGACTATTTATTGTATTTAGTAGCTATGGGATATACCTAAGAAATAAAATTGGTCAGAAACACAGAATAGTCTAGGTTGGAACAGACCTCCAAGATCACCGAGTCCAACCTCTGACCTAACACTAACAGTCCCCACTAAACCATATCCCTAAGCTCTACATCTAAACGTCTTTTAAAGACCTCCAGGGATGGTGACTCAACCACTTCCCTGGGCAGCCCATTCCAGTGCCTAACAACCCTTTCCGTAAATAAATTCTTCCTAATATCCAACCTAAACCTCCCCAGCGCAACTTTAGCCCATCCCCCCCCAAAAAGAAGCACTCACACTATCCCTGAGAATCGGCAAGAGCTGTTTATTGCTGGGACATCTTGTGGGCAAGCCTGTGGGATGTCCATGGTGTTTGGTGGCTCCAAGCTACAGCTTGTGATGGAGCCTGAGCAACGAGCAGGGGGCTCACTGGGCACTCTTGCGATGCTGCTGGTGCTCTCGGATGGCAGAGCACAAAGACATGGTGCAGTAGTCCCAGGTCTCTTCTGGCAGAGGTGGATTCACTTCCATACGTTCCTCCACATCTGGTGGATCCAGCTCCATGGGCTCCACAGTGTTGGGCAGAAGGCTGAGCCAGTCCTTGCCCAGGACTGCCCAAACGGGATGCCTTCCATCTGGAACGTTCTCAGGCCAGGGTGTGGAACCAGGGGGTCGTCCAGTTCCATGCTTTGGTCCCATGCCACTGTCGGATTGATTTTTACGCACGGATCTAACACTGCTGTCTGGTTTACGACCATTACTGGGTCCTGCACTGTGCTCTGGATTATGGACATGCCTCTGCTCCCTGCGGCTGCCTGTCTGATGCTCCCACCTTCGCCCCACATCACCGTTGCTCCTGTGGTAAGGCCCAGGCCCCCTGTTGCTGGGTGTTTGAGGGGCCGGCCTGTTCCCCGCACTGTTGCAGTGCCAATGGTACCGCCTGTATATCTGTGGGCTGGCTGTCAGAGCTCCCTTGGGCACTGGTGTCTCTTGTGCCGCTGGTACTATCCCTCTGCCCACGACGCATCTCGTTCTGCTCAGGTGCATTCCTTCTTGGTGCTTCAGCAGACCACACGGCTGTCCTCGCACACCAAGAGGCCCGCCGCTCGCCTGGCTCTTCTGGTCTTCTTCCTGCCGCACGGGCTGGCAGTCAGAGGGCTTAGACGCTGAGCGAGTGGTGGGCCAGCTGCAGGGGGGCTGTTTGATAGGGCCCACGAGGCAGTGGTGGCCACTGTGACCTCAGCAAGCCTCTGTGATGGAGTGGCCCACGCGTGGCCCAAGGCGGCTGTGTTGGGAGCGGCCTGGGAGATGCCCTCACGTGGACAAGGAGGAGGGTTGGGGGGCTGAGGGCCCCTATTCTGGGGCTGGCTCCCCCGGGGCATTTGGCTTGCCTGAGGGAAAGGCTGCCCCACAGCCACCGGGACTGCCCTGCACCTCCCATCCTGTGCCCTGGGTTTATTTTTAACACTTTTTTAGGTAATTTCATTCTACTCTTTATAGAAAAGTACAGAAGCAAGGTGCATCTTCAGCCCTAATTCCCTTGTGTGCTTTGTGCTCCAAAAATGTGTGCTTTTGTCAGCCTAAGCTTCTGACCTGTCCGCAACACCCAGTAACTGAGCAGCCCAACAAAAAAAAGCCCATTTGTTTCTGACATTTTTGATACATTTGTTATGACAAACCTTATGTGTACGTCACTTTTTTTTGTTTTGCTTTGTTTCTCTGTTTATTTCCTTAGCAGTAACCACTAAAACGCAGTTATCTTAGCAAAAAACAACTGGGACTTTGATGATGGCAAAAAACAAAACCCAAAAACCAACAAACCAAACACAATACACACAAACCAGGCAGTACTCCAGATGATTCACCGTATGACCTATCATACAATGCCAATTTAAATCACTCCCAGTAGTTTTTTCTCCCTTGGTGGAAATGAGGACACATACCACACGTTCAAAATATTAAGATCTATGATACTAGGATTGATTGTTTATTCCAGAGTACATTTCCTACATCTAACAACCTTGTTCTCCTGAAGTATTCTAATCTTGCTGCTGTGTTTAGAAGCGTACACAGCACCCTATTCTCTGCTCATTTGCACAGGCCCCCAGGTTCTATCATACACTTTCCAATTACACAAGATTTGCTGCCATGCTTACATTCAACTACAGAAGCAGCCACCCATATTTTTCTCTTCACATAACAGTATGAAACCGAGGATAATTTCATGCTTCCTAATCATTCATATTTAACATATGCCTTATATTCAGCTTGGCATCTTTACGGTGCTTCTGTAGCAGGTTTTATAACCAGCTTATATCAAATATTCTGATCTAATTGCAAATGCTTCCATGAGTCATGTAGCTTGCTACAGATGTTGTGAGAATGAGTCCCACCCTTCGCCAAGTCACTTAGAGCTGGGGGTTGGACACAGCACACTAACCACACCAGCTCACAGCCACACAGTGACACTCCGTGCAAATCCTATAGCTGTAGCTACAGCTTTTACATTCTGCTCCCTACCATTTGAGTTTTTTTGACATTTCTCCAATACAAGTTGCTCTTGCGGCCAGCACTCATCATGCTGCTTTTTGCATGTTCTGAGCAATATACATTTTAACTATAAACACATGCTAGAAAACTGCTACTGGCACTCAAGGTGCCAGGTTACAGCAGTACGGCACGTCTCCCTGTGGCACGAGGTTTAAGCAGATACTGCCCTTCAGCTTCTGAAAAAAGCATCTTTGAATCCTTTTCTCCTCTCTTTTTTAAACTGTCCTCCCAGGTCACAGAACACGATTTCTTTTACGACTGCTACCAAGAACTATCCAATTTGTACAGAAACAAAAGTAGGAGAGTTGCTTCAAAATTCTGCAAAACTGTGTGGCTTCTAATCTAGTAATTTGTCTCCTTCAAGGTGAAACAAAATTCTCTAAGTTCAGTAAATCCATAGATCACAGGGAAGATAAAGCTATTTGGCAAAACAGCCGGAGCAGACTTATGATACTTGGAAAATGCATCCCATCTGGGGAAAGGAGAAGGTCCAGAGAAAATTATACAGTAACGTGTTCAGTCTATTGGCTTGTTTTATGATCACGACAAAACTTTCAGGGACAAAGCCACTGCATAAGCAAACAGTGAAAAAGTCAAATTATATCAGGCACCGAGAAATCTCTGGTCCAACCTGTACTTGCACTGCGTTAATGTATGAACTCTCATGCATTTGCCCATCTCCAGAGCTTCTATTCCATTCAGGACTGATGTCAATTGCTGACATAGATTCCAAAGTTTTAGAATAATCGCTTTCGGGACTAACTCAGACAGGAAGGAAGAAAACAATTGTATTTTAAAGGGTTTATTAATCCTAAGGATTTCCCAGTGCTTAGCTCACTTAACCTTCTAATTATCTTTCTGATCTATTCTTGCCATCTTTTAGCTAGAAATGTGGTTTAAAAAAAACCCAAACCTCAAAAGCTATCAAAAATGAGAAAGCGCTTTTTCATACACCACCTCTTTCATTTTATCTTTTCAATGAAATTAGAAATAATTCTGTTCAACTTACTGGTGGAGTTAAACTCTCACAAGGCCTTTTCGATGTTCTGTAATTTGAGAAAATATGAAAGTGCAGATAAAGGAATACATCCTCACATTTTCATAACTACACGCTGTTAGCTCCTAACATTAGCTCCAGTTTCAGTATGGTTACTGTCTTGGAAAATATTAACATACAAACAATTTTTCTGTAACAATTGTGAAGCTGCAATGATACAGATCTTCAACTTTTGAAAGTCCCCTGTTCTTGCAAAATTATATTAGCATTATCAGAACATGTCCTTTTTTGTATGATGCTTTCCAATTGTTCAGAAGAAAAGGAAAGATAGGTAAGCATCATTCCCATTTTACACAGAGAGACCACCAAAAAAAAAAAAAAGTGAACATGATCTGACAAAATAAACCTGAGAACAGGAAGTAATCTCCAACCAATTTTTTACTATTTTGTAACACGACACAGCTCCTATATATGTCTAAGTATTACTGGATACAAAGTCAGAGCCTGAAAATCAATTCCAGGATATCCATATGTTTAATTTAGCAATACATTTCATACCCCCACTAACATAAAATGAGTTAAGCCATGGACAATTCCCATTTTTAAAATGAGCATTATGCCTGCCATCGCCTTGTTTGCAGAGGAAACAAAGTCTAACTTTAAGGAACAAGATTATTTGGTATGTAATAGTTTAAGAAAGTACATGGATTTTAGGGGGAAAAACTAAATCTTTGATGTTTCTGCAGTTCTATTTAAAAAGAAAACGACCTTGCTACATTGAAGTATTTTTTCTTTACATGTATACAGATGAAAGCAACTCAAATTCAGTTTGCATATCATATTTGAGCATACGTATTAGTAAAGCATTAGATGTGGATATTCTGGCTGTTCTCCTAAGGGTAATTAATGCCATGAACAGATGTTTTCAACTTGCCCCAAATATTTTATGGACAGCAAGAAGAGAGAATTTATGTTTTGGATTTGTCAGGTATATCTCTCTTAAAAATAATTTATGGGCAAATGTTTGACCCACATTGCTAAGTAATACGTCAATTACTTGAGACATTTAATTTACAGTCCTACAATAGGTACTTCACTAAATTTTGCATTCATCTGTCACAGCTGTAATTCAATGATTTGACCATGATTAAAATTCAGACAGTTCCCTTCTCCGACAATTCCCTTTGATATTATAATCTCAGTGAAATGGGGAATAAATCAGGAACATTCTAGACTCGGTAAATATTCCCAGTTGTCCGCAGACTCCTGCTACAAGAGAACAACAAAAGTGCAGCTGGGGTCAACTCCTGCAATGAGTCTTTGAGGAATGAGATAAAGAAGTCAGCAATATCCCCCTCTTCCAATCGCAAGACCACACAGAGCATTACAGACAAAATAAATCAAGCTTTCAAACAACATCACAAGGAAAGAAATATTCTAACCCTACTGTGAGCCAAGATGGAGGAACTATGACTGATAAGGTAGTCTGGAACAACTAGACAGTCATTTCCAGAACCTGTGAAAACAGTGAGGTCCTTACTGCGTTACAGTCTATCACAGCACCAGCAGAGAAGAAAATGGGACTGTAAGAATGTACAGTACCAACATTTATTTAGACATGCTGCGGCTGCCCAGTATTGGCGTCTGCATGAGTTATCTTTTGTTTGCTTGGTAGTGAACAAGTGACTCCTCCAATTGCAGCAATGTAAGACATTAAAGGAGGAAGAAGGTCAAACCAATCTCTCCTCTCACACGGAAGCTCACAGCGCATGTTCAGTTGCTACAAAAGCTTATTTCAATGACTTCATTGTATTTGGGAGAAATGCAGAGAAACAGCGCGAAAGGCTTTGGCAAATGTCAGACTGCACAGAAATCTATAAGCTGAAGCTGTCAACTGATGGAAATTTTTTTATTTTTATTTTTAAACCAACCGTTGAGTATAAAAATAACAAAAACTATCTCAAAAAGAAACAGAGGCTCATTGGAAATTGCCCTTGACAGATGGTATTAGATGGACTCCTACTGCAAAAGCTCAGAACCACTAGTTGGCAACAGGCACAGATGCTTCCTAATGCAGAAACAAATCCAGCATGGGTTCTTCAGGAGAAAGATGGCAAATACATCTTCTCTTGATGATGAGACAAGATTTATGTTGAAAAAACTTTATACAGAAATGTGTAATTGAGCAAAATTCCTCCATGGCAAGCTATTAGCATACCCCTCTTTGGTGCAAAATACATATAGCCAAATAAGAGCTTGGTGAAAACAATGGTAACTGTGAGAAATACCATCAAACAAGGCCAGAGACTGTAAGACCTCCAAAACTTTTCAAATGCAGTGGGATAAAGGACTGTCAGTTTAAGAACTTCCACGTCAGCAAATTGCTTTCCAAACTCTTAAGCGAAGGACATGACGGACATGAGTGCCTTTCACACCGTCTTCAGAGAGATGAATTTCATTGTAATTTAACAAGATTCTAGATTGCTGCATCTTCCCACTCACAGCAGAAACGTTAGTGCAGCCCAGCAAAGCTACAAAGAACGGCAGTACCAAGCCAACACAGCACGTAGGCTGAAGTTTGGATGAGAACTCCAAGCACCCAGAGACATGGTCTTTGCAACGCCGTGTCAGTCGAAGCAGTCACGCTGTCCAAGGGAGAAAATGAGAAGTGCTTAACGCGGATACAGCTGCTACCTCTTAGCACGCTCACAAAGAAGAACCCAGATGTAAGAGACTCTACAGGCACGGCTGGCAGGAAGCCGGGCTCCAGTACAAAGCAAGGTGTTAGTGGCAATAACTGCCCTTAACTCTCAAAGGCTAAAGCACAGCTTTACCTGTAAGCTACGGCAGAGCCCTGCCTGCCAGTGGAGAGAAGTCAGAAGCTATGCCAAATGTAAAGGATCTGGTTATCAAACAGCGCACAAATACACATACTTGCTACCATTCAAATAGCCTGTGTTTTGAGCTACTGTTTTTTAACGTCCATTCCCTCTCAACACACACGTATTTGAAGAACCCAGAATCATGTGAATTTATAATACTCAAAAGAAGAAGCAACAGGCGTCTGTAGAAAATCCTACTTAAATTACCATATCAATCATTAAATTCCAAGCCCTCCTAGAAAACTGCCGCTCTGAAGTTCACTAGAAAATTGCACAAAATAAACTGCTCGGGTTCGGGCGGCTCAGTGAAGAAAAATGCTGCCAGGGAGGAGAGAGTCCAGCAGAGGCCTGCTACGACAGAGATCACGGGAATACATCACACGGAAGCGGAGGGGGAGGGAGCAGGGCTGGGCTGGATGACACTGGCAGGGAACGCCACATAAGCTGCTGGCTGTCTTCAGCTACGCAACAGAGCTTCCACTTTCAAAGACTTTGGTCTTTGAAAGGCAATGGTCATAAGCTGCAGCAAGGGAAATTCCAGCAGGACATCTTAAAAAGAAGTTACAAACAGAATGGTTAATCACTGGAACAAGGCTGCCCACAGAGACTTCAGAGTGTCAGTCCTTGGCTATTCAGAGACAACTGGACCAGGCTCTGAGCAGCCTGATTTAACTTTGAAGCTGATTCTGCTTGGAGCACGGGGCTGGGATAGACGACCTCCAACGGTCTCTGCAAATTAAAATTATTCTAAAGATACTAAAAATAACTTCATAGCATTGCTTATTCCATTTTCAGCGTGCATCAGAACTTAGAAATGCTTCAAGTATAGCTAAAAAAACACACATGTAAATGAAATAACGTATATTGGAACCATGGGCCTAAAAAATAGTTGTGGACTAACAGAAGTGAGTTCCACAGGAGGAAGTAATTCACAGTATAATTATTCTCATGCCAAGAAAAACGTAGAAAAAGGTAAAGCTGAGAAAAGCTGAGGTATCGGGGTAACTGACAATGTAGCATGCCATCCAAAATGAACAGTGCGACTTCTGGCTACCTACATAGAGGAAAGAAGGATGACTCTTGCAGACACTAATGTTCTCCTGCACGCAGGACATATATGACTGTCCCTGCATTCACATCAGAAAGAATCAGAGGAGGTGCGGTAACACAGTGATTGACAGCTAGGGATGCTGATGTATGAAAGCTTACGAGAATTAAGATACCAATGTGATTACTGACCAAGAACATCAACCTATAAATATTTGCTTGGCATTGGGGATGTTTGGCTGTTGACAGGAAGACAAACTCATAGACTTTCCCCATAATTCTTCAATTAAATAAAAATAGCCACAGAATTCTTAAACAGGAAAAGGGAACGTCACTGTGACCACAAAGCTAATACCACGATAAATGCACAGTGCAAGTATCATTACTTGCTGTACAACACATTTTTGATACTTAGATTCTTCTTTATTCCAGCACAGCATCAGTAACAGAAACATGATCAGCAAAGCCTTTGATGAATAGATTTGTTGGGTCCTTAGAGAAAAAGCAAAATACAGCATTTCAAAAGGCAAGAAACATTCCTTCTTTCAGCAAATATCTAAAACAAAATTATTTTCCTTGACCGCACTCTGGGAAAAAATCAGATCCTCAGCTGCCTGAGGATACCTGCTGGTATCCTTTAAACTTGACATTTAAAAGGTTCTTTATGGGATTCCTTCCTTCTCTCCCCCCACCCTCGTACTTGCAGTATTCAACCAGAAGGCTAGAGATCTCCATTATTTTTATTGATTTAGGCACGCATTTACTAAATGATGCCTCTAGGCCTTTCCAGATAACGCACAGGACATAAGGACAAAAGGAAGTTTGATGATCCCCATCCAACTGTTAATTGCCATTTCCATCAACAGCCACCATCAAGACAGGGAAAGCAAATTCCTTACTAAATTATTTCCACCAAAAATGTCAGTTTCAGCAGGTGCTAAGATTAATGACAGACCTCTGCCTCTAACTACATAGATGTCAAAAGAAGGAAAAAAGCAACGCTATATTATACCTCTGCTAACAAAAGAAGGCAGGTACTAACTTGAGACAACCATTTTATGTTAAATCAGTGCAAAAAGCAGTTACTTAAGCCTAACTGCTGCTCACATCCCCCCATGACATTAAGAGATGTCTAACGCAAACTAACCACATTTACGCTCCAAAATTCACAAGATGGAAACAGCTTCTGAGGAGCTAGCTTTGGAGGAACTTCTAGATCTTTGAATCCTGAGCAAGCTGCAACAATTACCCATAAATCCACTGCTAATAAGATGGGTTTGGATGGCTGATAACATTTGTAAAAACAATTTAAGAACATTAAAGATGATCGTATATCAATTTGATACTACCTCTTCTAATTGTTTCAGAGTATCATTTATTCATAAGGTTTTTTACAGAAAAGAAAATCTTGGACAAAACCAAGGACTTTTTTTTTTTTTTTTTTTTTTAACTTATTCTATAGCAACTAATGCCACATACAAATATTTTTCACTTGTCATTCTTCCCAGTTCTTGACATCAGTCAGGTTAAGTCTGCTGATGAGAGTATTCAAAGGTCAAGCAAAACAACAGTTTTTTAAATACAATCTAATCTCACACAGAAAAAAATCTCCTTTTGTCCTTCCAAAAGCATCTTTATTTACAACTGTACCCCTTTGAACCACCTTCTTCTTGCACTTACTGTAGAAGGCTTAAGAAAAATGACAGCACAATTAGTTTTTTTCCTAAGATGTTACTGCAGTCATTTCCACTTGCACTTCCATCCAGACTTCCTAGACAACTCACAGGAATATTATGAAATACCCATTTCCTATATATTGATGAATTCCATTATCTATTTTCTCCTGTGGTGAGTTCTGCCCTGGGAATTTTACAATGATGACTCCAAATTTTGCTTAATTGGATTTAATTTGGACTTTCTAACATAAATAATATTCCCTATCAACACTTGATAATCAAGATGGCAATTATATTTCCAAAAAAAAAAAAAAAAAATACAACAAAACACGTAGAAGACAGGGGTCATCACTCACACTGTTTTTCTGTTTAGTAACTAAAGACTGCTGAAATGCATGCAATTACCTTCACAGAATATTGATATGAGCTTGTTTAAACTTGTTTAAGTTGTATTAAAATATTTCACATATTTAGAGGTTTAAAAGCAGCTGTTAAGCAATATCCTTTAGTTCCTACGTATAAATTGCATTTTATTTAGATTTAGATTTGAGTATTGGCACCCCAAATGCTTTACTTCATTGCCATTGTCACAAGTTATTTTAGAAGTTGTGTGAAGTGTTTAAATCATAAGGTATTGCATCAAAATTATCTTCTCCCACAGTGAAATTTCAATTTTTACAAATACAGTGTCAGTACTTCTCTATAAAACTCAAGTCTCCTTAAGAGAAAATTGCCTTTTAATCAAGAATTCTATGAAAACACCTCAGCAATTCATTAAGTTTTCTTTCATTTTTTATATTCTGATTGTACAAACAGCAGTTTATACAGGTAACTCTCATTTTGTTTATGGACAACCGTACAGCATACATATATGCTTCTAAAATATATCAACCTGTCTTGTCTCCTAAGATGTCATGCTTTTTTAAATACGCTGTGCAACACTAGATGCCATAAAAACTGCATGTTGTGGGCAATTGAAAAGTACAGAACAGCTCACATTCAATACCCAAATCTACCAGCTCTTCCTTGAAATAAAATGCATTCATGTGAAACAGGGACATAGTTCTTTACCAAAGACATTACGAAACAACTGGTTTCTTAAGTCAATACTTGCAGATAGATTCTGCGAAGTGAATTTTAAGACAGAAAGGTCATCTCAAAATGTAATTCACTCTGATAAAGCCTAGATCTTAAAACAGAGATGCATTCATTGAGTTTGGTGGCTGAGTAGTAGCTGCGTATGTAGCCAAACCAAGTTCCAGCTTCTTACTTATTCCTGATAGAAACTAAGAGCCAAGAAGCTCCTTGGCTTTCAAATGTCTCTCCCTTATATTTATTCTGCTATTTGTGGGTTAAAGCAAGGTCAACTCTCTCTCAAGTCCTTCTCTTCAAAAGGTAAGTGACCCATAACGGCTACACTTTTCTCAAATAACCTTGTAATACACACTTGAAAGAGAAAGATTTGTAGATGAGGGTAAAACATATTTATCCCCTCCTCCTCACATCAGAGGCAGCCCTGACAGGCCATTTGCTTTTGCTATTTATGAACTACTTCTATGAACCATGGAGGAATAAATGAGATTACACCGTTTGTTAAGTCTGTTGACTCATCCAGAATGGGAAGGTTATTACATTAATTTGGATTTACATCAACTAATACCAGTTTACCCCACCCCACCTGTGTCAGTATGCCAAATGGTAATGACTGGTTGTAAGCAGTCAGGCGCACAAACGCAATTCTGTTTTCAGCTTAATTCTATTAATGAAACTAATGACAGCAGTAGGTCTAAACTCACCCTTGTTGTTCCCTACAGTTCGCCAAACTCTGAGCTGCCGGGCATTCAACACAGCCAAACATTATCATCTTCCTCTGCACAGCACGTTTCATTATTTCTCTCCCTGCTCCCAGTATCATAATAAGTAGTAAAACGTAATTGCCCTCAGAATTTCATTCACAAATAAAGAGAAAAATAACTTTTTCAGCAACAATTCCCTTGACTGTACTTGGCCAAACAGGACTAATCAGCGGTGAAGTCACATGCTGTGTCGTTAAGGGAAGAGAAGACATTCACAGAAGTATTCTCCACGGGCACAGCGCTGTGCTACATAAACTTGCCTACAGCTTAGTGCAGCGTGCCTCACATGCTCAGTCTGCAATGCTTATGCAGCTGTAACAGAGCAGGAATATAAGAAGTGTCTCAGTGATAACGTAACAGGAAAAGACTTGCATGTCACTCACGCTTACCTGTATTTGTTCCCCAGTGTTCCATCAAAATGAATATGAAGAGGTCAAAATACATAAAAATCTTTGAAGTGCCCAAGGAATAGTCCTTGCACTACCACCAAGTCAAAAAAAAAGGTCACAGAGGGATTGCACAGAAGTGGCCACAGAACCCAGCATTACATCTAGAGGTATTTCATTGGCTTTCTTCTCTGCAGAAGCTGCTCAAGCTGTTCAAGTGCTTAGCAATGTTAAATGGCAACTGTTGGCTCACTTGGAAAAGATCATTTACAAAGGTCCCAGGAGAGACATCACGTGTTTCTACATGAAGAAAAACTCATAGTTTTAAAAATGGATGAAAAGAGTTCAAAGGTATCATTATTTTAGTGATATTTAGTCAGAACGTCTCTCTAGTTTTATCACTGTACTTGTATTGGTATCAGCTGTTTTGCTTTTGGTTTTCTCAAGCAATGGAAAATGAAAAGCAGATTTGTTGCATCAGAAATGTACTATTACGGAAAGTGTGTTTGGCAAAATGCTTGAGAAAAAGAATTTGATCATAATTATTCCTACATTACTGACGTAAAATAAGCAGAAAGTGTATTACCTAGGAAAATATCAATTCCCTTGAAGATGTCAATGTACAAGGACCATTTCTCATCCAATTTCAGACTTCAGTGAGAGCATAAGGCTTATGGCTTGGTTCCACTGCTTTCCAATTAACGTTGATATGTTCATACATTCTCAAGAAGAAAGTGATAGCATTGTAAAAATATTGCACATTACTTTTGCAAAACTCAGTTTGCTAGCAAAAAAAAATATATATATATATATCTATTTCATCTGTGCTCTAAATAAACGTCAACAACCTTTAGCTACTCACTCAGGGTACAACAAAGGTTAGAAGCCATCATGCTGTATATATACAGATGGGGCTAACATCAGTATGGCCCTCTCCTTCCTGGCAAGGCACAGCTTGCACATTTACAAAAAAAAAAATCTCAAAAATGCAGGGTTCACTCTTTTCAGAGTGTTAACGGGACGTCTCTAACGGTTAGTGAAGTTAAATACAGCTCTCTTCGTTGAATTGTCCTTATCTGAATCCACACTGCTTACACTGACTTCATTGTGTGTCTCACGCTCAGGAAAATGCTTTCCTAGGATACCAGGATCTGCGTAATTGCACCACCTAGAGGCAACGGTTTCTGAAGCGACATTAACAGTCAGTTATTTGTATAGAGCTCTTTTTTAAGCTTTATAATCATTATATTATCACGAAGAAGTCTGAAGAACTTCTATTTCTTGCTTAAAGCTTGTCCTGCCATCCTGTTCAGAGCACTGAACATTTGTTGAATCATCTGTTTTTTGTTATATATATATATATATATATATATTTAGTTTTCCTTTTTCTGCTGTAATATAAATCCTACAAGACAATCAACCAACAAATCAAACTGACAGAAGGAATATTAAGCCCACAAGTAAATAAACATAACTATACTTGACGCTTGTGATTGCCCTATTACGTAATCATGCTAATAGTTTTAAAATTTGCTATTTCTGAAAGCTAAATGCTCTAATAAAGACTGCATTTGAGAGGATTCTAGGGAAATTACTGTACCTCTTCCTTTAGTTACGGCAATACCATATTCCACACCAAAGGCACTGTTTCATTGCAGGAAATTAACTTAAACTACTACTACCATTCTGCTCGTCAGAATTCCAAATTTCACTAATCTTCCAAAGACAAATTTCTCAAATGGCACACAAGTGTTAAGCAAAAGTTTCTTTTGAAAGAGGTAACAAACAGTACTGACGATATTGTAGACTGAAAAAAAAATCAGATAAAAAGAAAATAGCCTCCCCTACCTGTGCAGGTGCTACGACAGTACAGTGCCATAGCCATTCATTAGGCTTTCCAAACCTATTAGTTTGGAAACAGATTTGGTAAATACTTGTTCCATTTAAAGTAATCAGTTCTTTTCTCACGTGAAAGGTTGTTTTTGCTCTGCAATACTGAAGATGATACAGGAATACCATCTTTCAACCTAGGAAGAGTAGGAAGTGAAGCATATATGGGCTGAGACACTTGTCTGCATCTTTAAAACATTCCAGATAGTTGGAGCTTTCATTTTCTTCCCTCCTACTTCCACTTGCTCATTGATCTCACAGACATAGGACGGTAAACAACTCCTTTTGTCTGAATGCAATTACCCAGTTGCTCAGCTCTCACAAATCCAACCAGGATCACAGGAACTGATGCCTCAGCAAATCGTATCTTCTATGTCTGGCACATGCTCGCAACAGACAATTTTAAGAGCTGTAACTTTCAAAACAACTACTAGAATATTCATTTCATAAAACATTCTCTTGGTGCTACTTCTGCACACATTTATACTCAAATGCCACTGACTCTGGCAAGGAAGAATTAAGGCACAGGAAACAGTGTTGTCTTTTGATGGGCTGAAAGGAGAGAGAAACAGATCCCATTTATTTATTCTACTGCAATTCAAGGAGAAATATTGAGTTTTACAAGTAATAGCGTATTCGCTTATAAAGGATATGAATTCATACCCTATTGTATTAGACAAGCAGCAAATCCTTTAGCTTCTCTAACTATTGCTCCATTTATTGATACAGTTACCGTCAGAGCAGGTATTTTATAAAGAGAGACATCAAAACATCTTCTGTGGATAAAGTCTAGAAATGGGACAAGAATGACTAATTAAATGTTCAAAACATTGCTTTAATGTTTTATTTGCGGTAGTCTCTAAGAGCAGTTCAGTCACGAATAGCCCTACTAATGGTGACAAGTCATGCTGGTCTAAAGAAATTATTGTGGCTAGGAACTAAGTGTTAAACATGCCTAAGAACATTATCTGAAGGCTGAAAATGAAATGCAAATGAAAAACAAAACACAGGTGGTGGCATTTGGTGGCATTAAGCCACCAAAAGAAAAAGCAGAATTAAATGATCTGTTAATTATGTAAGCCAAGTGATTTTGCATTACTGTGAGAAACAAAGTTGTGTTTTTGCAGTAGAGAATTATTTTTCTTTATTCCAAGGTAGTTGTGTAGTCATAAGGAGAAATGCTAAGTAGATACGGAGAAATGCTAAGTAGATACGTGGACAGTAGAAGGCCTCACTGTTCCAAAATAAGGCAGAAGCTTGAGGAAAAGAGGATGAGCAGTGTGAGAACAGTAAAACAAAGATCTCAAGTTCTCAAAACATAAGGAAGGAGAAATTAAAGGGTTGAAAAAAAGAACAATTGTACATATGTGGTATAGAGGAGTGTTGAGTAACTTGTGAACCTGTAGTACTCAGCCAGTGAGGAAACAGGGGAGGTGATCAGGCGTCGGGGAATAGGGAATAAAAGGTGATGCTAAAAGGTGATGCTTTGTTTACTAACATGTGCTCCTGACTGACGGGACGCCCACCATTGCAATCGCAAATAAAACAGCTTCACAGAAGATCCTGCCTGAAGAAAAATATTTGAGATTTTTCTCACATAACTAAACTCATCTAATATCTCTATTAAGTTCCTTGTAGGACTGGAAAGAAGCAGAAAGGGACATGTTAAAATAATAACAGCGGAGAGGGAGAAAAAGACAGAGCCATGGCTCAGACACAATAGCACTTATTTTCTCAATCTGCAATTTCATAATTAATAAAGCCCACTAAAAAGAAACAAACGGGTTTACATTCCAATGAAACTTCTTCCCAGAAGACAGCAATTTTGTAACTAGTGGATTCACCCCATACTTGGCAGACTACGGGCCAAACTTGCAAATTGCCGCACTGGGTCCAATATCTCACTTGACTGCCACAGGCAGGCTATGGCGAAGCCCCTCTCTGTACCGTGAATATTACTTCATATATGCTTCAACAGTGAGCCAAGAGATATGGGGATCACACCAGCCCTTAGGAATACTCTAAACTTCTCAGAACTACAAGACTCTAATGAAATCTAAAATAAAATACAGGGATACCGTAACCTAGCTTCCTGTAGAGAATTCACATTTACTGGATGTTTACTGATGACTGCAATTACTTTTTTTTTTTTTTTAAATTCAGTTACATTAGATAAACAGTTGAATATATACATTGTATGTAGAACTACTCCGCACATATAAATTCTACCACATACATAAAAGTAATACTAGTTTAAGTCCAATATTTTGCTTTTAGATTCAAAACTCCACTGGAATTCCCTTAGAAGTGCTTCTGACACCCATTTTCTGCACACAATTACACGATAACCATCATCTTCGCATATAAATGCAGTAGAGCTAATTTCTTTTATTAAAAAACATAAATTCATATGTAATAATGCACCCACCGAGAAATTCTACCATAAATCTGCAATAATGAAAGCACCTCTGCAATATCATAAACTTGCAGGCATTTCTACTCCTTTATTATACTTGAAAAAGCACTAAAATGAACTTTACTTCCAAAAAGTAAATGAGAACTCAAACCCCATACAATAACGTACATATTTAAATGAGAGAAGAACTTTTTTCTCTAGTATTGCTGTATAATAAATGCAAAACTGATTTTTTCTTGAAAGAGTAAAATCTGCTATTGGTGACTATTAGCCCAGAGAAATAACATCAAATGGTGGATTGAAAACATGCAGCCACGCTCATACCGCTATACTTCCTCAAAATGGTAAAAGCATTACAAATTCTTGTATTCATTTACTGAAGTCTTGTACTCTTTTGGTAAACTCAATATTGCTTACACACCATGTTTCTTATTAAATTAACAGGAGCTTATTGATTGAAGCTTTCAACTGCAAGCTGTTTTTCTCCTACACGGGAGTAGACATTCAAACGCATTAGGGGAGGTAAGCAAAATAATGGCCTGTTCTCTTTTGATGCAACTTAATTTCACCTTGCTAGAGGAAAAATCAACATGTTTTTATTGAAGAAAAAAACAACATAACAAACGAGTTAACTTAAGTAATCCAAGCTAACTCTAGAAGGAGCTCATGCAGGAAAATCAATGGCAAAACCTGCAAGGAAATGAGCTCAGTTAAGTAACTTGTTAACTAAGCAGTTAAGTATTCCAACTCATGGAGCATCCACCTAATACATCAGCACCTACAAGATAACTGTGCCGCTTCATTGTTTTAACCCAAGAAGATTGCAAGAAGGAAATTCTTTGAATATAAGAGTTCAGTACTTCACCCTTACAGAGGAAGGCCAGTAAGATCATTGTAACTCAGATTTGCAAACCAAACCCATGTGTTTTAGCTGTGAGCATATAAAGACAGTCTGATCAGCATTTCTTTAACATAACCGTACTGTAAATCACTCCGGCCTTTTCCTCCTGACTCTCAGGTCACCCAGAACAGCCTTGGCCTTGCCACAAGTGCCCTGTGAAAGACAGGAACCTTTAAAAACCTAGCACATTACAAAGTATCATATGTATCAGTGGAATTTATTGAACAACCGCAAAATTCTGCCCTCGCACCCTTTAGTAATAGAGTAATCCTGTATTACTGTGTTAAATCACTCTGTGGAACAAATTTATTACTAAATACCTTTAACTGGAATAGGGAGCAGCATATGCAAATTAATGTTACAGTCATTCTTCCCTGTGAAAGAAAAGTACATTCTGCCAAGCTCCCCTCTATTTACGGAGGGTTTATCACTGAAAGAAGGTACCCAGCAGGGCAGGAGCTGCAGTTGGAGAAGATGCCGGCATGCACCACAAATTCACACTGTTTGCAAACACTGCTGTCTTGTGTATTTTAATCGCCTTGTTTTTCATACGAAAAGAAGATCCAACAAATCCATCATAAAATAGTAATAATTTAGCCTAAAATGGAAGCACTTCTAATATTTCACATAAAAATGGGCCTACCTCATTTCTGTAAATGATCTGGATCTCATGCTGACAAAAGCTCTGCCTGGGCAGCGTTCAATCAGTAAAAGTAGTGCCTAGTATCCTTTTCCCTACTTGATTATCTCTGCACTGAAAGATCAGACACCTCTCTACACCATGCAAAAAAAATGTTTTCACTGCGATTTGTGTAAAGACAATCTGTAGCAAACACATGAAAAGAAAACAAATAATACTAATAATTCCATCACTAAAAGAGACATAGTATTCAAGGGTTTTGTTTGTTTGTTTTACATTACATTTTCTCCATTGTGTCTAAATCAAAAACACAGAAGTAAATTGGGCACGAATGGTTAACTGCATCATTATCCTTGCAACAGCAAGGGAACAGGAGACAGCTGAACAATCTTCCCCTGAAGTTCTCAGATACTTCAGGAACTTGGCTATCAGCCTGCTTCCTCAGTCCTGGAAAGCCTGCAGCCCTATGATTGCTTGTGGTAATGCTCAGTGAATAACAACTTGCAATTTTCTGACATTCTGTAGAGCCTAAGCAGTCAGCTGCTTGGGAGCTAATTACTCATTCCTTTCCTCTGAAGGACAGTTTATCTGACGTCCTTTAAACTACTACAGTAAGGTCACGGTTCTGCAGCACCTCTTTGCAATCCCTTCTACAAGACTCTTCCCAACGCAAAGCCCAAGACAACTGACATGCGAACACCAAAGTCAGGTCTGAATGCAACTCTTTGTCTTCAGCAGTCTAGTAAATGTCCCTGTTCTCTTCTCCTTCATGTGGAAAATACCATATACCTCTGAAAATAACTCTGTATTGTAATCACTGTATCAAACATTTTGCCCATTGCACATGGTAGCAGTTGTCCTCTTCGTTTATGAATTGTCACAAGGCCTCAACAGATACCTGCTCCACAAAACCTGTTCTCATTAGTATCAAACATACTAATTATGTTTGTGAAAGTGTTCCTTTACTGTCAGGTAGAGGAAAAAAAATAAAAAAAAAAAAATGCAGGCCCTGCAGCCATAATTCTTTTATCACATCATGATGAAAGAGAAACTTAGATACTACACTGACCATATTTATGTCTGGAACACCAAAAATCTCCAATAGTGTCTGTTATTTAGTGAGCTCCCCAGTTTTCTTTTGGGAAACCTGTTAATTCTGGCCAACCTGCCACAGTCACTGAGTGCTGCCATCCAGCACATTCCACCTCTGGCAGCTGCTTCTGATCTAAGACAACTCTTTTCCTAGTCCAGTGTTATTTATTACCTTGCACGGATTACAGTTATACGATTCTCTCATAGACTATTGTCAATAGTTCTCTGTTCCTCAGTATATTACTTTCCCATTTTCTTTTTGGACAAGCATTTTATTCCAAAGCTAGGCACGGTTACGAGGAGTGATGACAGCTCTGAGGGTACAAAGACGCCTTAGCAGTCTTGGCCAGCCTCACCTGGGGCCTCCCTCTCTGCAGACGGGCCTGTGGGCTTAAACTGCAGCTCAGCCCTGCGCCTGTCGTAGCTCAAACACTGCCTCGTCTGTGCCTGGCCACGGACCCCACCGAGATGGATCCAGACCTGTGGGCTGACTTCCTGGACAGACCTGACTACATCACCACATGGATCTGACGGTGATCGCTGGGCCTGATCCTGACGTGACAACCGGTTTAGCCTTGGAGATCTGTCCCATCCCCAGCTTCCCTGGTGATCTGATTCTTGGCTGAACCCAGCCCCCTCGCAGGCCTGTGCCACCTGCCTTGCTTTGGTTCTGCGGGACGGGCCCTGGCTGGCAGAGCCCCCTCGCTGCCTGCACTCAGCTCCCCTCCCTCAGGGCACAGCCGGCACTTGCTGCAGCCTGACAGTGACAGCTCCGTGACAGCAAAAACCTAAGTGAAAAGTGAAGATGACCACAAGTGCTACTACGTTTCTTCCACAGGACCTTACCTCTGGTTTATGTTATAAAGGAAATCAAACGTAGCCAGGTTAAGAGGTTTCTCTGAGGTTGTTTACTCAGCCACCACTGAAGCTGACTTGCAGTGTTGAATTCCCACCAAATTGCAGGGTTATCACAAGAGAGTCCAAGAAGCAACTTAAACAAAACCACAGGCTTTGGCAGTAGCTAAACAAACAAAAAAATAAACAAAAAAAACAGCCAACCCTCAAACCCTTCAGCATTATACAAGATTAGGAAAGTCAGAAATAACATACTGCTGAGGTCTAGATATGAAAAATGAGAACCACCGACCCGCAGACATTTGTAAATGCTTTGATGGAAGTCAAAATGATCTAATTAATCACTGCTCTAAAGAACTGTGAAGTGCACGACTAGACTTCATAAACATAACATGAATTCATTATTGTATAATTTCGCTGATTTCATTGTTTCCAATGTTTCGCTGATTTCAGTGTTTCATTGGATCATGTTCCTCCCCATGTATTTATAATAATAGTCAAAATTAATAAGTGCCTTCAACAGAAACCGATCAACTTCAAGTCATACCATTGCTATTCAGGTTCTTAATAAGAGAATAATTCTACACTGAAGCTGATATGAATTATTTATGTTCTGGTATTCCTTTCGATGTTCATAGTTCATTTAGCATGTGCAAAAGATTTTTAAGCTGGCATTTTTTAAAAATTATTTTTAATAAGTTTTCAATATATATATATATATACATACACTCAAATCGCAAATACTGTCGAGGGAGAGCTGATGATTCCCCCTGATGCTGAGTTGATATACACAGATATACACAGATCTGCCTTGAAAATAAAAACGACTTCTCTCCTACGTGGCACTGATGATGCTGAATAAGGTACAAGACAGCTTGAAAAGAGACAGAAGAATAACGTTCACTGAAGGAAGCTCACACTGTAAACAAGACACACACATTTCCATTGCAACTTACACTCACTAGCAAGAAGGGCATCCATTATTTCTGAATTCCTGAAACACAAAATATCCATCTTGTGTCATTTCTACTTTCTGAATGTGAAAGATCTTTCTATTTTAGTCACGTTCTGCAGAGCCATTAAGTGGTATACATCATTACTTGTTCACTGAGGCATTATACAGAGGAGAGAAGAACATTTCAAATGACTTAAACCAAACATAGAAAAACCCTTGATGGCTTTTGAGTCTTTAACTTACAGCAGACTTCTCCCTGTAAAAAAATAAATAAGGAAGCCACCCTGGCTAAGTCATCTTTCACATCACCGATTTAGATAACTGTCTTCAAGACCGCAATTTTTAAGTCACAGCAGAAAGCTAAACTAAATTAAGGAAAACGCCCCCTTAGCTTCTGCACGCATCTTCATTGTAATTGTACCGTTCTATACCTTGCTGTGTGAGAACAATTCCAACTCGTGTCCTAACTATAAAAGAAATTTTAACACCTGTTAAGCTTGTTTTATTAGCAGACATTCATCTTTAGCCTGCAGAACCTTCGCTAAACCTTAAGAAAGCTTTGGCGCTGACCTGACTATTACCATACATATGAACAGAAGTGTTTTTCAAAATTCAAGTACGTTCTTAGTCCTGAGAAACAAAGATGTGCAGAACATCACCTTGCGCACAGTTTTCATGCCAATATATGCCTATGAGTAATCCTTAAGATGACAAGATGAAGATAGCAGAAATTTGTGAAGTGTTTTTAAAATGCTTTGAGACTTTCTAGATTATTTGGTTTTACATCTACTGTTAGCATCCTGTGTGCCTTGGGAGGAACTTCAGCCATAAATAAGGAACCTGATGTGCAAGGCATAAGAAAGAAAACAGAACAGAAAATATCCGCTCTACAACCAATTCTACACAGTGTAAGAAAAATAAGTGGCAAAATACAGCCTGAGGGCAAACCAGAAAAAACAATGAAACACTGATGGCCAGTCTCAGCTTTCTAACCCCTAAAATCGCTTTTAACTGTTTTGTTTGGTTTTGCTAAGCAACATGACCAACAACAGGCTACAAAAAAAAAAATCAGCACAGATCCAACCAAACGTGACCATCAATGTCAATCTCCATCTAGGCAACAGCGTCTGATCATATTATAAAAACCTAAGGATACAGTCAGGTGTGCTGCAAACAGCTTTTGTAGGAAAAGCTCACGGTGCTGTATTGAGCTGATGTCTTCCTTGGTGACCTCTGACAACATAGAACTTCCTGTACTTAATCTTTATAAACTTTTTGATGGTAAATTTGCACTTTTGTTTCCTTATTTCATAGTCCTTTACTGCAGGATGACCTCCATGCACCACCAACAGTAAATATGGAAGTTGTTGTAGTCCCCAGTTGTACAAGAAGGTTTCATGAGCATGGAAAAAAGCAACTGTAAATCCCTCTACATGGATTACATCCCCAGCATCAGAAACGTACAACACAGCACCCAGCAGTACAACGCTAGTGAAATCTTCATAATCTGAGCTCCTACTGCAGGTCTAGCACTCGATATGCTGAGACTTCTATTTGGCCTCTCACAGCTCACAGCTGGAACTGCACAGAAAGCAATAAGGAAAATAGCTTCCAAATAATCCTCAGGTGTTACCACCCTGCAGAAGTAACTGCATGGAAATGCCAAGGCACAGATGGAGAAAGGGCAAACAGAGCTGGTTTCATCTCTGCTAGTAAGCTTTGACAAGTCAAACGTGTCTTTCAACATAACTGTGTCTCAAATTTTTCCATGAACAGAACTTTAAAGATACAAAACACTGGAACTTTTGAAACTCCTGCAACTGTTTAAAACTTTCTCTGACCCATATAAATGTCTACATTTCTCAGCATATATTATTTCATGACTCTTTATTCTCCTCCTCTGTCTCAATGACTAAGGCTTTTTGTACTGGTTAAGGTTTTGATCAGTATAGAGGTATTTTTTTTCTCAAAAAATAAAATAAAAAATAAACCCCAAGTTGACCATCAATGTTCTCCCTACTGCTCAACACCTGCGCTGAGTTTAATTTGATCCTGTGGCAGCTATGTTCAGCAGGCTGCATCCTAAATCTTCCTGTTGAGATTAAGCTTTGGTTAAAACAAACAGACAAAAAAGATCCCACTACAACCATTCACCACGCCCCCTGAGCATTGTAGTATAAAAGCCAGTTCTGTGGAAAAATGACAGCTCCTAGCTATACAACCAAAATCAATAAAACTCACTGGAACCAACAGAGCCAGGAACATTTCTACCAGCTGTGAGTCCACACAATGGCATTTTAACATTTTGCTCTTATTGTAAGAGACAGAAAATAGTGCATAGATAAGTCATTTTTATTTTTTTTTCCCCTAACGATGTGCAGTAAACTCTGAATTAATGTAGCCTGTGAGGGGGGAAAAAAAAAAAAAAAAAAAAAAAATCAGATCATTTGCCCCCCACCTCCACCCCATCATTTAGGAAAAAACAGCTGCTGCCATTAATTCTGAAAACAGGCTAGCTGGAGAGAAAGCAACAAGGGTTTTTCAATGCTTGGAGACTACAACATTGAGAATTGGCAACTCCTACAGGAGATGGAGGTATAGTAAAATAGGCCTCAATATCCTCAAGATGTTTTAGGCAGCTCCAACCCCAATGAAAGCTTTTCATCCACGTGAACAGAGTGAACGGATGCCTTAACCTGCCTACGGAACTCAGTGTGAGCAGATGCCTCCAGTTTTGTAAGAGTTGCACCTGTTCATGATGTTGGCTTTTGCACTACTGCGTGTCACAAATGCACTGAGAATAAACCATTCATGGTAACCCCAGATCACAGTAATTAGCCACTGATTTCAAAGCTCCACGTAACACATTAACACAAAGTGCCCCAGTCTACATATAGAGAAACTGAGGAAAAGGTACATGAGTAAGTCGAAATCACAGAGAAAAAACAACGGAAATAAAGTCTGTTAAACCTCAGCCTAGAATTCTTACCCCATCACACTAACTGCAAAAAGTAAGATATTCAAGATTGAAAGAGATTTATCATGGCAATCAACTCCCAGAGTACGTATTTACTGTTAACAAATTTTATTTGTATCATCTCTATACAGAGAATATTCTTTACAGAATGCAGATTTATCCTGAACTCAGGTAGGCTCTACTGTTATATGCAATTTTAAGCACACGTAACTACCCAGTAGATTTAAAAGATTCATATTGATAGATGTCCGTACAGCTAACACTTGGCTTACAGTCTGTCCTTCTAAACAGAATTTCACAGTAAATCTTCTGAGAAAAGCAAAAATTATGTAGTAAATCTAACTTCCCAATAATAATAAAAAAGCTATTCCAAGGACCTTCTATTAGTTGGATTTGGATGTGCCCTCTGACCTAAAACCTCAGGTTGCAAAGCAGCTCAAGTTTGCAGTACGATAAAACAGAGATGTGAACTCTTAGGGAAGTTGCTTCTTGTGTCTAACAACAGAAGGGGCTGCCTCACAGCTCCTGAGAAGCACTGCTCAGGCAAGTAATGAAGTCAGATCTCTCAGTTGGATTACGTTCTAGAACCAGTAACAAAGCTGAACTGATACAAGATAATTCAAATATCTAGCTATAAATGAAAATAAGTACTATGGCAAGTGATTGCTGCGTAACTGTGGAACCTACATGCGTATTCAGCCAACCGTTAGAGCACGCCACGGTAACTGTCAATTCATAAGCTATTTGAAAAACTCCATGGCCCAAAGCCATGGCCCCAGCCCCTGCACCTAAGGGCAGATGTTATTGTTCAACACTTACAGACTCCACAGGTACAGAACAAATTGTCTTGGCCAAGTTCTGTAAGCACAATCTGGTAACATGGATATAAGATCCCAGAGAAGCTAAATAGCGTAAATACATAACAGCAAGAACATCTGCAGAATGATACCAAGGTTTATTTAATAAGGAGGATGTTACCAGAATTCAGAAGCAGGCATCTTGGCACAGAAGACAAATTTAATATCAGGCTGCTTTAAAACCTACTACTACATCATTTGTCTCTCCAAATGAAAGGAAGGGATCTGTCTTCAGCCACTTAGGAAGACTTCTGGCAAAGGAAACCACCTACAGCACCTCAAAACAATGCTCAGTTCCTCAGGAGCTTTGAGAAGCTTTGCGCTCTGTCTGTGCAAATATGGCTCAAAGGCAACTTGTGATCTAAGATTTATGTAAATATTCATTTAGTTTAGGATAGAATATTCAATGTAACATTTTCCAATCACCACCTACTTCAGAAAATGCTGCAGAATCATCCAGTTTACTCTTCCACCCCTAGAGATTCAGTGCTTAGTATTCTAGTCTTACACTTTCCAAATCCAGGATTGCTACTTACTTCAGTATGCAAATGTTAGTAGTCAAGAGGAAAAAATATCTGCATTAGCCACATCATTTTTGTTAATTATGTTTCCTGTTTACACACCCAACAACACAAAAAATGTTTTCACCGGTGATTCTGTAACTGCCAAATCAAGAATTTTCTTCCATAGATAAATTCCAGTTTATTTCGACTTCATTTTGCTTGCAAAGCTGGCCACTGCCCTCATCTATACCTTCAGAGACAGTATTTAAATTCGGAGCCCTGCTTACGCTCCGTCATTTAATAGGAAATCACGTCATGTTAGGCAGTTCTCAGCTCCATTCCCTTCAGATATGTTAAGCCCAGCAGTATGTGGATGAACGCATTATTGTCATTCTTTAAATGGTTACTGATAACGATGTGATGGGAAAAACAGGTCATTCCCCCACACTCAAGCTCTTCATTCTTAAGACTCGGGTTTCATTGTTCATTCATCTAAGCCAATAGGCTTGAGTTGCTACGATTCCTGCAACATTTCTAGGCAATAAAAAAATAAAAATAAAAATAAAATAAAACCCACCACATTTGCTATTGCACTCTGCAAAGACAAAAAGGCCACTACATTTGCTGAAAAAAGAGCATTTATAGGGACATGAAAAAATATGCTCTAATTCAGTCAAACTACATGTTATGAAGCCTGGAGATAGAGAAATGTACTTAATACTAGCATCAAGCCCAATGCTGCAATAGTCATCTGGAATAAGTTAAAGAACCCTTGTAAATACCATTTAAAAAAACAAACAGAAGAAAACAGCAAAAACTGAGAAGCCCACCTTGCTGCTGTGTCACCCTCCCAAAACTCACAATGGCCTGTCTTATCACAAAAACCTGCGCGAAATAGCCACCTACAGTGTTACAAATATTACGATGGCTTGGGCCTGGGTTTTCCAAACCAGAGAATTCTAAGTAATTCAAAGTATTTAAACCTAAATGATTAATTGTATATAGACTAAATAACCTTAGCAGACCAGCTTATAAAGATTTTAGCATTTAGATTACTTTTCTCCCCTTTGGGATAGCCACTTTTGGAAATTTTGTTTTCACATAGGACATTTGCTCATTTCATATAATTTCTGAAAAAGAAGCTGTAAGCGCACTTATTTTGATAAAAATTGCTTTCTATGTCACAGGGACTTTCAGGTAACCGAGCTTGTCACCATGAATGCATTTCTCAGCCTCTCAAGCTCTTATTTATTTTAAGTCATAACCAATTTTCTTCAAACAGGATTTGGTGATAAAAGGAAATCAAGGATATCAAATAAGCTAGAACTCTACAAACACACTTCTTGTCATCCAGCACACATTAAAAATACAACTACATACCAAGAAAAATAAATTCAATCTTTGCACATCACAGACACGTTGGCTGAACAGAAAAGGGGGAAAGATTAGCCATGAAAACATACAGAACCCCAGATTCTTTACATCCTGAAAATATGGTCTGACACTTCCCCTAAAATCTCTATGGCATCTAATATTTAATTTCACTCATGTTTTCACTCTGTAGAATTTCCCTAGCAGTGTTCACAATTTACACATTTAATGGACTATGAGGAGAGACCTGCTTGGGTTGGGCCAGACAGCACACGGACCCTCATGCAGGATGCTCTGAACTGGGAGTGCTGATGCACTTTGGAAACTCATTGCCATACTGGTCTGTATCAAATTTAAATTTCTTTTCATATTTCTAATGTAACTGTCTTCTAACCAAGCCAACATAACAGCAGTATTCTTCACAACAGGATGTTTTCAGCCACAGCAGGTAATGGCATGTTTCTGCCCTCATGTTCTGCCACCAGCTGCCCAGCCCGCTGTGCGGGTCTGGGGCCAGAGCCAGCTGCTCGCCTCATCACACCGCCAGGCTTCCGCGGTCCAGGTGCCGTGGAGAAGCACAGCACGCGGGTAAAACACAAAAGCCCACAGCTTCCACATGTGCTTAGTCTTAGCAGCAGCAGGACTAAGCCAGAGGGGAATCGCTTCCACAGAGCACAGCAGCAATCCAGTGCTGGTGTTACTAACGGAGTCACGCTCACAGACTGCTTGCAGAGATGGAGAACTTGACTGCGACACCTATCCTGCACCACACGGTTCAATTCAGCATTACTGCCCATAAAAAACAACTGAGTTCTTTTGGTGAAAGATGGGAACAACAGCTGCTACTGTCTCCTAGAAAAGGAAAATAATTAAATCCCCCAGTCCCCAAAGATGGGTCAGCGAGTTTAAAGAGCACTGGAACATAATCCACTGAGAGAGACTGCTGATTCTTCTGGGCTACGGGATCTACCTCGACTGGCCAGCACTTTCAATACTACTACAAGAGGAAGCAAATCTAGCCTATGCTTGTTTATAAAACTAATTCCCAAATCACTATCGCTAGGAAGTTTCAGAGCATTTTGAACTTTTTTTTTTTTTTAACACTTCTCATCAATGCATTCTAAACAGGGCATTTTAACTTCTGCATCAAAAAAGAGAGGAAAAAAAAGGCAAAAATGACAGACTAGGCCCAAAAGCACATTATTAACTGCAACTCCAGATCTGAAAAAAGATTGCCTACTCTGATTTTCTACAGATTCCCTACTCTGCAGAGCTTTTCCAGTGCTTTCCAACAGGATATGTGAAGACGGCTTACTGTGGTACTTACGCTACAACATCAGCAATGAACGCTTGCCTTAACACTTTTGCAAGCCCTTCTGCTATAACCAGTGCTGCATCTTGATCTACTGATCCATAAAAGATGAAAAGATTAAACCAAAAGCAGAGAGCAAATGTTTGAAAACAAGTTTCCTCAGGGAATGGATATGTAATTCAAATGCTTATCATCATCCCACGAAGAGCAGAAATTCCTCTTCTATAAATACTTCAATTGTAGTATATTGACACGTTAACACTGCAAAATTTCCTTCAAAAGCTGTAATGATATACACGAGCAGAAAATTAAGCACTTAATTCTGCAGAGGACGGTGGCTTTTTCCCCCTTTAATACAACTCCTCATAACAACTGGACTTGGATGTCAATTATTTTTTCTTTGGAAAAAAGTTTGCTTCATATTAAATATGAAATAGTAAATAGTAAATAGGAGTGTACCAGTGAAACCACCAGTGACGCTGATAAATTTTAGGCTCATTCAAAACAAATTCAGCTTTTGGAGAGATACTGGTACTTGTCTTTGACGGAAGACCTATTTTCTAGATTATCATCCAAATAAGAGACCAAGAAATAAAGACCACGTTCTTGCCTACCTTCCTGTGAACGATGTATAGACATGAGCCAAAATGTCGCTAACAAGGTTAAATAAAAAATCAGTTAATTTCAGTTAATTCTAGAGTGGAGCTTACATGTAACTTGAACTCATCTGAAAAAAATACACAAGATTTCCACCAAGCTTTTTTTTCGTGGGTGTATTTTTATAACAAAAACAGCACCAAGAAAAAACCTGCCCGTGTGACGGTGCACCTTTCAGGTTCGTAAGTTATTCATGTAGGCATCACCATGTCTCTTAAAATAACGGAACTCCTTCTCCTCAAAATTTGCCAGATGCAAATACGTGAGCCAATCTTCATCTCAAACTTTCATCTGCACTAACTGCTTTTTACTATAGCTCCATTCTTACTCCAGTTTTAATTCCCAGCACAGTTAACTGAGAGCAGTTCCAACACCTACTCACAAGTCCAATCCTCTAAAAAGAGCATTCTGACTTCTGTCTTTTAAAGACCACTTCATTTCCTTCTCAGAAAGTAGGGGCACACACCCGCTCAGCAAGCTACAGATAATTAAATCTCATAGTAACCTGAATTGTTAAAAAGTTACCCTCGACAAAAAGGAGGGATTTACTTATTTTACAAGGCTGTTTAGCCAGCTACAACCCAAGTCTGCTACAGCTTTACCACCAATCAGTCGCTTAGAATTCCTGAGGAAATGCAAGGTACCAAGGATTATGAAGGCTAAATGCTATCATTGATACTGCTGCTTGCAACGAGGAGGCCTAAAAAACCTACTTGGAACTTCTGCTTTAAAGCCATGTGCCTATTAACATAAATGACTAAGTCTGTCATGAGCAAAGAGACGCATCACACCAGGTTTGATTGCTCCTATTATCATCCTGCTTTTTTTTTAAGATGTGCATACATAACTAATTTATTCATTTTAAAGAGAACACACAAAAATATGGTTGCTAGGCCCCAGCCAGCAGCCAAGCATCCACCCAGCCACTTGTTTGCTCTTCCCCTACTGGGACAGGGGAGAAAACAGGAAAAACAAAAGCAAGAGAATTTGAGTCAAAACAAAGACTGGGAAATCACTCACCAATTACCACTGCAAACAAAACAAACCTAACTTGGGGAATTTAACTTAATTCCAATTAATTTAATCATTTAATAACTGATTCAGGTACTGAGAAACAAAGATGGCAAATAAACAGACACGGAAAATACTTTTCCACCCTTTCCCAGGCTCCAGACACACCTCTCCTTGCTATCCCAGTCTGCACTCCCTTGTCATCGCTGCAGGACCCCCGCCCCTCAGCTCCACATCCTAACCTCAATCAGCTTTTAACCGTTTACCAGCTTCCTGCCAAAGGCGTGTACCACAAACGCCCACAAAATCTCTTCTGTGGTAACTTCCCGATGCAGCGATCAGTTCCAGCACACATTTCACACTGACTCATTCTGCACCACTTTCTGGGCCACGCTGCCAGCAGCCTGCAAGTAAACAAAGCCTTTTTCAACAGCCGTGCAATAAAGGTAGGAAGCATTCTCGGGACCGTTAGTGCTGCTGAGCGCTAGAGGAAAACTCTGTGAAGAGCAGCTCTTGCTCCCAGCATCTGTTTTCTGACGGGCTCTGTGCTCAAGGCACCATCTTACAAACCTCCCAACGTGAGGCTGACTGCACAACCCACTCACACCCTACACGTGTCTTCGCTTCCACCACATTCATCTACGCCCTTCTATTCATTTTTCCTGCACACAACCATGTAAGTAGGAAAGTGATACCATTCCTAATCAGTTTGCCATGCATATGAAAAATGGAAATGTATTTAAGAAAGGATAAGAAGGGATAATCCAGCAGCTTGGATTTTGTTATAGGTTCACTGCAACGGTACTGTGTGACTGGCTGCAGTAAGTATTCTTACGCACACATGAAGTCACTTAGTTTTAAACTCATTTCCAACTCCACCCTGTAAGAGAAGAAAGCAGAAAAAAAAGCTGTTACATGCTGACAGCAGCCAGCTTGAACATAGCATGTTTCCTATTTTCTTTCCAGGGAAACTGACACAGTCAGACCTCTCTAATCCTACAGCCATTCGGTGACTTGTTGCCCGGCTTTTGCAGTGCTACAGCAATAATCAGATAATTAGATTTCCTAGTGCTCCCATTACAAAGTTAATTGATGCCTTTTCCTGACTCCTCTCATCAATTCCCTTGTGCTGCTGGCAAGTCTGAGCTGAATCTGGTTGGGGATGAGCAACTGTACTTCATATCCTCTCAGACAGACAGAACAGACAGCTATTGAAGCTGCTTTTTTTTGTTTGTTTAATTTTGCTCTTATTATAAAATTATAAAAAATGTTGACCAGAAAATAATGGAAACAAACTTGTTGCAGAGGTGCATTTAAGACTTTTTTTCTTTTTTGAAATACAGCTTTTTTAGTAAGCAGGATAGCAAGACATACTTTTCTGGACGTGCTTGGCAAATAAAGCACAGCCATATTGGTCCTTTCAGCCTTCATCTCGTACTCTTGCAACAGGAACGTAGTGAACCGCACCAAAAGGCTTGCAGCCCAGTATCACATTTACAAACTGCCCATTGCCACCCCTTCTGCCCCCTCAACAGAGAAGAGCTGAAGGCAAAACCTGGTGAGAAGCCACTGAAAGCAGCATCAAAAGACAAAGGGTGCTCCCAGGTACTGCGTCGCTCTGAGCCAGGCTCCAGTTCCAACCATTTGCGCGTCGGGGCCTTTAGGAACCCGTTGCTGCGCTGGTTCCCTCAGTGAATTCTTTCACGAATTTACTTAACCTTAAGTAGATTTTTAGCATTTGCAGCATGCTTTGGGGAGAATTTAAGGTAAAAACACATTGAGATGCTGTGTTAATAGCTAAGATCTTCCTTAGAATTCATATTCATGAAAATCCACAAGCTTTTAAATATTTGCTTTTACTTAACTCTGAACACCTGGGCCCTTATGCATCCCCTTTGATGAGGCACCATTAACTAGCAAGTTGTAGTTTATCCTTCACGCTCAAATTAAGTGACAGAAATATACAGGACATCGCTTCTATGGGAAGAACCTGATCATTACTGAACCTAAGGACTTGATTTAACTTCAGGTAAATATTCTTTCACATTTTCCCATTGTGACTTAAAAATTCTAAAATGACTTTTTTTTCATGTGTTTAAGAAAATTAAGCTGGTCATTCCAGCAGTGAAGCACATCGTTTAGTGTGAAGCAGCTTGCCTGAGCACATCCACGCCCTCCTCACTACCTGTACAAGCATCAGATGTTTAGAGTTGTTCCAGAAGCTGTGGAGGAACCTGCTTGAATGTCAAAGACTAAAAGGAAAAAATGCTGACCTCTGAAAAAATAAAAAACAAACGCACCAAGCCTAAAGTCACTAGGTCACGCCACAAATCATTAGTGCTCCATTCAAGTAGGAAATTGGAGCAATTATAAGCAAGACATGCAACAAAAATATATCTGATTTTAATATAAAGACTAGTTACGTGACTTTAGCAACAGTTTATGATTCATCAAGCACCTTACACGCTACTACATGCAATGACATTTTTAGATGCTAACTGCCACATTTGTTGAGCTGTTCCCCAGCTCACAATGGAACTAACTGCCTTTCACTCTATGTCTTCTTTCCCTCGTGCAGTTGACTCGGATTAGACTCATAACATACTGCTCTTTTAGCACTATTTGAAATTAAGTACTTATTTCCACCTGCACGTGACTTAAGGAAACAAACTGAGTGCACAATTTCATTCTTTCTTATTCTTCACTACCTCACAAATGCTAACGTGGAGAAGAACGCTCTCAGTCAGGAGCGTCAAGAATTTGCACTTGGAAAAGCAGGCTGAAATTCTGGAGTCATGACAAACCTCGAGGGCCTAGGGCTCTACAGCAACACTCAAATATCTAGAGAACTGCGCATCCAAGTGGAAGTAACATTTGCGCTGAGACGTGCTAGAAAAGCGTAAATCTCCATTGTTGCACCAGCCTGAGTTTATCCCTTATAGCAGCTACGGGATTTGAATCCCCTGAACAGCTGAGCCCCAAGTGAATATTTCTATTTTGCCAGCCACCGAAACCTTATGTTATTGGCACATATAGGGGGACAAAACAAAGCTCTTTCTACAGTATGTCTGAAGTGGATTTGACAAATAGTATTCAGCATATGAAACAGAATTCGATTATTAGGTTTCCTTATTTTAAAGAAAAGAAAGTATAAATAGTGACTTTTTTTTTTTTTTTTTTGGAAACTAATTAAAGCCCTCATTGCTCAAATAATTTCATGGCTTTTCTTTCAGCCTTGAAAAATCCTCAGAATATTTCTTGCAAACAGAACCGAACACTCAATTCTTGTATAAATTGATTTTTATTGCCTACTGTTTCTATTAAGGCGATTTCTGCTTGGAACACTGAGCTCCACTCCGCCTGGCAAAGCCGCGTGTTTAGATGAAGACTGCCCTGCACAGTTTGGCAAGGAAAACAACGCTGTGCAAAGAACAGTAGGCAACTGCATTTCAGTTCTCTGTGATACTTCATATCCTCTTTTATATCACTTTGGTAAATACCATGATGAAACTCTCGGAGAAACGCACACATTTTCAAAGCGTTCGTTTTAGTTCATTTAACACACTATATACTAATAACCTTCTAGTATCATACAGCGCACTAGGATCAGAGCCAAGCCCGTTATAAGAATACAGAACACTAGGAAAGCATTTACAACCTCAGTCTCCAACTGCTGTATTCACAGAATTTTTAGCAGAATCTAGACCAAAGCAGGTTTTAGAGATAAAATGCTGATTTGAAGGATTTCTCTTTTTTTTTTTTTTTCTCCTAAAGCAGTACTATTTCTGACACCATATTCACGCTTTTTTAAAGAGGGAAGTCTGAAAGGTTAACATATGTGTAAAAGCTGAAGGAGAGTAAAAGAAGAAAGCTACTCGTTCTCCCCCCCCCCCCCCCAGATACACAACAGCACATTTCTTGTCCTCCTCCCCCAATACAGTTTTCTTTGTCCTTGCTCCCTCCTCCCATTACTGTATCGCTCCCATAGTCATTACTGTGAGACTCAGAAACTGAAGCAAGGCCTTGTCAAATGCCTTTCACTGCTGTAGATTTTCTTTTGCTTTTAGCCAAGCTCAGGTATACTTTGTTCTCTTGAAGCAAGGGACTTGACCACGATCTGTTTGCTGGCCACTTTCTGCCCTAGTTCTATGCAGTTGAACTCCAGTGGAACGTGTATGCCTACATGGTACGTAAGCACTGGCAATTTTCTTCACAAGAAATAATAAAGACTACCCATTTCGACTGCGTTCAATTGGTTTAGGCTGCAATGGAAGCAAATCCTTCATCCCATCCAGCGATGAGCATTAAATGCTTAATTAATCAAGCTTAATTACAATTATCACTCACTCAGTTGCTTAATCGCAACTATCATTGCTTTCTACTTCCCATTGCACTTAGGAGGTTGGATATTGTTATGAATGACTTAAAGACTAAACCCTTTGCACACAAAACCTGCAAGTCTTTAAGGACAAGACACGCTATGGATGATGTGTATTTAAGGAGTTTTAAACCCTGGAGGTGTTACATCAGCTCTCCTCTTTGCTAAATGAAAACGCCTGTTATTATTACTCTCCACTTACAAAGAAAAATCCTAACAATGCACTTTTTAGCTCTGTAGACATTACCACAGCTGCAACTCATACCAATAAGAAAATGTAGGCATTAACATCTGGTAGCAACTCATCAACAGCAGGTAGCATGTTGGAATGAATGCATAATTAGCTCAGCACCTTAGGAACACTTTTGTGAGCGCATTCAGATACTTGTCACCAATTGCATCTGCTTCTTAAAACTTAATCAAACATCATTAAAAAAAAAGCTTCTTCCAAGAAAGCTCTGCTTGGACTATGAAATTCTCCAGAACAACCTACAGAAAGAAATCACTTGAATTCTCTGAAATAAATGCCATGCATCCACCTGTCATACCTTCCAGCCTGACACTTAAGATGTGTGATGAGTTAAACGATTATGTGATGAATTACCACACCAAACCATACCATACCACACGGTGATATTTCTCAAGACCCTCAACAGCAACCAACAACCCAGACTCTCACCTGTCACGCTTCCCATCCACACTACTTTAGTAAGGGCCAAACATTTGTCCCATGCTTATCAAGAAGTCTCCAAAGCAAAATGCATCTTCTGGCCCCTGTTCAGCAGTGAAGCACTGACTGGAAGCACTGATGTGCACTTGATCTATACGTACTGCATCTCTCTTTCATTTACAGTTGTTCCATATCATTTAAGCTTTTAGAAATCCATAGATTTCTAGTGTAATAGGAGAGTAATAATAAGAAGGAGGTTATGCTGCAGTCCTTTCCCCCCTTTTTTTACAAATTACATATGGAAAAAACATTAAAAGTTCTACTGAACAGTAATTTGTCCTTAGTAATGACCACTAACACCATCTAGACTTCACTTAATTTGGCCATGCCTGCACATCACTGTGCAGGCAAGAGCCCTTGCATTTTAGAACCATTGGATTTAATGGGCCTGTTTTTCTTCTGGCAGTTGAAATAGAATTCAAGGTCCATTACAATTTTACTTATGTCTTATTTTCCTCAGCCATCTAGTGTATAAATGATCTGAGTTAGTTAAACATAAAAGTCTTCTCAACCTTATTTAGAGAAGTATGTGGAAGACAAAAGCTCTATCAGAGAACGTTCAGCACTTAGGTTTGCAAAGTAACTCCCGTAAAAGTCAGTAGCCACCAGCCACCTCATACAAGCCTCTCACGGTGTTACACACAAATGCAAACTTAGGAAGTACAAAAGAATTTTCAAAACCAGCAGCCCAAGAAGGATGTTATTTCCTTCTCTTCTAGCAGCAACAAATCTAGTAGCAGGATTCAAAAGCAAACATCTTCTTGGAACATACCAGACTTGTTCATTTGCATCTAACCTGCTGCCTAGGGAAAGAGGGACTGCTGATACAGTGGAGGAGAACGCACCCTGGAAAACCAGGAAACAAGATCAAAACAAAGAGCTGCACCAATCTGCTCAAAACCATCTCTTTAAACTTCCCATTGCAATACAACGTATTTTTTAATATAGCAGCATGGTGAATTGTAATTTATTTAAACAAAAGATTAGACAGCATAAACATGGTATCCATGTGTTTTTAACAAGGCCTCTGGGAAGTCACAATTCTTCTTTTTATTATTGTATATCCAATTATCTGTAACCAAAGCCTTGACTGCTAGCATATGGCCAATTATAATGAGAAATATTGAATCAGTGGGATAAATTAAAAAAGAAACAAAGAGATACTAAACAAGCTGAATGATTTCAGCACCTTCTCTCCCAGGCTGTTAAGTACATGTTTTAAGAACATCCTTTATAGATTTACTGCCTTAATTTTGGATCCTTTTTTCACTACTTAGACGTGTGGTCAGTACACAACAACAGGTTTTTTTTTGTTGTTTTAAAAAGTACGGCTTCCCACTAGCTAGATTTGATTAGGTCATCACAGAGAAGGGTATCTTGTGTGTGTTGTTCCAGCTGGCTCACTTAGGATATTAAGTTGTACGTCATCAGGATCAAGTACAAGGATCAATCTGAGCACAGGACACATGTAGACTTAGTGGAATGAGTCCAGTGAAGGGTCACAAAGATAATTAAAGGACTGGAGCAGCTCACACACGAGGAGAGGCCAAGACACCCAGGACTGCTCAATGCGGAGAAGGCTCAGGGGAGATCTTACCAATGTGAATGACTGGAGACAAGTGAGCCAGGCTCTTCTCAGCGTGCCCCATGACAGGTCAAGAGGCAGTAGGTACAAACTGAAACAAAAGAAATCCCATTTCAAATGAAGAAAACATTAAAAACACACACACACACACAAAACAAACAAACAAACAAACAAACAAACAAAAAACCTGAGGGTGGTGGAACACTGGAACAGGTTGCCCAGGGATGCCTGTTGTAGAGTTTCAGTCCTTGGAGATATTCAAGAACTGACTGAACATAGTCCTGGGCAACCTGTTGTAGCTAAGCTGTTTGGTGCAGGGGGCTGAAGTAGACAGATTATCTGTCTTCCAACCTCAACTGTTTAGTGAAGAACTTTAAACTTTTTTATGGATAGGTGTTACATTACACTCTCAATCAATGCTCACATAAGTCTATTCATTTTAGAAAATAGGTCAGGAAATAGCACTGACTTTCTCTATTATGTTCCTTATTGGAACTTGCATCTGCGGAGAGCCAAAATTAAGTCTTTTTTTCTGCTTCTCTTAAGAGCAGTTATATGATTTTATGTTATGAATAATCCCTTGATGTTTTCCCTCAGTTTCCATTTCCTTGTACAAGTTTGTGGCTAGCTACTGGTACAGATGAGACAGGGTGTGGAGTCTGACATTAAAGATCTGCACTTTGCATTCAACAACTCATCACTAAAGGGGTTAATCCCACAGTTTATCTAACCTTAACTTTTTTAATACTCATCTCAGGACAGGCAGCCATGCAACAGGTCTGCCCTCCACACAAGGCGTGGACAAGGAGAACCCCGTCTGTCTGGGGCCAGAAACAGGTGCCACGTGAAAACCTGAAACCTTCCTCACTACCCTGACCTAAAAGCCCTGATGGCCTTACCACTCTTCGGGGTCACCTCATGGAGGCTGATGTACCGCTTCTGAACGCGAATGAGAAAACAAGTACTACATTTGCTCCTCTTACTATTTTTACTTTTAATTTTTACTTTAAACATGAAGAACTTGTGGTAGAAACTCGAGTAATTAATTATCAAGGAAGTTTGTGGGTCATTAACCCAAGTTCTGTATTTTTTAACGAGACAAGCGTCCATCACGCACTTACAGAAGCGAGCCCCAGCCCCTGCGGCGCCCAGAGGGGGGGGGTCGGAACGCTGCGTTTCCCGGCAGCCGCGACCGAACTCTGGCCGCTCCCACGCTCGCTCTGACGGGAGGGTGGGCGGGAGGAAGGGAGGGAAGGAAGAACACCGCCCCGTTCCGCCCCGCCGATACCGGCGCTCTCCCCGAGCTCCCGCCGGCTTCTCCACAGCGCGGGGCGGGGCCGCCTAACGGTCACCCAACGGTCGCGGCGGCCTCGCGCGGCGGAGCCGGCCGCTGGGCGCCAAAGGCACGAGGCGGCTGAAGGGGCCGCGGCCTCCCGCCGGTGCTGCCCGGCCTGCTTCTGTGAGGCAGGGCTGCTTCGGGGACAGCGTTAAAGCCAAACAAAGCTAACGTGCGCTTTGCCCCGTGGTAGAAAGGATAGGTGTTGATTTGGAATTTTTTTCACGGGCACGAAATTACTCAGGTTTTGTAGCGTGTTGTCTGTGAGCCACATGAATTTAGCTTGCTGTAATATTCCACACGTTTACGCTTCCCCCCTCAAAGAGTGGCACGGTTTTTCAGTGCTCGTACTGCAGGCGTTAAAAGCGCCATAAGGAGACATGGGTGATTTCAGCTGGTGGGCAGGGAGCTGCGCAGCGCCTCCAGGACAGAACTGCAGGGTTACAACACAAGGCTTACTCCTTGCATTTGGTCCACGCAGAAAACAGCAGTTGTTGCCTTCTAACAAAAACATCTTACCTCTGCATTTCATAAAAAATAAAATAAAATAAAATAGATAAATCCACTTTGCTTTTAGGTCTGGACTTTGCTGCGTCAATCCTGTGCAAGCCATGGGAGAGCTCCCTGTGCTCCAGAAGTCCAGAGCCTCAGGAAGCATGTGCGGCTCTCTTCTGTATCCACAGTTACAGACACTGCTTTGGAAATACCTTGTTAAGATTTAAATTACAAACTCAATTAAAGAGAATTTAATCCTCCAGCAAAAATACTAACCGCTGACTAAACTGCATTACCAGCTTCACTGTACTGTTTAAGTGACAAACAATATTGTTTAAATGAAGGCTGAGCAGAGGGAGAACACCTGGTGTGCCCTCAGATTGTACTGGCCTGTGATGACCAGTATTGTGTGATTGCTGCACTTAAAACTATGAAACGCTGTGAAGTATTAAAAGGTGAAAATTATTTTATTTAGCCAGAAGCATCCAGTTCCAAGATGTTGCATGTATTGCTGTAGCACATACATATCCTGACATTCTAACTCATTAATAACATCTATTGATGAATGAGCTTGGGCATGGAACTTTCTAAAACAAACATCTCTCTCTGGCATGCTGAGAGCATACAGTTCTTAATTTATTACTAAGGACTACGTCCCATGTGCATACCAAATTTGACCTTTTCTATTAATTAGCAATTTGGAATTCAGGAACAAAATCCAAACTCAAATAACTCGGAATTTCCACTTTTCTTCAGCTATACAGATTTTCTCTCAACAGCAAAGTAGAAAGATGAAACAACTGATGATCTCCAAAAAGGTTTAGGTATTGTTTTTCCTCCCTTAGAATTTCACTAATTTATAGTGGAATTATAATGTAATTTGTAATGAATTGTCTACACACCAGGTTATGCCAAATCGGGAGGAAAAAACTATGATCTGTGAGCAGCTACCAACAGAAATTCCACCTATGCATCCAATTGCACATTCCCTCTGCACCCAGGATACAATGGAATGTATAACTTCATCTTATGTATGGTATGAACACACCTCAGCTGCATCCACGCTTGAATAATTTTGCAGTTACATTGATAATTCTTTACTGATAAACCACTATGAGTCTAGACATGGAAGTGACAGAGCTTTATGCTACAAACACACAATATGGTTGAGAATACATTGGGAGGAAACTTGCAAGAAACTGCACAGCAGCTCCCAAAACACCTGGAAATGGCCTTCTTTCCCATTTCTAATATACGTGATTACCATTAGGGACAGTCTGTCAGGACGTTGCAATCCCTTTTGCAAAGCTCTAACAAAGTTCTGGTTATGAACCTTTTTGCAGCATGGTTGTGTTTTGTCCCCTCAATACATGAGCAAGGATTCCTTTAGTGCATTATACCTTTGTTGATACTTGTGTTTAATTCTCCAGAAACAATGACCGTGGAAGAAATCAAACAAATCAACCAAATAATAAATCACGTCACATAAATTCATCTTGAATTACTTTATTTTTCCAAATAATAAAAAATAAATTAGTCATAAACAAAAATAGTTAACATTTTTTCATCAAAGAGAAAATGCATACAATATGAAAAGGATGCTGTACAGTTCTGGTTCAGGTGCATTGCTATGGATACATATTCCTGAACGAGTCAGAAAGCAATTTGCTTCTACTCCTCCTTTAATTCAACTCAAGGAACTGGCTAATCAGAAAGTTTAGGAAATTATATTATGGATTTACAGTATGACATATATACAAAAATATATATGTAATACTTGTGCTATAAAATTCCATAAAAGCTGGGTTAGTATAATGAAGAGCTGGGCAAAATGTGAATGGTATATGTAAATAAATACATATTAGGTCCCTTTTAATAAAAATCTGCCTATTCTAAATAGTTGAATTATTTTGGTGCAGTGGCTTGTTCCATACACACAGCTCAGAATACATATTTCCCATAAACATCTTGTATTTACAAATAAAAACAAAATAAGTTATAATAAAGTATATCCTTCTGCCAAAATCAATTATTAGGGTCAAGTAGACATTTTTTTAATATATAAAAAGTTTTTTTTTTTTTCTTTTTTTTTCGTCACTGTTTGTCAGGTTTAAATATCCTTAGAGTCAAGGCTCCAGTCCCTCCTGATCCTCCCCGTGGAGCCCGAGCAACTTCAATGTGGGGTTCACAAGCTTGTATGCACCCACCCTGCCAAGGCCATTGCAAGACTAGGTCTCACGAGACCCAAACACAACATAGACAAAATAATTCAGGGCAAGCAGCAATGACGGACTGTCACTGTGAGGTCACTGATTTCTCAAAATTAAGCTCCCCTCATCTCCAAATACAGTGGTAGTTTGTTTTGTAATCCATTAAAGTAAATGGCATTATAGAAGATTAGGAACTTGCATTCGTAACTTTTTGTTGCTAAAAGCTGGTAAGAGTCAAGTTCAGGTCTGGTGTGAGTTCTCTTAAATGAAATTTTCTTCCTTCAACCAGGTCTGAATTTTATCCACCCTATTAAGATATTATAATGCTGAGAAGTTTCCTTTAAATTATACTAAAAACAATTACTGGATGATTTTTCATTTGAGATATTAGGAGGTACAATTTTAATACATTTTCTAAACAATAGCTAATGTAGCTCCCACAAACATATTCTGTAACTGATTCTAAGAGCAAAGGAAGTTTACTTTCAGTGTTCCAAATGTAATGTTTTGTGTTCCAAATACAGACATGCACATAAATAATCTGCCTAATACACCAAATGGCTCTAAGAAAGATTAGTCAGACACTAAGTGTAGATTTCAAGAAAACCAGGTAGACAAATTTTTACTTTTTGAGTGTAAAGTTTTGTTTTGTTTTGTTTTTAATATATGTTAGATTTGAGAATAAAGGGCCAATACATACTTCAATAATTGTGTAATCATAGGTTCATTGAACAGGAGCTCTTTCGGTAGTTATTTTATATTATGCATTTAAAATTAGCCAACATGAACACACAAAAATCACTGAACTGGCAGGAATATAGCTCTCTTCATAGCTGGGCTTATTTCTAACAGATTCTTAACCAAACCATTGAGGATTTTGAGTAATGCACACAAAATTTAAAATTGGCATCCAAAGCACAAAGGGGTGAGGGGAGACAGGAGGAGAAGAACACTTGTCAGTGTAAGAGAGGGACTGTAGGATGGAGATGAACTGGAAAGAAAAGCCACGGAGAGCACATTTTACTCTCACATATGGAGGTTCTACTAGCCATTAGCTGCTTCCAGCTTCCTCCCTCAGTGGTGACCACTGGCATGTTCTAGGACTGAGACATAGGCAAATGCCACCTCGGATTTACAGTAAAATCATGAAATTAAAATCAGGGCCTCTGTAGGCATCATCCTAAATTGGTATATTGCTCTATTAAAATGAATGCTATAGTCACAATTTCAAAAGTGCACTTTGTGAGACAGTGAAATACTAGCATAGCACTTACTTCGTGTAGGTAATATTAGTTCTTCTACATCAAAGTGCTGAAAGAAGGGTTCATTAGTTCATATTTCAGGAACAAGTTATTTTGATTATGCTGAAACATGAGAAGAGATGATAAATGATTAAGTTCAGCAAGACTTTAGTTGTTTCCATATCACCAGATGTTCAGTTAGGTGATGCAATCTTTTTTTTAACTGATACATCTGAAACCTGTCCTTTTACTAAAAGGAGATATATAGTTTCTATAAACATAATTCACTGCATTAAATTCACAAGGCTGTACAGCTCACGAGTAATACAGGATTAGAGCACTACATGTATATATAAATTCTTTCTTATTTAGCTCCCATGAATTGTTTACTTTAGTGGCAGCTTAATGGAGCCTACATGATGATAATCCTTGTAAAATAACCCAATTGCCATATATTCCAGAGCGTAACAGATTTTATGGAAGACCAGGATCACCTGTCTCCTTGCTAACTTGCTGTCTCACAGCCAAGAGTGTGTGCAAGCGGATTGTCTATGAATTGTTTGCAAACCTGATTACTTCTCTGTATTTCATTCTCCTCGTGGTTTTCAGTACAGGTATTTCACTGTAGCTCACAGGACACACTTCCTTGGCACAGAAGAGGTAACAGCAAAAATTATGCACTCTATGTGAAGATCTGCTGCGATGAGATTTTGAGATGAAAATCTGTATTTACAAATACTGGATCCCAGAGTTGTTTATGCTGTACTTTCTCTGTAACAGTCTTTGGTCAAGAATCTTAATGAATATAAAATATGAGAACAAACTTTTAAATTATCTTAATGAATAAATTTTCATAATCCAAGGAAATAGGACTGCAAAAGCTTTGTGAACTAAAATCAAAGGTTTTCTAATTAGCATGTCTGTTTCTAAAGGACTTACATCAATTAATTACAGTGAAGAGGCCCAAACCAAAGTATACAGAAACAGCTAATAACATTAATGGTTTATAATCACAAATACTTCAAAGTTTAGGGGAAACACTTCTTAATTTCATTTGGCCAAACATTACAGTTCATCGTGGCTGAAATACATTCTTCGTAAGTGACTGAATCAAAAAAACCTAAGGTTTGTCTCAGCCCAAGGCAGCTTTTAGACTAGAGGTGTTCTACCCTTCTTTGCCTGTAGCTTCCAGGACATGAACTGGTGTGACTAGTAAGTAGCACGCCCAGAAACCTTTGCCTCCCAGTGGCCCATTCTCTCTTCCACATTGTCTCCACCCAAGCAGTAAGAACAAAATAAAAACAGATGAACATTTACAGATGGACCATCTGGGATGAGCTCTAGTACAAATCCAGAATGAGGTTCAAACATGCCTCTGATCATTAGCAGGACGCGTTAATCACTCTACTACTGCATCACTGGGAGTGGCTTAACATACATTATTAAAGCTGTTTTTCAATTCAGGCAGCAGGCACCTTAGAAATAGATGCACAGTTGGATATCATTAATTTAAAAGCAATATGCTGTAATAAACAGTTGAATGAGCAGAGGTGTTTCTTTCTTCCCTCAGCCTTATTTACACATTTGAAAGACCTTGCAGGTAAAAGCTAGAGAATGTACAGATAATGCAAAAGCTTTCTTCTGCCCTGCACAACGTGATCTATTTACCTTCAGCACATCCTAAGGCTGAGTCTAGTAATTGCAGAAGTGAAAAATCACCACCTAACTTTAGGTCTAAGAAAAGCTATTCTTTAGTATAAAGAGAGTGGTATTAAAAGATCTGCTGGATGAAACATGGAATGAAGCAAAAATGACAAATACGTTGTGGTAAGTGATCAAAACCTGAAGAACATCAACAGGTAAGATCTCCTTATAAATACTTGGCTACTACACTCACAAAGACTACTGACACCAAGAATATCAGACTACTATAAAGCGGAGAGGCCTGCATCTGTTGGTGGTTGCTTCAGAAACTAGTGATGTATCCAGACAAAGTCTGGACCCAATACTGTTGTATGGTAGTTGTTAAAAAATAGTGCAGAGACATCAGGCAAGATATCAGTTCACTGAAAAGCTGCCCTACAGGAAAGAGACCTTGCCAGTGGAAACAATCACTCTGTGTATTTCTTTTTAAGTATCACCAAAGTCTCCTCACCTTCCTGGTAAATCTCACTGACAGCTGCAGTTATTAAAGGCTTAATTGGTTAGGCACTAGTGGCACTCAGGTAGGTAATGTATTTTAAAAAACATACAGTAGAATAGTATAACTTCAAGAGTTTATGAATTAAATATGAAGGCACATTTTGGCAGTCAAGTGTGCATATATTTACCATCTGAGGATGGGAAGTTAGGTAAAAGTGAAAGAGTTTAACCATTACTATAATTTATTATGAATGGATTGAAGTAATTAAAAATATACATTAGTGTGCTAAGAAACTGAACATGAATGAGTCTTCAAGAGGCCGGTTTCTCTGTAAAATAGTTCTTGTCGTGTGCGTTTCATTGATTTAGTCTATTACTTTAAGGCAATCCAAAATACCAAGTAAGAGATAAGCACTCAGAAAATAACGCAGCAGTTGCATCCACACTGGTAAAATATCTCCAGTAATTGCCTATGACTGATTTCTTTTTTTAAACAATAATTTCACAATAGTAAGGCTGGTATATTTCTTAAATAATTATCCAATGAGCAGGTGTAAAGAATATTATCATTTAAAATTAATGCTTTAAAAAGATCATGGTTTTACAACAAACATTTTTTAAAAAGACATAACTGCACAGTAACTGTAACTGAAATGGTGTGGTGTCTTGATGTACACAGCAATATAAAAACCATCTCTTTAAGAAGCTAAAACCTGCTGTAGTCAAAACAGTAACACTGTTCAAGCTCCATCTGAAGACTGACACTGCTGCTTTGAGAAGAAGAGTATTTGTTATCTGCGTCCTAGAAACCCTGATTGTCTATTTGCCACACGCGTACAGGATGCACAACAGGCTGTTTTGTAATAGGTGTAGACACAAAGCCGGGCCTGAACCACCACATTGCAATTGTAGTATTTATCTTTGCAGTTCTCATCTGTGGAGAAAAAGGAAGAGAAAAGAAAGTGAAGAAAATAACAGTGGAATAACAGGCAACCAATCCCCTTTCCTTTACCATGTAAAATCCCTTTAACCTCTATTCAAACATTCATTGTCAGGTTAAAATAGGCTACCTATGCAAATTGATTGAAGATTTTCCACATTTAATCAAGATACACAAAAACACAGATTAAATGTACCTATCCCTATACATACTGTTCATTAATTTTTTTCTTCTGAAAAATTTGGCTTAAATAAAGTTGATCAGGAAATTTCTAGTATTTTCCACTTAGGTACCTCTATCCACTTCATTTTTAGATTCCCAGGTACTATACTATTGCAGCAGTGTACAGATGGCACCAGAACCTGTAAATGTTAATTTTCAACTGCTAAATTGAAAAAATCCACTGCTGAGTAAAACATCACCCTCATTACAAATGTTGTGATTGGTTGAAATTAACCAGATTAAAACCAAACCAACCAAAAAAAAAACAAACAAGAGTTGGTGTTCTTAACACTCCCCATTATTTTCTAAGCTGCTATAATATGGTCTGCTCACATTTTGAAGTTTTCCTTTACAACCAACAGGGTTAGAAACATTTTTTTGTGACAGCTAATATTTTCGTATGATCAGGTGACCACTGCCCACCACACAGGTGTTACAACAAAGACAAAATGTCAAAGTGCTAGGATCAGATGTAAAAATGAGCAGTTCTGTACAAGCCTGTTTTAAATAGAGAAGAAACAACAACAGTAGCACAATATAAGTATTTTTAATGCTACAGGATTACCAGCTTTTAAGATAATTATCTTAAATTATGTTAAAAATAATTCTCATTATTAAAATAATTATTGTAGAATATGAGTTCAAACTGTTTCTAAATACCCGCATCTTCCTTTCCCTAGCATTCTCATTACTGTTAAAATTAAATCTGGAGGAGAAGAATGATTAATTTCAATGCTTAATAATAAAATTTGATATGTATATATACTACATATAAAATACAATTTCTAAATTGCCCATAATGTCTTAGTTTAAGGCTTGAAAATCTCGAGGAAAAACGTTTAAGCCACACTAGAAGTTTATAATCAAGAAAAACAATATTTTGCTATTTATGTTCTTATATTAAATATCCATAATGTTATTGTTTGTTATAGAAGCTGTTATGAAACACAATATATGATGCATGATCTTTTTGTTGTTGTTTTTCAAAGACTCTGCTAGGTGAAACATTTCAGAATGCAAGGAGGCTGCTTAAAAACACCTCTAGTTGTCATTTTCACAGAAGCAAATTTCTCACATTCAAAGCAACTTCAAAAGTAAGCCACTTTCTTCAATGCTTCAAGGAAAACATTTTAAATCAGAAGTGGAAACTTACTTTCACATCACAGAAAAGAGCCATACTTTGTATTAAAACAAACCTCTGGACTTTAGAAAGAAAATAATCTCTCAAACCTGTGCATGATTATTAGGTATTATATCCACTAGATGGAGTTCATAGTTAAAACACAAAGTTTCTCTACCGTACCTATTTCAGGGATACAGTCTTGTGTGTTACATGGTTCTTTTTCTTCAGGTTTAAGCTGTGGATCACACTGAGTGCTGGTTGTCATGTCGTCTGATAGACATCGTACCTCTCGAACTCTAAATCCTCCTTCACAGGATTTGGAACACTGAAACACAAAAGCTGAAGTTCATGAACACTGCATGCAGTGTGCAAATATAGAGATAAAAATGGGGACCTGAACCCAGATACAGATATAATCACTACAGCCTTTTATCGTCTTCACCACTGCTGTAGTTTTTTGTTTTGTAACTAGTCAACATACAGGTGAAATTACCTGTTCAAAAACGTTCTTGTCTATAGGGGGAGCAACTGGACAAAGAAACATGCTGGGCTGCCACTGAAAGCATGCAAGAATCTTTCCCTTTCTGAACTTGTTAGGTTCTTGCTCCTCTAATTTGTCTTGTTGGTTAGTCTTGTTAGTCTAATTAGTCTTGTTTTCCTCTGCTTATTTATATTTATCTCTCAAATCTACTCTTTCCACAGGGTTCACACATTTCATATTTAAGAACTTCCTACACTGAACTTTGACTTGACTACTTGACTGCACCGGTCTCCACTGCCATTTTTACCTCCATTTATATACAATCAGGAATCATTTTAATTGCCTTTTGTCTAGTGCTCAATTATTTTCCAATTCTTCCAGCCCAGTGATTTTAATAAGCATTATAGGTTTCCTTTAATTTCTGAAGAAAATATTTCTGTGTTCCTTCAAAATCTGTTCTGAAGCCAAGGACTTTTGTACTTGCTTGTCCTGGTATTTCAAAGCCAATTATTACACAGATTAACACTGAAGCAAATCCCCTGTTGACTTTAAAAATTTTGCCTGAGTGAGGTCTTTCAGTTTTGGCTCAGTGTCCAGTTTGACCTAAATGCTCACAAGCTTCATTAAACCTGGATCATTTATAATTATTGAAACTTTAATAGTCCCAAAGTAATCAGAATGTTTTCAGATTTTTTTTTGCATATTTTTTTCCCTAACATTATAAAAACAACTTATCACTAACATAAAAACAGATATTGTAGTAAACTAAAATATTCCCTATAATATAGTCTTAAATTGTTCTTTGATTTTGGAGTACAACACTTCCACAATTTAGAAAAGACACAGACCTACAGAAACAGTAATGGAACACTTAGGGGTTTTTTAATATATAATTACTCATTACATGCCTGTATAGAATATTGTAATTATCCCATATCTAACAATAAAACCTTCCATTCAGATATGTAGAGATCCTAAGCACTTTAAATGGAACCAAGACAGAATTTAGAAGTTGCATACAACATCCTATGTACAAAACCCAGCTTTTTGCATTAGCCAACCATTAAATCTCCATGACTGAAGGGAGTGTGCCATTTATTCTGGATCATATAAGAAGTCTGCTGAAGATATGAACTGGAGTTTCAAAACCTAGTAAAGAGGGCTCTGAACCTGCTATTCTGCTCACAACTAGTCTCCATTTCTTTTCATGTCAAACCGTAAGAAATACTACATACTCTGTTATTAACAGTAACAGTATCAGAAAGACAACTGAAAAATGCTTAAGAGTATTATCTCAGAAACCCTCAGCTACCATATGTATCTGCACAATGAAGAAGATGGTCACAACGGCTTAGACCTTTAATGAGTTTAAGACAATTCTTAGGAAGTAGGCACTTAAACCATAGCCAGTGATCTCTAAATACCTATCAGATTCTGATTTTTAGCAGTTTCTTTCTTCCATGCCTAAAAAAGAGAGCATATATATCTTCACTTTCAGAAATAATCTATCTGCTGTGTCCTGTGGATGCACATCTGGATCTTTTGTAGTTACGCATTAGCAGGTTCACATTTGAAAATGGGTTTCCTAATGAAAGTCATTTAAACTAAACTAACAGTAAAGATTCAAAGGAGATACTTCAATCTACATGATTTTAACATGAGCATAATTTGGATCTTTGTTTTTCAAATAACTATTTATACACACCTGCAAAATAGGGAAGAAAAGTCAGCTTTTTCTTCAGCTGATTTGTTTTTGTTAAAAACATTCTACCTTCTTTTCTACTTCCTAGTGCTGCCATTGGGATAGTCAAATAACCGAGCACGGAAAACAAAATTTCTATCTTTTGTGTCACTTGAATGAAGAATTTCCCAAAGGTTCCTGACTAAGGGAACTCAAGATGAAGCATAAACTCCACTGGCTGCTGAAGGGTATGCTTTCTTTTCAGTATCATTCCTGTGAAGGATTAAGCCTTATTTCATGATCAACACTTTTATCCAAATGGTGTTCCCTTTCAATATACACAGAAAAAGATGCATCAAACAAAACCAGATTTAGAAGAGCATGGTAGACTTACTGTGCTCCATTCTGTATGAAACCACTTAGATCCACACGGTTTGAGGTAGCAGGATTGCTGGCTGGGAGGTCTTTCCAAATATGAACATTCATAGGGATTCAAAACATCAAAATGGCCTTCAGTTTTCCTAACACAAATTACTTCTCTCTGCTGAGTTCCACTGCCACATTCAATAGAGCACTGTATCAGAGAACAAAAAAGCAGTGGAATTTGTTATTCTACTGTTCTTCAACTTGGTTCTGAAGTAACTTATTTGTCCATGTTATTTGTTCCTGAAATAAAAGAACATCCACGCACACAGACATATACTTGCCCTTTAAATTAATATTCATCAGCTAAATTTATAAAGCATTGTTTATTTGCTATTTTTGGATACATATTAAGACACCTTCAGACAAAAGTTATCTCCTTCTTTTAATAGGCTCTTTCCTTAGTAAAGTTAACCATATCTTTCCTTCTATCTCTGACATATGTATGACTTTAAGGAGAAGGGCAAAGGGTAAAACATTCCTTTGGTACCTGCCATAGGGTTTTTATCCCTCAGATCCAGAATAGTAGCCTAGACAATGCTCGGGTTCTTATTATATTTATGTAGTACTGCCACAGTACCCAGAAGTGCCAGTTAGGAACTAGTACAAGAAAATGCTACAGGATATAGTAATGATTTAATTCATCAAGTGAATAATGACTATATATTTGGGGTATCATATGTTTAATTACAAATCTTAAAAATGCTTACAGTGGTTAAAACTGTACTTCTCTTCATTTTTATTCCAAATGGTACGAAAGACTGAAAATGCTTTTCTAATTATTGTTCAGAATAAGCAATATGACTACAACTGTGCTTTTAGAGAAATCTAGAACTTCCATTTACCTGTAGCTACAAAAGGAAATTGATTTTAATTCTTCTAATAAAGAGAGGAGCATAACTTACTTTCTCCGTATACAGTGTTGCTGCTTTTGACCAAAGCAGGGTTGCATGCACTGAACCTTTGAGGTTATAAGGTTAGAGCATGGTTCTGCAGTTTTACAAACCCCCACATGGTATGGTTTTTAGAAAATGCCTTGATCTGCCAGGGTGTTCTTTTTGTGCTTGCAAATATCAATGTGATGCAGTGTTGGTTCCAATTCCGAAAAGCAAATTTTACTCTCACAGACCCTTATTGTCCATTTAAAGGTAAAATGCACACATAACATTGTTACTGGTACTTTTAAAATGTTTTTTTAGACTATTATTCCAGTGATAAATTGATTTCTATGTTGCATAAAGGGCCATGATTTTCAAAGGCTGATTCTAACCTAAAACAATCAAGTGTTATTATTACTATTTTTAATACTTTGTGTGTAATTTAGAATCCCTTTACCAGATACCCATAAAAACTTTTGAGACGAATGAAAAACCTTGAGATGACTGCACCTAAATAAATTCTACAGTAAGTAATGTAACTCCATTTTCTTTAACACTGAACATCTCTGCCACTGCTCTCTTTTAGCGCGTCTTCCAACAGACACTATCTTAACATTTAGCCTCAGCTCTAATGGAGCACAATGCAAAACGTCACCCACCAATGCTCCTGGCTCTGGTCTACTGTCTGCTTTCATTATGGTATTTAAAGTCAGGATTTGGCTGGTAGAACAGACGTTGTCAGGCACTTCTTTCACATACTATACAGTGAACACTTTGTATAACTGGTAGGCATCAAACAGAATGCAATCTCATACAAAGAAAGAAGGTGAATTAGGCTTAAAAGAATAGGAAATTGTAAAGGAAAGAAACTTTCTTATTCAGTATGGAATGGGGAGAGTTAGGATAACCTTATTGTACATTTCTCTCTATGGTAACAGGGTACAAAGTTCCTATTCACCTGCATGGAGCAGTGTAACTAACAAGGCCCAGACTTTACCAGTTATTAAAACTGCAGCAAAGTATGTTTAAAATCTGAATTTATTATTACTCTCATACAATACAAATAATTATCACTTACACTTGGAAGCATATGCATCTCCATCTCAGCTGTACCAGTTTAATTTCCAACTCCTTACCAGCTGGAATCTGAAATGCAGTGAGTTAACAGCACAGCCAAGAGACTTTTCCCTAACAACCTGATGAAATGCTGGTATCAGCAGTCCGAAAGGCTCTCTGGGCTATGTTAGAGCCTACATAAATTAGAGGGACATAAACGACTGGGCACCAGCTGACAGCTTCTGAAATTCCTTTGCTCCTGACAGCAGAAATGTTTAGTAAGAATGAGAAAGAACATTGAGATGTGGATGAAGGAAATAATTTACTGTAAAGAAAGATCACCAGGATACTGGCCACTATTTCTTTTCACCTATCATCACAAACTTCAGCACAGCAAAACAGAAACCAACTTTCGGATTTAGCCACTGCTTTTGTCTTATTGTGCATCCTTTGGCTATTGCCTATACACATCCCACAGGTATGTGTCACAAATTATCTAACTTGATAGGTGTAAATCTCTTACTTTTGCATTCCTTTGAATATGCTAGGCACCCTTCTGATGTCTCTCATTTTATAAATATACTGGGTCAGTAGATGAGAAACAAAAATGAAGGTATAGAAGAAAAGAACCATGCTGAAACATTGAACATTAGCTCAGTAAAATACAGAAGAAAACAAATGAACAAAAAAAACACTTATCCAAACATTCCACAGAGATGCAGAAATACCTTATAGCACAGATCTTCCTTGCGTGGAAAGGATTAAAATGCCAACAGAAAACAAACACGTGTAAGATGTAGAGCTTACCTGTGTCCAGCTCCCAGCAAACCACTCCACTTTACCAGCACAGGGTCCATTGTTACAGGGAGTTGTTTCAGAGGGTCTGTTATTGCCACAGCCTTCCAGAGGCAAACTGCTGACATGGTTGGTCATACAAACCACTGAACGTGTACGGACCCCGTCACCACATTCTGCAGAACACTGGGGAGCAGAAGACATAACAGGTGTTCACTAGTCCATCCTCCAGACTGCACAATGAAATGTGCAGTGAAACAACCATGGAAAATAAATGAATGCATGTAACCCCAATTATTTTCACTTGTAATTCAATGGTAGCAAATAATCTTATGGTTTCATACCTCTAAATACAGTACAAATAGTACCTGTCCTTCATAATCACAAACGAGAGAACCTGAATGATTAGGAAAGCAAGAAATTTTTTACAGGTTTTTAATAGCTTGTTTAATTTTCCTTCCTTCTCCCCATCTGTTAATTCTTTCAATTTTAATTTTATTCATCTTTTGGCATACCAGTTAATGCATCCGAGAGGTGATAATTTCAACAAGAAGCTTTTCAGGGAGCATGTTTCAGCCTATGGGTTGTTCTGTGAGTTTCCCCTGACTGTTCAAGCTGTTAGCCAGGTGAATTCTTACCCTGGTTAAAAGGATGAGGTGAGGAAGATCTGAGGGCTACTGGTATTGAGTACTGCTGATATTGGTAGCAAAATGACTGCATAGTGCATCCTGGAACTTTTCCATATAGGTTGCTGACAGAGTATGAGAACACAATAGAGTAGAAAACAGGTAGTTTCCAAAGACTCAGGTAAATCCTCTACAAATAATTGTAACGGCCACTAATTATTGCCCTCCCTGTTTCAACTGTAAGTTCTTTACTATGGTTTTAGCAGCAGAGGTGGCCAGTAACTAATATTCATCTTTCTCAACTTTTCACTGCTAAATTATGAAAGCTTGTATTAAGTGTATGAGACAGAGTGTATGTCACATACTTGGAGATGGTATAGATATGACCCATAAATCATGCAGGATAAATTCCATTTATCATGACTCTTTGTGCCCTTATTGCTTGGTCATTCACATACTTCAGTGGGAAAGTCTCACATTCTACTGTTCTGGGCAGCGTAAACTATCGATATTTAAAAAGCAAACATGCCTGGGAGATAAGCAATTCATATGTTAGACTGTTTTTTGTTGTTGTTGTTGCTTCTTTCTTTCTTAATCTTTGTTTTCTTTGAAAACACATTTGTCATTTCATCTCTAGACCATGAAAATAAAGAAAAAACGTGCCGCTTGCTGAAAGATACGTATATATAACTGAATTTAGCAATTACAAGCAATTATTATATCACACATGTAAAGAAAACCACGAGTAAATATGCAGTATATGGGAGAAAAGATACATTTGACTGACATTTCCAATCTTATTTTTTAACATACCAAGTAATTAGTTAGGAAAAGTTAGGCATAGTTAGGCATTACTTCCATAATGAACAGACGATCCCTTGTGATTAATGCAGCTCAGGGACATTTTTACATTTGGAATAAAAGTAAGAAAAATTTGAAGAGAACTGGTAATGAGACACGGAACTGCCCACTAGCTTGAGTTGGCTTCCATTGGCAATTATAACGTAAAGGTTTCCCATCCAATAGTTCCAGTACAGAACAGCAGGTGCCACAGTCAGGAACAGGCCTAACACTCCAGTTGCTCACCATCTCCCAGAGACACCAGGCACTGAATGTACAATTGGCTGCAAACCAGTCTTTAATCACACACCAAGGAATACTAGTTGTGTGAAATACGTAGTCATGCCATATTTACTCCACCGATACAGTACTGGAAAATAGTTTTCCTTCCACCAAGTCAGTTTCTTTCACAAGATATTCAATAGAAGAACAAATTCTTTGCTGAAATGGAATCCCTAGAAAGCCAGAAAGGTGATTAAACTTTTACGTGTTTTACCTGCACAACTTGTAGATTTTTTAACAAGATACAATTCTGGAAATAACTAGGAATTCAAAATTTAAAGAGTGGCTTATATATTCCAATGGAGTAGTAAAAAACTGCACTTCCCCCATCTCCTGGACCAAATAATTGAGCATCTCTTAAATGATTCCTGTAATGAACCACATGGTTTTTGGTGGTGGTGCACAACAAGATCTTCCACTTTCCTATCAATGTGTGAAATAGACTCAGCTCCTCAGCAAACCACGTTTGATGTCTGAGGAGGCCTTTTCAAAGTAAACTGACAGCATCTTGGAAATACCAAAATGATGTACATTGTGCTACGTACTGAACATTTTCCCCTTTATGTAAACTAAAACTAAACTAAACCGATTTCAAAATGTTCCACTCCTAGGTAAACTGTTTAACTGAGCCCCATAAATGGCTGCCTTTCAAACCCACTGTACTGAAATAAGTTTTCTGTCTGTTCATATTTTATCCCAGGGAAGTTTGTTTAATTACTTTATGCATAGAGAAATATGCATATACTCTGCAAATACTTTTCTTATTTCTAAGTAATTTTCATTTGACAATCTAATTTGCTTTTCTGCTTTGCAAACAAACAGAGCTGAGAACAAGTTTAGTCTATAAATTAATCCAGAAAATCTCCAGTCTTATGTTTTAAATGATTATGCACGAACGAGGCTTACATATCAAATAACAAAGGAAATTCCAAATGGGAAGGTATAGGGTAGTCCCACCCTCTGCTGCAAGATTTTACTACAGATTAACTACCCTCAAAGGATTTACACAGCAAACCTAAATGTGAATGTTTCTGAGTGAAGTATTTGTTTTTTCTTTTTTTCTTCTTCTTCCTTCAAGTAAAAATCTGTGTGAAAGCCATGATTTCCAAAGCCCAAGGCAGGGAGCAGGGAGTGTTTGGATGATAAATCCTCTCCCTTTGGTTTCTGCAGTTGACACACCCACTACTGTCAACCTTGTGCCATTGATTTGTTGCATTAATACACAGCGACTGCCATAACCTAACACTGTACGACATGTTTCCTTACAAAACCTGAAAGGAACTTCCATGATCTGCAACTTCTCTTTTCTGGTCCTATTATTAAAGATATTTTGTTTCATCTTTTTGTTTTAATTGGCAGAAATTCCCTCAAAAATGCTAGTCTGTGGAACACCCTTCCTAATTTTAAGGAGTTTGTCATTTTCTCTCTTCTTGATGTCCGTTGAGTTTTAGAAGCTTTCCATTCCCATTAAAAAAAAAAAAAAAAAAAAAAGGATAAAGAAAGAATCCAGTGCTCTGTTGTCAGAAAACAACTGTAACAGCAGCCCAGGAAAACAAGACTAGTTCCTGCTAAATTGAAGAACTGCAAGTGGAAGCCTGAATTTTTGTCCCACCCACATGGAGTGGCAAAGCAACTAAAACCCTTTAACTACGCCAGTTCCTTTTGACTGATGTACCAGTACATGTCTTTGCCCTCAACTGGGACTACAAGTACAGCTCATGGGAAAGAAGCAGCAGGAATCCTACCAGCCTAGTCCAGAGGCTTTTTTGCCCAGGTCTCAGCATCATTGCTAGCTTTAATAAAGTTTTTAAAAAACAGCCAATTTAGTTATTGTAAAATGTTTCCCCATTTGTACAGGATTTGTCTATCACACTTTATTTATTTTATCACACTTTATTTTATCTATTTATCTCAAATCCTAGAGAGCACATCTGTGAAGAAAGTTAACAAGTCATCCTTAGCTATCCAAGTTCAAAGTCCAGGAGGAGGTTACATGTCACCGCAGGGATAGGCTTGAAAAATTGATCCTGATGAGAAAGCTTCTGGAGCTGGTTTTTACTCCCCCTTTGGAGCGCTAGCAAAGCTAGTTCACCTGGGTGTTTGGACAAACCTAACTTCCCTTAGGAGATAAAGAGAAGACATTAAATGTTTTCACATGTGTTCAGTCACATTCAAAGAAGTGGGCAACAGCTGAAAAGCAAAGAGAAGGCTGGCAGTTTGGGGCGCTGTATGATGGCCCAGATTTGCCTGAACGAGGCTAGTTGGACAGCTACGAGAAAATCTTGGTCGCTGTACTACTAAAAGGCTGTGCCCTCCATACGTTACATTTCCCAAAACAAGGAGAAGGCTTATGTGAGGCTTTTGATAGGTGAATAGAAATACAGTGGTGGGCATAATAGAAATAATACAACAATACGTTTTAAAGCATTCAACCTTGCAAACGGCAGTCTCCATACATTATCTGATTTAGTAAATATATATACATTATATATATATATATATATGTATATACTTTCCAGAATTTGATTTCTGGGAGACCTGAAACAGTAGGTTACACAAGTATTGGGAAATATGTATTTTTAAGTAGCACTTATGAACACTATGTATCTTTGTTCTTAATGTCATTGCTCTGTGATGAAATATTAGCCTGCCTTACTGTAATTCTAATCTCTGTGCATAACTTCCAGTATTAAGTCGCCTGCCTTTCCTTTAAAACCAAAGATATGACAGAAGCGTGCGCTCGCCAGAACTCTCCTATCTGCCTTTAAACAAACCAGTTTGCTTTTGGCAATTACGTGTTGTTTAGAAAGTCTAAAGCAGATGAATTTTGGCAAAGAGAGATCAGCTGGGGAGAAGAAAAAATAAATTATCTGTAGGTTTTGGCCATCCTATGCACGTCTTCTTCAAAACTCTCCTGGCTATACATTTCATTGCAAACCATGAAGTTAGTTACAAATTTATGCATCCAGAATGCAAAACTTCTACTTCCATATGACTTCCACATGAAAACCATGTAAAGGGATATTTTGTTTTAAATTTTAAGCTGGATAATCAAAAATAGCTAAAAATCACACAAGCTCCATGGTGGTCTCTTTGTTTTTATCTGTTCAGGATCCAGGAGATTTTACTTGAGCTATCCAGATTTAAATAAAGACCATTGAAAGAGGAGTGTGAGGTACGATGCGCTTTTGTGGTTCCACACCTTTGACTGGTCAAGAAGCTGACCGGTACCTGCTAGAAAATGTTTTAGGAGTGAGAGGAATAAAGCATTGGTTTTTATGAAGCATACTGTAATTCTCTAATGAAAACTACTAGAGAAGCTTTGCTGTTTCTCCGTTTAAAAATGACTGAATTGCAGAGCATGCATTTGATCAGTTTAGATTTTGTTCCCTGAGGAGGAACATTTTTTTTTCTTTCTTACATTTTATTTTGGCCTCAGAATCTCATTAATGTGTAAGAATTGTTTGTATTTTGGCTTCTTTTCCAAGTATGCTCCAAATCAAATGAGAAACAAATCAACAGAGTAGATGGCAATGAGGAATAAACAAAAATGCAAGAAGGGAATGGTCTAGATAGTTGGCAGAAAACATTGGTGAATTTCCCATTGCTGTAAATCACGAGGATACAGTTTCTTGCTTCTGACCCATAGGAGAAGTAACCTTTCCAGCAATTAGAGCTGTCAAAAATTAGTTGTGAAATGTTTGCAAGGATCTCATCTACCCCCATCAATCCAGTTTTGCTGCCGAGTTCAGTAAGGTTCACCGGGTTTACTCTGCTGATTAAAGGACGCAGTTTGGTGGCTCTGCAGTTTTAACCTGACATCCTAAGTCAGTTATGAGACAGGAAGCCACCTTTCCACAAAAGCACTGCAGTACTTCATGAAGGTTTGCCCAGATTGTTTAAAGGCAAAGGGTGTTAAGGAAGACAAAGCCATGAAACTTAATTCTCTTCATTTGTAATGAAGATAGAGAAATAAATGTACACATGGGCACAGACAAAGGAAGATGAGCCTTACTTTGCTGCTAGAGACTTTTAATCTCTACTCTTTCTTTCTCACTGAAAGGAGTAAAAAATGGTGTCTACAACTACTTCAAAGCAGAACTTATAATTTTCAGAAAATTAACAGTTTGCTTCTTAAGGATAAATTGCTTTCCCTCCTTCCTTTACATGGTCTGTTGCAAACATTACAGTGTGCACATGGTTAGCCGTGCAGCTCATAGGCTTAGCAGGTAGAACAGTGTGTATAACATACATACATTGGGCTCCGATACCGGTTTGGTGAGAAGGCAGCCAAGTGTGCTTTATGGAGAAAGGCCAAACACAGTTCTCCCTGGGAAGGAGACAGAACCGCTACACACAACTCTATACGTAGTCTGCAGTTTTTGGGTGCACATATACTGTATTGTAGTCACATTTAGGATGTGTTAATTACAGAATCTTCCAATTTAGAACGCCAGAAACTATTAATGAAGATGGGAACTAAAATGAGTTTGCATCAGTTAAAGCTTCGAAAGGTTTCCATTAAATAAGAAAAAAAAATCCATTCACCAATCCTAAATCAGAGCCTGCCCTTTTCTTAAAACTCAGATGTGACTATTCATCTCTTCTACTCTGTTTTAAAGAATACCTTTGTCACATTCTGCAGAAATATGTATCAATTATTAAACTGTGAAATTTAATGTCAGTAGTAAAGACAACTGTCATTTTAATGTTACTGTACTGTTTTTCCTGATGCTTCACTAATTGACCAAATCTATATTGAAATGCTCCATGTATCATATAAATCCGCATGTGGAAGTTTGATATATACCTTGCTGAAAGAGAAAGTATGTGCCTTACTGATCTTTGACAGGTCTCTGGAATGTCTACTTGCTGCACATGCATCAGTAGACATCAAGTGTTTGCAAAACGGGTTCAGAAAAGTACAGATCAGGCCTTATGACTCTATGACTTCTCTTATGACTGTAATCGAGTTTGAACTCAACCATTTTGAAGTTCCAACATTCTCAAAAGTTATGACAGGTTCTTTTACCTCTTCTTCCTAGCCACGGCTGAAATGTCAAAATACAACAGAAAAGACTGTTCTGTGGTATTTCCAGCTGGGACTTGAAGTAGGCATGTACTAAGTCTCACAAAGAAGGCCTGTTCTTGTGAGATTTCCACCACAGTTTTGCAGGCTCAAGAGATTTGAACAAGTTTTTATTAAGCATATGAACTTCTGGCTGCTTATCTGAACCAGTTGTGGGCCGCCCATCACAGGTCTATGTTTATTGCTGAAATGTCGCTTGTCTTGAAGTATTGTTTTTTTTAAAGAATTGTTTGGGGAAATTGCACATAGAAAGCCCATACACCTGGGGCTGCCCATTTCCATTCCATGACAGAACGCTCCCCTTAAGTATCCTTTAACAGAAACATACTTCTATACAAAGAGAAAGGTCTTATCCCAGAAAACAGCCAGTGAGAGGTAGAGTCTGAAAGCTAATGACCAAAGCCCTGCTATGCAACACTATCGATTATTCCCACGTTCCACTTTCATTGGAACCACTGCCATTAAACGGCTCTGAACATCCTTGTTAGGTATGTATGAACCTTTGAAGATTCTGCACACTCTGTTTGGAGTCTATTTTTTTCCCCCTGAAATGACCTGTTCCTTTCACTCTCATTGTGAATCAAACTCCAAACTGATTGCTGGCAGAAGTAATGGTGAATAATGCCTGTTACAGCAGAAATCATTTGGAATTAATTAATTAGTTCATTTATAAAAGCTGAGAAGAAAAAAATATCAATTATTTACTCTCTGACCCTAAAACATTTGCACTAAGAAAAAAACTCCAACACTTTCCATATTACCTGCTTCACATCTGTCTCATTTAATACATATAAGTAAGCATAATAACATTTTACAGTTCCAACATCCAGTTACAAAAAGTACTTTTAATTCTGCAGTTTACAAAATACCAGTGTAGGATGATGAAGAAAAAAATGCTATGGTCTTCACTGGAATATATCTGCTTTATCTAGTAGAACCCCATTAGCTGAGAGTAGCTGAAAATGGGGGTCTTTTTTTTTTTTTTTTTCTTTCCCCAAGAAAGATTGTCTTTGAGGATAGAATGCATTTTCCTTTCTCCCATGTAAACAGCACTTTAATAACACTGTGAAAAGAATGGCTCTAAAAGGTAAAAATAAAAGGCACTGCCATTTACACTACAGGAAAGTCTTTGTCATTTGTACTAATATCTGTAATTCAGCTGTTACCTTTCTGTCCATACTATGCAAGAATGTACACCGAGTGAACAAAAACTGGGAAAAGAAAGTTTAAATGATAACAACAAAGACTTACTAGTGTATAAAGATTTTTTTTTTCTTCATAAAATCTACTTGAGTTGTCTGGAGGCTGAAAGTTTGACCAGCCTCTAACTGTAGCAAAGTTTGATCAGCCTTTTTAAAATTATGTGACATACCAGGTACTCGTCTGATTTGTTAAGTTCCTCCCCCTTCTCTGCATATGAAACATAATGTAAATCTTTTCAGCACCCAAACTAGCATGCAACCTTTGAGCCAGACAATCCTAGTTTTCAGAGATGCATTTAAAGCATTTAAATAATGAATCTGTGAAGTTAAGAAATCTTATGGTTTCTATGATAAATGGGATTATTTGCCTGCCAAAACAACCAGTCAAATAAAAGGGAAATATGACCAGTATTTTATAAAGACTGGAAGCTCAATTTGTCTATAGATTAAACCTGATACACAAGAATCCATGAGAGAGACCAAAATACCAGGCTTGTCTTAGCCCATGCATATGAATATCACCGTTGAACATACTCTCTGAGCCCAGTCATGAAACAAGGTAAATCACCACGCTTTTTATTGCTTTCATGCTGGGAATCAGACTCATTGGAATGAAAAAATACATTTACGTTTGTGAAATACAGAAAATCTGAATCTACCTTGACTGAACTTGTGAAGCTCTTACTCTCTTTTCACAGGTAAAGGAAAATCGTTTTATGGTTTCAGCTTAAAGCCAGACATCAGGCCTCAAACCTCCACCACTTAAAAAAAAACAGTAGGGAAACTTTTAAAATCTGAAGCTTGAGACTCGGGGTTAAGCAAGGCAGAATAATAAATTTCAGCACACTCAGTATTTTGGGAAGTTCAGACACAGATCCAGTTCTAAATCCAGATGTTTGGCCATGCACCCACAGTCTTGCCCAACGCCCATGGGATCATTATTTTCTGTTTGCTCTTGCCTGTTTTACAGATCAAATGTAAACATGGAAAATAAGATCACTCCTTTTATACCTGTATATGTACGCATTTTTTAATTCTGATGCACCTAAGTTGTTTTAGAAGATTTGGCAGCACACGGAGATAATGGGAAGCCTTACCCTGTCACTCCATTCTGTAAGGAACCAGCTCTTAGCACAGGGTCCCATGTCACAGTTCTCAATATCATTTGGCCGCAGCTTCATGTTACATTCCTCATCATCAACGATGTCTCCAAGGTTGCTGACACATTTCACATCTCGGGTCCTCTGCCCCACTCCACAAGGTACTGAACACTGTAACAAATGGTAGGTTGTATCAGGACTCTGGGCTGTAATTCTCACCTTTTTTCATGGAGCTGAAAATGTACAGCTCACTTATTCCTACTAACAAATCCACAGAAGCTACAGAACTATTTTAGATTGTTAGGAATAGGGAATAAAAACATGTTAGTAGTTTCAAAACCGTATTTTCAGTCTGTAGCATTCTACAGTATATTATGTAGATACATTTGGAAAACAAAAAAGCAAATCCTATCTTCAATGAGCCATTCTGTACCTAATCAAATTGAACTGCTGGTATGTGAATAGCAGGCTGACATACTCTGCATAATTTTGATCTTGATCTATATACAGATATGAAGCAAGGGAAATGGAAAGAAAAACAACTTTTGAATCCCTCTTCAAAGTTCAGGCCTTATTCCCCTGCTCTCTTTTCGTCGCTCTCAGAGAACACTGACAGGTATCAATGTCTCTGCCTGGTGACATGAAACAACCAGATCATCAAGGGAAAAAAAGGAACATTATTTTATATTCCGTGTATGCATGATATGTTTTGATGAGTCCTGTAAACACTCTAGAATTAATGTGGAAAAGTCTCTGGGAATCTGGAGATTAAAGACCTGAGTACCTATGCACAAGGATAGTTAGTTGAGATTGCAAAGGCAACCTCATTGTTCTTTCCTTACTTTCAAATGCTTAACTATGTCTACTATATTTACATGTCCAAGTTATTACATAAAATATATTCCCTACAGCAAAATACCTGAAAGATCTTACCTTCAGCATGCAGTTACTTCTTCAACTGTTCACTCTACAATACTTGCCAAAACCCAGACCAGATGCATGAAGCAAGTCATTACACAGCAAAAAGCTAATAAAAACGTTCTTTGTCAAAAAAGCAGTGATTTGACCAGGGTCAACTTTTGATCAAAGTTTTTTACATTTGTATGTCAGGAAAAATGGTCAACACACTAAAATCTTAAGATGGGTTTACTTTTAAGATCACAGACCTGTCTCTAGAGCAAAAACCTAATTGTACTTCAACAAGAACAAACAAAAATAAATGTTCTGCTGAAAACACAGTTTCCAAATACAATTGCTTCTTACCTTATAAGTTAGTCTTCCACATGCCAAAAACTTTAATTCTACTTCCAAGAGGAAATTAATCACAGAATTTTACTGGGATTACTCCTATATTCAACCAGCTACAATTTCTAAAATATTTGTTTATGTTGATTCACTATAAGCAGTAAAGCTCTAAAGGCTGTCTGCACACTGAAATACTTCTCAAAATGTAATAGCACATAGAACATCTACTCTTTTCTCAGGGGCAATACAAAGTTAAAGTTCTGATTTTTTTATTAAGAGCAAGTTTACTGTCCTTTAGTCCCAGATAAATTTTAAAACACGGTGAATACATATCCTTACATTTATCTGGCTAGGTATTTATATGTTTTTTATCTCTGAAATATCTCAACACATCACCAATATTTCATGACTAAGGGGTCAATAATGCCCCCATTAAACTCAGAAATACAGAAATTTAAGGATTTAACCCATGCAGATCAAAGTCACAAAAAGTCTGTGGCATGACTCTTTAGCCTACCATGACTGTATGGACAGAAAGCTGTGCTTCTACTGGCAATGCAGCTAGCTGATGGATGCCACGTGCATTCCAGCACATAACTGGGGAATTAGGAGCAATGAAGCTCTTCAATAGAAAGGAAAAAGAAGGTTTAGGTTCGGTGCTAAACTGCAATTTTTCAAGGACTATCCACCCACGTAATTCAGAACTCCTGTGAATTTTTTTTTTGCTTTGCAGCTAACTGAAAAGAGACTTGTTTATCACTGCACCTAACACACCAGAATATTTCTTCTCTCTACACAATGGCTGTGAAAGTGTCTAGGATGGTTGTCAGGTTGGCCAAATCTTTTGTAAACAACACAAAACCATACCATTCACATTTATCTGAAAGCCTTGGCATAGCCTCAAACCAACTATAGCTACAGCAAATACTGACTGTCTCTAAACTTAACACATATATAAGGTTAAATCAGTCCTGTAACTAAACACTACATGCTAAGAAAAACAAGAAGTTTGCTACAATAGGCAAACCTATTAGCTCTCTCCCAACTCTATTTCATGTAGTACTTAAAAAAAAATCATTGTTCAGAAAGTTTGTGTGCTTCTGTATACACATATCTATGTGTTTTGTTCTACGCAATCGCTCTTTTTCACCTTCTGAAAATGAACAGTCATAACCACGCAGGGTATTTCTGAACTAAGATTCACTTACTTCCAAGGCTTTCACATTCCACTTCCACCAAATTTCATGTTTGATTAGTGATACTCTAAGAAAATTCTTGTTCTCTTCTGAGGTTTATGCCCCAAATTAATCAGTCATACTTACTGAAGTCCATTCTGTCCTAATCTGCCATTCACTGCAGATCTTCAGCTGGCAAGTGCTGGTTGTCTCTGGTTTCTCCAGGTGATGGCAGCGGTATTGCTGAACTGTCAAGGTGCGATTGGCATATATTTGTCTGCATAAGATCTGTCGATGCTGCATACCAAGGCCACATGTTTTGCTGCACTCAGACCACTCCCCTATATCCCAGCTACAGAAAAGGGGGGAAAAAAAAGAAGTTAAAAAAAGAAAAGAGGGCATCTCTTTCAGTGAAGATTCATCTCAAACTACCTCAACAGAACTCTAAGGACATGATTTTGATGCTGGTAAAGAATCTTAAAATAATACTTAAGCTTCTGCATGCAGAACTGAATCCTTTATGAAGAGAGCATTATATACTTATAAATGATCTACCTGACACTAATAAGTATGCATTTATGCATATGTATTTTAATAAGCAATCTTTTAAATAAATATTTACACATATCTGTTTACATTCTTGATACTGTCCTCTGTCAAATCAAAGTAATTTTAAAAAATGAATTAATATGAATTGTTAGAAAGAAAAAAGGTGAGAAAAATACTTGGTGATAGAAAGGATCTCCAAGTAAAATACTCCAGAAGAGTCGCATCTGAGGCTGTGATACCAGCAGTTCTAGAAACAAGGTTTACCACTTTGGGATCCAACTTCCGAGCTGAAGAACTACTTAATTCCAGTAAAGAGAAGTCATGTTTATGAAGGGGTGGTTGAGAGTGCTATCAGGCAAATCTCATCTTTAAGTATGACACCATGCAACGAACAGTTGGGTACTGCAGCACACTGATCCGATGTGAGGTGATATAACCTACACAGCCCCTTCTTTAGACAAACATTTGCAGAAAACTATCCCTTGAAAAAAAGGGTTCCCATAGAGAGACCACAGGTATAGTGTGTACATCTGAACAATCACACAAACTTTGAGAAATTACTAGACTCACTTGCTGCTCACTTCATGACAGAAACACAAGTTTTGAACACAAGTTCAAACAGTTTCATACTTAGGTTATCTTCTTGCATGTGCAAAACTTCAATGACATTGGCTTATTTCAGTTGACTTAAACACTAATATCTTACAAAGCTGGGCATGGGAAGAGGTTGCAGGCCTCCTCTTCTGGAATAGGTTTGGTGCTGCTGTCACAGTAACTCTCAGGAACCTCCTCATGAGTGATTCTGTTGACACAGTGGAAAATCGGGTACTGGGACCCTGAAATTAAAAAGAAAATTCTGTGATGCCTTGCAAAAGATACTGCAATATAAGCTGTTCGTATCAATAGCATTGAAAAGCATAAGATAAGAACAGGAAATCTAAGATTTTATGCAAAATTTCCAAATGTAAGGGAAAACTATACTGTTTACATTGTAATATTAAGAAAAGTGCTTAGTATATAGAGAGTACAGCATGGCGTTGTATTAAAGGCTGAGAAAACATGCTGCTTGGTCTGCATGAAATCATCATAGCGCAGAGATTACAAACATCAAGTATTCATGCAAGTGGAAAAATGCAGCTAAGCAGCCAGGCCAGAACATATGCTTTGAAAGAGTAAAGATTTAGCAGTTATCCTGTTCTGGTTTTGGAAAGAGACTGAACCTCCACCCTTTAAAGTTATCTTGGAACTGAACACATCCAAATATTACTCACTTCACCTTAGTTTTGAGATGATTTGTAAGATAAATCTTACAGGTGAAATATTACTGTAGACTGCAGACTTGTTAAATATTACAACTCTCCATACTTAGTGCTGTGTTCCAACCCCTTCTCTCTCTGGACAACAGAGAGGGATGATGTGCTAAAGATACCTCACTTCCCTGACAGGATTCAGTAGGTTTCCATACCATTCTAGCACATCTATTTTCTCAGTCATCTTAAATGGAAATCTGGGACAAGAGTTGGTACAAGTTCTCATGTGAAGCATTTTCACTTTTTAAAAATAGTAATAGCCTTTTTTTTTTTTTTTCTCCAAGTAAAGGTTTTTATTAAAAGTGCTTTGAAATCTCTCAGTTTTTCATCAAAACTGTTAATTTTTCATCTCTTTTTCTTTATTTAACATAAAAATCTGTTTTCTTTCCTTGTTTCTGTTCCCAACTTAAAAATTCCTAAAGATACTTAACTCTGAAAGGTTTGTTTTGAGGAAAAAAAAGAGAAGACTGGGTATCATCTACATTTTTGTATTACGAAACAATAAATTAGTAGAAAAAAAGAAAACATAGAAAAAGGAATGAAACAAAAACCAAAACAAAACAAAAACAAACAAGAAACTGCTCACACAAAATGAAAACAAAGCCTTAAACAGTACAAGATCTCTTTCTGATGATTTTCAATCAATTTTTTTATCAGCCCATATAACCTGGTTTGACTTTTCCTTCAGAGACGCATACTTTCTGCTACCAGAAAAAAAGTCTCTAGTATGTTTTTAAACATTTGTGCAATCGAGAAGCAATTTTGAGTGTCAATATTGATGTTTTGTTATTTTTTTTAGCTCTGACTGTATCTGTAACACGGACACTCATCTGGCCTTGGATCAAATTCACAAAGCATTCTATTACTACAGGAAGAAACTAATTAGGATGTGAATGTTCTCAATGTAGATGAACTAGTGACAGTTGTCTTAGCTGAGTTCCTTCAGTGGTAGGTGTTTTATTTCAAAGCTCTGTGATTTTTCAGAAGTGTTGATGGCTGGACATGCAGAGTAAAAACAAATTTCTCTTTTAAGATACGAAAGTCTACTTTTCCCCAAAACTGATTATGTAATGCATTACTGAATCTGTGGTCACTGTGAACATTTTATGGCAAAGATTAACCTGAGAAGCCCAAAACAGGGAACCTATCACCTCCCAAAGGCTCAGTGATTACCAGCCCCTTTCATTCTCCTCTTCCTTCTCACTCCTACCCAATGGATATCCTAGTTTTCTAAAGGCACATTACTGCTGTTCCAGCAACACTCAAGGAAGTGAAGATATATCTGATGGAATCCCTGTGAAATCTTCCCATAGAGATCAGAAAGCTGTTGACAAACACAGAAAACATGGAGGTTGTATCAGACAAAGCTGGAGGGGCTAAATGGAAGGAAAAAGAATGCCAAAGAATGTTGAGGAAAGCAGCTGTGTATCAAGGGTGTGAGAGACAGCAGCTTGCCATAAAACCCTGAAATAGTTCCCTTCAGAAGGAAATGCTGTATGTTCTCTTTCATTTTCTATATTTTATATTTTGAATTTTGTTATTTCTGATGTTTTAAATAAATGCACACTTCATAGCACAGGTATGTTTTTTGCTCAAAAAATAACAGAAAACACCAGGTCTAGCAGTGCTGTACAGCAATGCTGCTGAATATTCAACGCTGCTTCTTCCCTCCCTGTTTCTTCTCTCCCACACTGGAACCCTCCTGTGGGTCATCTATTTTCTGTGCATGCTGTATGAAGCACTTACCTTTCCCACATGTAGTGGTACACTCAGTTTTTCCAATCTGTTTCCAGTTGTGCTCTCGGTTTTGTCTTGGTGGCTGCACAGCAGGCACCTGGTTTTCTGGCTGATGGGAAGGAAATCTTCCTGGCTGAATAACTGGAAAAGTTCCAGCTGCCTGTCCAGTAAGAGTGCCCGTCTCCCTGTGCAAATCCTCATCATCATGATTTGTACTTTCTGGCATTTCTAACTGACCATTCAAGGGCTCTCCTGATGATGGAAAAAAAAAAATAAAATTAAAAGTAACATAATTAGCCTCATGTGCTATTATCAGTCTATGTTTTCATTCACTAATACTCAGAACGTTGCAGCATCATTAAACTGGAAAGCAGCTTTAATCTGCTATGCAAAGACTTCCTAACAGTGCTCTGTGAAGACTGTGTTGTTTTAAATTAAGACAACCAAGTCTCAGCCAGCCTTACAGAGAACATTAACACAGTAAGAATTTCAGACCTTAATACATTAAGAACTGAAGATTTTCCAGCCACACTGTAGAATTAATGTGCGCCGATAAAATTTCCTGGAGCATTTTGTGTACCATGCTCTGTATTTTCTGCCTCCCCATATCACAGTACAGTTGCTCCTCATTACAAACACACTGCACCAACACTTACAAATTTGTGAAAGCAAATCATGACCAGTAAAAGGAGAACCAAAATCACTTGTACAATTTCTACTGTCCTTCAGAATTGCATATTGGTACACACAACACATTGCCATAGCACAGGATCAGGAGCATGATCTGTCCAGATTCTAGCCTGGGGAGGTACCAGCTTTGTGTTTGGTCCTCTCCAGGAGGGAGAGGAAAGAGAAACTGAGAAGGGTTGTTTGAAATTAGCTCTGAAGAGAAGAATCATGCATGATTTCATTTCTGAGACACAATTACAACTCTCCAGCTCAAGTAAAGCCATAGTTAAAATTTTAACAACAAAATTATTACTGAAAATATAAATACATGACCAGATTCCCCACTACACAAGACTGTAAATTCATTTTAGTTAAGAGATCTATGCAGACATCTCTTCCAATGAGTAGGGAGAATTCTGGGACTCTCCCAGATCAATGGCAGCATTTACATTGAACTTAATGGTATGAATTTCTTCATTAGCTTACTGGGTAACAGAAATGTACTTAGTAATAGGAAAGAGTGGTATTTTACCTGGCCTCCTGTGAGCAAGCAACTGAGGACTAATGACATTGTCTCCTGGAATGATATACTCATAATGTATACCCGGGTTAGGCTGCTGGTGTATCATCTAAAAAGAAAAACAGCCATACATTTAGTTCTTCCACTTGTTATATTACTAATACTAAATATGTACTTGAACTGGTAAACTGTGCAACATTATTTATCATTGGTCATGCTAGAAATAAAGGGTGATGTAGTGTTTAAAAATGAAAAAAAACAATTTGTTTCCTGAAAAAGTAAGACAGTACAGGTTACTATGGTTGCAAACTGAACTAGCTTGTGATGGCAGAGACACTGTTTCTCTAAATATTCCTTAAAAACTGTACCAGTGGGGCAGTGGAGGCTGCTACTGGGCCTGGGCATCAAGAAGAGATGGTCCTGAGGTCACCAAAATATTCTCTGAACGAAGGAGCTTGACAGATATCTGAGGAAACATGAGCAAGGAGGAAACAAGGCACAGAAAAACAAATACCACAGATTCTGATCTGCAAATCAAGCTACCTTTTTTAAGGTTTATCAGCTGTACATGAACAGAGCACCTGCAAATCCAACTGCTCCTTTCATCACCGTGCAGGTACCTCTGCACCACTCGGTGGAGACTCAACAACCAACTTGCAAGTCGCTATTATGCTACTCTCACCATAAGCATTGCTCAACAACGATGAAGTGAACAGGTTACAAAGGCTTGTTACAGCAACTGAAGAGTGCCTGTGCAACCCTCCTGCATCCTCCCATGGTAGGTTTCAACCAAATGAAAATGTAATGTACTTGCAGATAGACTCCACGTCTTTACATATAGCCACAGCAACTCTTTGAAGTGTTCCTTATGAACACAGGTGGGAACTTTAAACTTTTCTGGTTTAAGTATGAAAACAAAGCCGAGTGGTTTCAGAAGGCTGTGTGCTGCACAACCCCATAGGAATTGACATGAGCATGCCTCCATGTCAGTTCTTGTATTTTCACCTAAGCAGACAAGTATCATAAACCCTGTGCAAGATTATCATCTGATGAATGCTTTTAAAACTGTTAGCAGCATACTCTGTTCTCAGCAGTTTTTTTGTGCTGCTGAGAGTCTGGGAACACTCACACTAGAAATGAAAGGATGCCATCAGCTGCTAACTTCACTAGTTTATCTCTGAGTACTTCAGAACTGCTTCTACTGCTTCTGCTGCTTTAAAAGTCCTAAATTCCTTGTGGGGATTGGTCAGGCAGATGCCTTGAAGTACTCTAACTTGAAAAAAGTTTAAAACAAAACAAAAACAAACACAGAACAACAAAACATAATCATAATAATAAAACAAACACAAACAAACCCATGAAACACCAGAGGTTGTAGTAGTTCTCTGGTCCTGATAAACCCTAGGCCAAAAAGAAAAGCTATGTACTATGTACGTAGGTATCTCTTTTCTTCCACATTTTGAAAGTGAAAAAAAGACAGTATGATCTTAGGAAGAAGGAACAGAAAACCATTTGGAGCTCCCATCTGCACATCTTTTCATTTTTCTACACAATGAGTAAAGATTGAGACTACGGATGAAAATAGAATTGCATGATTCAGGAACCACAGGACAAAGACTGAAAAAAAGACATCCATATCCATATGTGGCTGCAAATTTCAAACATAAAAGAATTTGTGTCACACTGATGCTCAATTTTCTTTCAGCTAGCACTCTCCATATTTATCTTCCCAATTGGACTAAAAAATACAAAGACACTATTCTGTCAGCTAATAACGAATTCTAATATTCCTCGTATCTACAAGAAACATCTCAGATAAGAGTCCAGTCAAATTAGATGTGACAATCCGCAGCAGCAGCCCCAGAGCAAAGCTAATAAAGCTGTGTCCATCATGCTAGCTTTATCGTATTCATTGCAAAAGGGGAAGAAAAAAGAGACTAAGCATAAACTAAAACATTAAGTTATGATATATTTAAGCTTATGTCTTTTTATGATATTTCTTTGAAAATATATGTTTAATCCATTTCTTGATTCTTTTCTCTCTGGGTCGTTGTGTGTTAGGCATCTATCAGATGGCAATAAAAACTTAAAGAAAACCCCAGTTCACAGCATCATGTAAACACACAAAATATATATTTTATAAATGTGGAGTCTGCACTACAGAGTCTAGGTACCTGGTCATTTAATCTTCCAGGTTTTAGCCAGTCTTACATTGCCACTAATCAGAAACTATCCCAAAAGAAGTAATGCTTGCGTAATTATTATTTGTTTTAATAAGACATTACATAGCAGATGGAGAATGACTTTGCCAACATCTAACTTTTTCCAGCTGAGGAATCAGGGTAGTTAGTATTTTTCTATGAAACAACCCAGCACATGCATTTTTCCATCAGTTACTGCACTTAATGGCAAAAAAAAATGAAGCTGGATGAAACAACCAGTATCACCACTACATCTATTTTTTTCAACTATTGTGTTTTCCTATATGAAAAGCATAACCTTAAAGCACATTATTTGTTCAAGTTATAATCAAGTCCAATTACATTTTTATTTCTATATGATGCAATAAAAACCTGTCCCAACTGAAGAAAATAGATTTTTCACTACAATTGCCCAATCCTAGCCACAATTTGACTTCTCACTTACCTTATCTAACAGCTATTAAATTTATAATCTTCATGTTACAGCTTCCTATTAAAGCTGTCCCACTTCAAATTACACTTTCTTTAGTTTTCTGGACCTATAGACCTATATTTCTTGTAAAGAAAAGTGAGATGGTATCACTCTGTGAGAGGCCTCATCTGATTTAGGTATTTGCTTCAGTTCACTGTAAAATTAAACTATTCCAAATTTGCTTGAGTACCAAAGGAACCAGAGAAAATCCAGTACCCCAAAATACCCACATCTGTGTGCTTTACTTTCATTTTACTTAACAATTAAAATTGGTTTTACTAGATCAGTAAAGTCAGAGAGAAAGGTTTCACTGATACTTAGATTTCCTAGGATCTGGAGCAAAGCGGGGTTAACAGAACACCACAGTAAACTATCCAAAATACTGTTTCAAGATTAAAAGAACAAAACAGTAACGAAGAATGGGCAATGAATGCAATTACAGTGTTGCATGTTAACAACAAAAACAATTTTTCCATTAGGAAGATTAACCTAACTACAGGAAACTTACGTAGACATCAAGAACTTCATTTGTTGGACCATCAGCTAAAAACGACTCCCCTGCAGTGCTGGAGATTTCATTTGGGCGCTTATAAGTGAACATTGTCCCACCACCTTCATATCTCCCAGGTCGATCAATTGCCCAGTTTCCATTGATGATGGACCGTCCCGATCGACTCCGCAACGCTGTAGAGGATAGGGACAGAAACACAAGGACTTTGGTCAGAGGAAATCACCTTCACGTACTGGCATCCCTTCAAACTGCCAAATGTATGTTACACTGTTATGTGTTCTCTGATGTCAAGGGAGAAAGTCGTGTGGCTGCTGAAAACAGAGTTAAATTCACAGTTACGAAAAAGAAAAAACAACAAACCACAAGTTGAGAAAGCTTTTCCTGAATGCTCATAGCTTTATGCTGCAAGAAAAGAAAGAAAATTTAGAGATAGCTAGGTAATCTTTTTCAGCAGTTTCTCAGAGGATGCCATGTGACTGAGCCAGCGGCATACACCGAGCACATGCAAATGCCAAGGAAGTGGTTTTCCTCACCTGCCTTTCCACTGACTATTGACTGAACTGACTATTTTACAAATTCGATACAATGGAATGCAGATACAGAAAACCACTACAATAGACAATGCAGAAGCACCAGACAATCAGTTTATGGACAATGAATGTCCTGGGTTGCCAAATATTCCAATTAGTCTTCGTGGAGCTGTCTGGCTACTCTCTCCATTTCCTTTTCAAAACACTTTCTTTGCCAGAGCACCTGCAGAGCCCTTAGCTGCAGCACGGTGTGGAATGACAAGCTATCTGAAAATGCCACGAGGATCTCTTGCATAAGGAAAAGTGGCTTGTAAATCAGATACTAGGTGGGAAGTATAAAATCTGGATTCAATCATAGAATCATAGAATGATTTGTCTTGGAAGGGACCTTTAAATATCATCAAGTCCACCCCCCAGTTTCATTATTCTCTAGCACTCCTCTGTTGAAAGAAAACCTTTTGTATGAAGAGGAAAATTCCATAGTTACAAAGATGCAAATTTAAGCATACTGATTAAAAATCAATTATTAATACAAAGCCTACACCCCAAATAAGGGAAAGTAATTTTAAAAAAGGTTTGTAAATTCAAAGAGAACACTCTTCACACAATGCATCAAGAACGTGTTGAGGTAAACACTTCAGTAACATTCAAGAAAGGACTGGTAGATTTTTAAAAGATTTATACAAGTAAATAACTGCAAAGGAACACCCTGATATTTAAGGTTTGAACCTTATAATATCCTGTTTATAATAGGTTAAGGCCTCTAACCTGAGCAGATTATTTTCTACTTTTCCAATTGCATATTCTTAACAGCACCTCATGAAGTACCACCAAATATCTGTTGCTCTCCACAAAATACACGGAACTCAACAAACTGCAGCTTAATCCACAGAGCCATGCCTGTAACCCCACCAGAGGACTGAGCTGATATGCAGGCCTAAAGAAAATCCGGCACAGAAGGAATCGGAACAGAACATACCAGATGAAGGGACAGCGCCCTTTCTTGTTAAATAGCACAGTTCCAAGTCTTTTTCCCCCATGGGAATAGTTGGTGCTGACTAAATTTGCATCACCTTGATGAAATTGTCTACAGAAGCAGCCTGCGTAGTGTTTTTGAAAAAAATTGTAAATAGTGCTTAGATACAATCATGTATCTATGCCTCTTGTAAGTCCTTACTACTATTTGATAATGAAAAAGCAATGGTTGGAAATGGAAGACTTTATCAGTCTTCAACCATTAGCCAGTTGCAATCTTAAGCCATGCTTGTTATTTGAAGTCAGCTTGCTTTAGTTTGTCTTATATGCAGAAAATGAGATATAATCTAACTACTCCTAATTGCAATTACATGGGCGTTATCAATCCTCCCTGCACTAAACTGACATAGCCATGCCTCTAGAGATGCTAACAACCCAGCAACCTACTTTTCAAGGTGGGGTAACAAATTATATGAGAAGAACACGTGTGCAATCTGCAAACTTTAAATATAAAGAAATTTAATTGTTAGTAGCATCCCAGTTTGTACAAGAAAAAGTGTAAGATCAAATATTCTTTTTCTAAAAATAGAAACACGGTAGTAACTGACCAGAATAGATTTTGAAGTAGATAAATTAATTTAAGACTTTATATTACTGCAGTGCCTTTTCTCTATACTGTAAAGAATGTATCTGGTTTCATGGTTCTGGATAGAATGTACGATGTAGAAAGGTTAAAGATTAAAGCAGTTGGCTACAGCCACTTCTGAATCTATAAGAAGCCCTTCTTGCGGTCTGTCAAAATTGCCATCTTTACTTTCAGGAAATGAATGGGACAGTCCCTGGATCACTAGTCCCTATAAAGAGTCCTAATTGCTGAAGTTTCAGACTTTTACTTCTCCCTCTGCAAAATAAATCAGTGGATTTTAGCAGTTGCACAGAGTTGCACCCACACAAGCTCAGAAGGCGTGAGTCATGGTGGAGAACTTTCTGCCTTTTGGACTCTTTTTTGGACCTTTTTGAAGGAAAGCAAAGTCGTTCTGTATCATTCCCAAAATGGCACTAAAACAAGTGGCATAACCAAGAATTTGGTACTTGTGGCTCTCAATAGAAATACTGGTCATAATTTTATTCAGTTCAAAAATGTTAATGGCATTAATGGCCAAGGATCAGATTCCGTAAAAATGTATTCACATATTTTGATTTTATTTATTTTTTCTAATGCTACATGTTTGCTTTCCCAAGAGCTAGCACTTGCTTCCCAGGTCTCCTTTTCTTAACATGAATGAATTACCTCTGTCCTGTGGTTATTACTCAAATTACGTTGTTTTTTTTTTTTTTTCCTTCAGCCATGAAAATGGCATAATCATCATTCACATAGTGCTTGGAAGAAAAATTATGGCTCACCTATTTTTGAATAGAGGTTAAATACAAGATCCATCCACACTTTACGCACTATTTATGCTTGCTACATTTTAATTCAATCACTTACAAAGTAATCTGTTACGCAAAATGTACTGGATACTAGTGTTATATATATATATTTTAATATGCAACACTTGCATTAAAAGCTATACTTTATGATCTGCATATTATTTCTAACTGCTGCGAAAGAAATGAAACAAATGAGTTATCAAGAGCTCAGAAATAAGAAAGAATGCTGGCTAAGATTAAATTGTTGTTAATAATGAAGCTGTAGAAAGATGGCTGTCTAGGAAACTGTAAGCCCACAAAACTTTCATTTCAAATCCATCATATGACAGGTCTGAAGGAGGCCTCCCCATATATAGAGAAAACGTACCTCTTTTATGTTGTGATCACCCTGCAGCTACTACCTCAACTCTGCCCCCTGAAGAATTTTTATGGTGTTAATATTTTTAGCTGCAGCATGAAAGAGTATGAAAAACTTTACCCTTGATTCCTCATGAGGAATTTTTCATTCCTTATACAGCCTGTAGCTGATTTCATCTATTTTTTGTCTTGGACTCAGCTTCTTAACTGAAACTGTGTTGTTTGCAGCGACCTTCAGTACTGCTTTGCACTAGAGAGGTGAAGTATTTCAGGCTACAAACTCTAAGCAACACTTCTGCTTGGGCTACCATTGGCTGGCAAAATCTCAATGGGCTGTAAGTTAAGCCTTGCATTTCAAGTATCCAAAGAATACTCATTTCCTACAGTTCAGCTTACTGCTCTCCTTGCAAAGGTGGTCTGCAGCTCCTGTCTTCCTGTGTATTGATTCTATGCAGCTTCCCCTACAACTGGAAAAAACTTAGCAAGAGAAAATTTAAATCAAAGGTAGTTGATGCAGTGGTGCTAAGGAGGGAGGCTCCGTAAACAATGACCTGACATCCACTCTCAAGGTCAGTATTTCTGGTTAGAAGTTGATGTTTGATGGTTTCTAACTGTAGCTTTTGTAATCCTAATTTAAACTACACCATTGCAATCAGAAAAAAAAAAAAAAGGAAATAATTCATTTTTTCCAGTACTTCAAAGATAATTCCATTACTGTAGTTCACTTTCCTGGCATTTTTCAATCTTGCCAACTTTCTCAGTTCTCGCTCATGATATGCCAAGTCTTCTTGAAACTCTGGCTTCTGAAGGCTCGTAACTACTTCCTGCTCTTGGATAAACTTAAAAACAAAACAAAAAACACTGCAAAAAGGTTTGAACTAGAAAACTATATGAAGGTGTGAAATGAGTGTATGTAAAAATGAAGTAAAAAGAGCCCACTATTATTGGTGTGAAAAATATCATCCAGCCAGCATCAAAACTTTTATAGAAAAGGTTTAACTCTGTAACAGCAAGTTACAAAGCTTATACAGAAAAAGGCATTGTTCCTTACCACTTAACGAACCCATTTGTTCTGGGATAAATCAGTTCCTATCTATTCCCTATTCCCAAAGGAAGAATACAGCAAAAGTCCCACTTGTGCTTCAGAAAAATGGAAATAATCCTGATCCATGTAACAATTTGATATATCTCACAAACCTACTGCTGAATGACTCCTCTTTCTCTAACTGCTTCATACTGGAAAAGCTGGAGAGAAAAATGCTATGTGTGGGTCTAGTATCTAGATAACTGCAGTAGGTTTTTACCCAAAATCACAGTGTATAGGCAAAATACCAATTAAAAAAAAAAAAAAAAGAACATTTAAAAATAACTTCCAATCTCAAAAGAAACCTCTAAACCTGGCAGCAGTGCTAATATTCAGAATAACATCTCATATTTATTTTCTGTCCTAAGGTCTTTATGTCTGGGAGAACAGTGTCCTAAATCCTACTTAATTGCTTTCCAAACCACATAGAGACTTCAGACAGACAGGACCAAAGTTATTTCCTGTATATTAAAACAATAATAAAGTGTCCTGACTCAACCAGAGAGAAGCAGAAAAACCATAAAGCAGAAACACGGCTGCCCACCAGCAATGGGAGCAGCACCCCAGCATGACGAGGGACTTGTGGGCTCTGACCTGAGCACGCACAACGCCCCCGGGGAAGAGCAGCTCTCTTCTGGGAGCTGACCGCGTGCTGGCAGGTGAGGCCAGTGGGAAACAGAGGGAAGACTTGGTGATGCTGGAGTTAATTGCAATGTCCCACTGGGAATTTATTCCAGGGGACCTTGACAAGCTGCAGACACACTCAAGATTCAAGTCAAGGAGTGATAAAACATGGTAAAAAATAAGGCGATAAACTTCTGGAACAGAGGCAGCTAGAAGAGGTGAGCGGGTCGGACGTATGGCGCTCTCAAGCCACATTTGCTTTGCAGCTGCCAATTAAACCAAAATGTCTTACGGGGAAAGTGTAGCAACTGTTGTATTTTTTACAACCACCACAATGATTTTCACTTGATTTGCCACGTTCAGAGCACATTTTTCATATTTTACTTCAATAAGCATTTCAAAGTTTTCTCTTGCCATTTAAGTTGAATTAATGTTTTAGAATGTTTTGGCTACACTCGTTTTCTTTAGAAGCAAGCAAGGCCTTCCCAGCGTCTTCAGAGAAATTGCCCAGAAACAGCTGCAGCAAATAATATGACCACTTCTGAATAAGCACTATGATGAAAGGAGCAAAAGAAACACACAGCTTCTACTATTTATTTTTCATGTAGGAAAATTGGTTATATGGAGCTTTCAGAGACAAATCTAAAATATTTACATACTGGATTTAAAAAAAAAAAATCAAAAAAAAAATCACCAAAACCCAGGGCAGAATGGTGCATCTTGTACTACCAAACTGTAAAGGTGCTCTTCAGTGACATCGCACGTGAAATAAAAAAGTTAGTTTCATGGTAAATACTGAAAAACACTGTATAAATTGGCAGCGTGAAATGTAATTGTAAGAGAGCCTGGGAAAAGCCCAAGAGCTGGTGTGCATCGAGCTGCCCACTGACTCTGACCAGCACAAGTTTACAGCCTGCTGACCAGGTGCCATGCCGCAAGACTTGCAATATAACTCACTACAATAACTCACTGCTTCTTAACGTGCACAGACTGTAAAACCCCCTCTACAATAGTACTTGAAGACAACTTCAAATACAACTATTTGTTCCTTGATTTTTTGTTTGTTTGTTTGTTTTTTTTAAATGTAAACTGCTCACTATTATAAAACATAGTGTGGTTTCATGGCTGTCAGACGTGCAGAACAGAATATACAATACATTTTACATCATTAAATAAACTCACCATTTTTACCATAACCTAGAAATACTGTAAGTCACAGTATACAGCAACTACATTACTTCCAGTTCCTTCCAAGTTCCTTTACTTTTTGCTATTCATCTTGCTTGGCCACTTTTCTGCAATTCATCCAGAAGGATTACTAAAAATACCACTGCCAGTTCTACTTCGGTTTCTGGGCAATTTCCTTTCCTGGATTTCGTGCCATCACCTCGTGCTGAGATGTTCAGAATTCAATTACTTTCAAGGACATAAATACATAAAACGTTTTCAAAACACATTTGTTAAGATAGTTCTTTAAGGCCTTCACTTCCTGTCTTATTTATTTCATTTAACCTTTTTTTAGTGCAAAATCATCTGACTAGTTTAAAATACTTATGCTTCTCGAGGAATATCCTATGGCTTGAAAACCTTTTTTCTTTAGTCTTTATGAATATGTCACAAGCGAATCCAACACTAATGAATTAATAAAGCTAAACTACAAGGGCCTTTTGTGCTTTGTCAGTTGTATGCTGCGATCAATCTACATTGCGATTCTGCATTACGCACTGAGATGTTTCGGCGATTTCAACAGCGCGTTAATGGGACACAAATTATTGTCAACTTTTCCAAGCGTTGGTTGCCTGAAGGAGAAGCGCATTCTCCTGATTTTTCATTGTAGACTTTCTGACTACCCTTCTGAGCTCCCTTGCTCAGTGTTAAAAGTGGTCTAAAACCAGACCACTGGTGGCTCTTTCTATACCACCTATGGCTGTACCAGGTGTACTAGCTCAGCAAACAGACAATTAAATGGTTTGCTCTTGCTTTCAGAGCCTGAACATAACCAGTCCGGTTCTGGAAAATGCTGATTGAATTTGAAATTTAATTGCATCAAAATAAGACTTTGAAAATATTGTTTCATGAATGTCTGTTGCTTTCCTGAAAGAGCAGTGGCCACAAGTACTTCCCAAACTGGACAGAGATACATAAATAGTTTTCATCCTGTCTCAGCCTTTTGTTGAACTTGCTACTTTTCGGCAGGTATTTCCCAAATTTTCTTTACAATGAATTCCTCATGTGCCAGTTCTCACAGCTCATCTCAGGCAACATCTCCCAGAAAAAAATCCTAATTTTTTCAACCTGCCAAAAGAAAATGCTACTTAGTTGCATAAAGGTAAAGGTTCCCAGTTAATTACTGTAAACAGAAATGCTCATTTTTTGCCATGGCAGCAATGAGTCATTTTCCCTTTGGACTATTCATTAAACTGCTTCATTTTCCCCTGCTGATGCAGCTCCCTCTTCATTCAGTTATGTCTATTTCTTCACATTTCTAATTCCAAAAGCCATGCTGATGCATCAGCAACAAAAATGCTGTGGCAACAAAGCAGAAAATTAACTATTGATGCAATAAATTATACGGGCTTTGAGAAACAGAACTGATTTATCATATAGCCATATGATCTATTTCAGGCCAGTCACTACAGCAGAATTCAGTCTCAAGAGCTTTCAATAAAATCTTCAGACAAATTTCAGACCTAATCTGCATGTTACACAAGGGTATTCATCTTTTGCTTCTATCCAAAGAGGCCGGAAAATCTCCCTATGTTTTTTATACAGTCTTTCCTGACACGTATTGGTAAGAGTCAACTGAAACAAAAACACATTAGCCAGTCTACTCTTTCTCAAGTCTTTTTAATGAAATAAGAAGCAAAATGAAGCAAACGTGCTGACTACACTATTCTTACAGTTTAACCTCTGATGCTCTGATATGTGCAAGTTAATACAGAACATGCATACAGTGATATGGTGATTATATGTACAAGGCCAGTGACTTGCATTCTATACTAAATGTAGAATTTACTGTGCTTCTGTGTCATGATTGCTTTCACATACATCATACTTAATCCTCCTGGGGAAAAGTATGCAATACTGAAAATCCAAGGACTTTCTGAAAACAGATAAAAATAGTAGTGTTGACTGATCACAGCATTTTTTTCAAAAAATCTTATACGCACCCAGCTACTAAGAAAGATGGTAAAAATATGTCTATATGAGACGCAACTTTTGAAATAGGGTGTTCATGAAACAGATTATTTGATGCAAGTAGGAAGGGAAATTGAAGCAGAATGTCACCATTTGGGCAATTTTTCCATGGCAAGGTGAAAGTACTCCTCAATTCATCTTGGGTTTAATTTTCAATTTTTACTCTACTATTGCTTCTCCTTTTAAAAATTGAATTAAGAAAATTTTTCACATTTTTCACATTTTTCAAACAGGTGCCCTTAATTTTTGAATGACCGATAACTTCTAATACTACTAGTCCTAAGTATAGAATTAATAATGTTTACACGATCCCCATGCTTTCCACAGGAAGTAAGTTCCATGGATGGAAGACTACCCAATGCTGAGATATGACTCTAAATAACTTACACTGAGGATACAATGAGTTTCTAACAGCCTCTCTTATAGAACATACTAATATTTTACTTGGGAAGCAAATGAAAGAATAAGATGAAATGAGAGGAATGAGATTATCTTCATACTGGTGTAATGCTTACTAGGTCTTCAGCACAACACCCCACCCATTTAGTCCTCTTTAGCTTTACTGAAGTCAGGAAAGCAGGCGGATGGTTTTAAAGCTATGTTGTTAACTACACATGCAAATACTGATGTGTGTCAGGATCCCCAAAACTGCTAGCACAGTTAAAGACATGACAATGTGATTCTCCATCAAGGGTGTTTTGATTCCCAATTTGCATCACAGTGAAAGGAATATAATGAGTATAAATCATACGACAAATGGCATCACTCCTAAACACTGTCATTATAATTTATGAGCAGTCTGTTTCAGCACTTTATGCTTGAGGGAATGCAGGAGACAGGTTATCAAAAGGCCAACACAGTATTTGGTGAAGGTAAGAGTCACAATAGTTGAAAACAGAATCATAGAATCATTTAGGTTAGAAAAGATCCTTAAGATCATCAAGTACAACTATCAATCTAACACTACCAAGTCACTAAACCATGGCCCTAAGCAGTGGCCATCACAGAACTTGGGCTGTTATAAGGCTCCACAAGGATTACAGTACCTTTTCCCAATGAAAAAGCATGCTTTGAATTTTTAGCAGCATATTTTCTACCATACCTCAGTAACGTCAGGAAGTGCTCCTTCCTGGTAAAAGCTGTAAACCACGAATTGAGAAATAACAGCAATAAGAAATAACAAACACCATTCAGGACTGGAAACTTGTAGTCTCCAGGAGGGATACATTTCCAGTGCAGCATGTGATACCGTAACCACGCAACTTCCACAGAACCTACAGATTATGGTATTTGGCTAACTTGCATAATTTCAGTTAGAATCTGGTTCTTATATTTCAGAAGTTGATGGAACGGGCTGCTATTGTCTCTGAAAGTGATAGCTGAGCCTTCTGGCACAGCTCAGCTGCACGTTAGTTAGTCCAGCACAGAAACTCAGCACACATTTGGCCCAAATCCTAAGGGTGGATAAATGCAATTGCATTATCTTCTAATCTAGACACCACTTCAGTCAGAACGGCCAGATTAGTAAAAGGCACATGTGCAAATATCCCATTCTTTCCTCCAGCTGGCATAATGAGAAATGTCTTGTAAGTCCTTGTGCTCCTGACAATTGCCAAGAACTCGAATAGTTATGAGACGGCTAAGTGAAAACAGCAGATTGAGATATCTCTGGAGAAAAACCGCACTGTATCTCATGATAATCAGAAGTTGAAACAGAATTATAACCGCTTCTTTTGTTTTCTAAATAGTTTTAATTCCTAGCAATGAAAGCTGGAACTGATGAATATTTCTAAGCTGTTTTGAATTTCAAGTGGAATTTTTCAAGAATTTTGGATGCATTGTGTGGTAAAGTTGAATACTGGAACTCAAAACATACAGTTATGTGAGCTGCAAAGCATTCTTGGGTACCCTTAGAAGCATCTTCCTCTGGCTCAACATCTCTCAGTCCTTCTCCCCGGGGAGCTTCTACACCTCCTACTGTCTGACTGCCAGCAAGCCTGACAAAGGTGCTGAGTCTCAAACGCAATAATATTTGAACAAATGCAGACAACTGGACAGAACGGAGATGCAAAGTAGTTTTGTCCTACCGAAAAGCAGGTAACAGTGCGGTCCAAAAGCCCTCTGTAACGCCAGGCCAGCCAGCCGGCCCCTCAGCGGACGCAGAGATGAGAACCAGGCCCAGCATGCGGGGCAGGTCTGAACACTGGGCACAGAGACCGAAGTTAGCACACCGAAGTGAGAGATCAGAGGCTGGGAGAAGATAGGCTTTGATTCATTCAGTGGCCATTACAGTACGGATACTGGATACGGCCCAAACCAGACAGACCTTGTTCTGCTGCCCGTGGAACTGGTTCAGCCCTGTAGAAATGTTAAATTCTTCACTTGTTCTCCCTTCCAATACAAGCTGACAACAACGTAGTAAATCTTGGTCTTCAGCTTAAAACAACACTGATTTATTACAGACCCTCCCGAGTATTTGGCTCTTAGCAAAGAAAAATAATACATACATCAGTGGAAGGGTGTCTCCATTTACCTGAGAACGCTTTGCCAGAAGATGAATTCCTGGCACAATAAGCTGGGTGGACGGAGGAAAGCTGGAAATACAGCAAGTCAATTCAGCATCGGTATCCACTTTCTCATACGCTATTTTCTGGCCACGAGGCTCAGGGCAGTTCCACATATGTTACTGTTTATGTCATCCCATAGGCAGTCAACACATTTGAACATAAAAAAATATGATGCCGTGGGACTAAGCTGATTTGACATGTATTTAACAAAGCCATCAAACCATGTGATGCACACAACTGACACATGGAGGGAAGCCCAGCAACCCACGGACATGCCAACAGTGGAAATCATCCCATTGTATTGATAAGTTTTATAGGTCCAAAAACAAGAAAGAATATGACTAAATTACTTCATGGAAAGCAGAGGTCTATGCCAAATACAAATCATTTCAGTGTATCACTTCTCATTCTATCATTGTTACTTATTCCTAAACTATAGAGCTGAGGAAGCAATTTTTTTCTCTGGTCAAACTTTAACCTCATAACATGGAAAATAGGAACTTGCGAGTTCTGAGTCCACCGCTAAATAAGAACAGGTAATTAATTGCAGTATTTTGTCTGCAGCACACATAGACCAGTGGAGTCCAGATTCTGATCAGATAACAGAAGAAAATGATTTAAAGATCATCAGTACAAACTATACAATTATTTTGCCATCAGGAGCTACGCTGAAGTTTTTTAAAGCTTATGTGGGAAACATGATACAGAATATATGGCTAACTAACAGGAAAGCTGCTTCTTCCTTCCTTTGGCAAGGAGTTGTTTATTTTCTCCCACCTACACTGTGCAGGTAAACCTCTTGCTAAGTGTTCTGCAGACAGTTATGCTGTTCGTATGCCTCAAGCGTGAACTTCTAGACCTTCCACGTCCAGTCCTATAGGCCTCCTGGTCAATGCACTGAGCAGATTGTTACACACGGAGTAACGCAGACCCGGATTTTCCAGAGCAGCTAGGGGAATCTCAGTAGCAACAACGGGCTAAGCATGTGCTCCTGAGCCAGGAAACATGACCACAATGCATTTACCATGTTGAACACTAAGCACTCAACATTTCAGAAACCAAATTCTTATTTCTGCTTTTTAACTGCACCTTAGAAAAGAAAAATATTATTTTTCTGTATGTCTCAGATTAATTTGGATTAAAAGTTTGATAAACAGAATCTCCTCCAATAACACTTTTTCAGAAATATAAAAAATATCACTGAATCGTAGAGTACTCTGAGATGGAAGGGACCCACAAGGATCATCAGGTCCCACTCCTGGCTCCAGATGAGACTACCTAAAAATCACACCATGTGTCTGAGAGTATTACCCAAACGCTCCTCTAGCTCCTCCAGGCTCAGTGCCGTGACCACTGCCCTGGGGAGCCTGGGTCAGTGCCCGACCACCCTCTCGGTGAAGAACCTTTTCCTGACACGCAGCCTGACCCTGCCCTACATCCTTCCAAGCCTACTCTAATACTGCACAACTGAAAGGTCTGGTGGTTGTTTTTTTTGGTGTCTTGTGCTGTGTTTATCATGATTATTTAGAGCTCTCATCTTGTTTAAACTTAAAATTGTATGACCTATCTTTTCTACATTTCAGACAGCATTGTTTGGATTGCTTAGATTATTAGGGATTTTTTAATGACTTTTTCACTTTATACTTTTTAAAATGTATGTCTAGCTTGATACTCAGCTGGGAACATCTTACCCATATTTGTTATGAATGTATCTTCTTAGGAATGTTGCCTATGGGTCAAGAGCTTTTTAAACATCTTCCTCCCAAAAGTCACACAACTGGCATTCTGTTACAGACAAAGCAACTAACTACTGCAATGAGAGGTTAAACACGTCTAAAAATATCTCATACTACAAAATGACAGCACAAGTTTCTTACCAGAGGACAAAGTTTTTAAGTTCTAAATGACCTATCTCAATCTCATTTAGGAAAAGAACAGAGGTTTTATCCGGGGGAAGGTGAATATAGAGACATGAATCTTCTTAATCCAGACCTCTGTGGGCTAGACCATAATCACTACCATAAGTTAGAGGTCACATTCACAGGACTGGCCCAGGTTTGCAGGGCTGGGTTAGTTACAGAACATTAAGGAATTGAAGTTGAGATACGTTCATTCATTAAAGCTACTGAGTCACGTGTATTTTAAAAAATGCTGAAGTTCAAATAAATTAAATGAACCCAAGAAGTCTTTATCAGAGATGATTATTACTAATCCAAGGAAGGAGCAATCCGGAGATATCTATTTCATGACTTTTGATAAATATGTAAATCCAGATGAAAATTCATCCTAGCAATTTAAAGAACACATTGGTAGAGTGAGATGCTGTTTGATTGGGCTTTGGTATTTCCCATTATTCTTCCCTTCAATTTGCATCTTCTTTGCTTTCTCCACTCCTTTTGTTTCATCTTTTTCTCATTTTTAAATTCTGTAACTAGCTGCCAAAAATTTAAACTAAAGCACAAACCCTGCCCACCCCATCCAAAGAAACCAAAACCAGCTGATCCAATAACAGTATTTTTTCCACTCAAGCCAACAAAATCATTGCATACATCTGCTGTGACAGGCTCTTCTGCTGAAAAAAAAGAAAAGTTAAAGACACGGAATAATACTGCAAACCACTGCAATATAAATAGCGTACTGGCTGAGCAACACACTTAATGGCTTTCACTGGCATAACGCACATTGCCAAAAAGCAGCAGATAGTGTCCTCTGAACAGTAAAGGTCCCTGATGCTCACTACTGCTGCCCAGCTAATTAGCTAGTGGAGTTTCCATGAAAGGCGAAGTTCAATACTTATCTCAAATACATCATCCAAGCACACCGTTTCTTCCCAATTCTAACTGCATCACGTGAAGAGAAGCACTGTGAGGCTCTGAATGCCTTTTTCAGTCATGGAGAAATGACGGACGCTCGGAGCCTCAGCAAAACTGAGCTCAGTGTTAATTGCTCTGGGACACAGACTTCTGTCCTCACTGAGTACGGCAGGAAGCTTGCACATTATCCAGCAACTGATGCTGTAAGCAGCAAAGGATCGTCGGTGCCCAAATTCACAATCAATAATGTTTTCCAATGCTTATTCAGGCAGGGTTGGGAATATTAAAGCAGCAGAAACAGGGCAACACACAACTGGATTAGCCTTCTAGAGGATGAAGATCTTGTACATGTATTGCCCAAACGCTGCAGTTTCTCTTTTTGTGTGTGTATTTGTGCATGCATACATACAGGCATGGGAGCCGGTAATATACATGATAAAACCTGTTCAAAGACAAAACCAAAATGACTGCGGTCGGAGTTATCTGCAAAGATTCCCACCATCACTCTGGTCACTACCAACCAAAGCCCAGAGGTAACAGTACGTTACTGCAAGCGCAGCTTTGCATAACATACAAAACACACCAGAGCAATCATTCCTCCAGTTCTTCTCCCTTCTTTTCGGTTTGTTTCTGTCTGCACTAAGTAGAAAGACACCACAAATGCAATACCATCAAGGTAAGATTTCTCACGTAGATTGGCAGACTGAACTAGTATTCACAGCCTTCGGTATGACATATTTATCTGTCTGCATTTAACAGAACTGTGTTCCAGTATTCCCAAGTTCACAGACTACTTCGCTGACAATTAGTTTCCTTCTGAACCAATTTCCTTCCAAACTTCCATCCATCCTTCCATTATTTAAGGGCTTTAACTTCTAGAGAAACTAACCGAGCACGAGTTGACAACGTATTATGCAAACTAAGTACTAAAGATCTTTCTGGGTGATACTGACATGCACATATTCCAAGTTCGGTGAATTTCAAAGGTGCATTTTTTCATTTATAATCCTATCAAAGATCCACACAGTAACTTCAGTGGTTAACAGAATTTGTTGATTAACTTCAGTGAAGACAGAAACAAGTCCCACCCTAAATGCCAAAACACAAATTGGCTCCCTTTACAATGACTTATTGTCAGATACAGTTTAGCATACTGGTCACTCGAGAGAAGAAGGAATTTCTGGTAATTCAGTGGGAAGATAAAATATTTTCCATTTTCATACTACAGTATGCCCACAAACACTGATGACTTGTTTTGTTTTGACTTTCTTTTCCATTCATTTAACGTGTCTTTCTCTTGACTCTGTCTCACACAAAATCTGTTCCATGTGTTTGCAAGTATATCTTCATTATAGGTATTATTACTATTATTATTAGGTTTTAAAGCTCTTTATTCAGATCAGGTGTTACTACATATTGCTTTCCTTCCTAAGCAGAGAGCCAGGCCTTTCAGCTCGTCTAAGGCAGCACAGTTGCAATGAAATCAATGGCACCATTGTAATTTACAAGCTGCTGAGGATCTGCCTCTGCTTGTTTGAACAGCAGCTTTTTTACATCCACAAGTACGTACGCATGAAAGTCTGCTCTAAGTTCAAAAGCGTTTTTAATTTTTGTGCACCTCTTTTCAAACACTTCTAAAGTTTTTTGGGCAGTAGAGAAAACACTTTTATCCAGCTAGGCTCCAAAGGTGTTCAATACAGTTCATTGCAGTAGGAGTGCTTAACGGGTGTTTTCAGGCTGCTCCTTATCCTGCTCACAGGATCGTGAGGATCCAATTAATTAATGTCAGAAAAACACTTTGAAGATAAGAAGTACTTTCTGAGATGCTTTTCTCAAGGAACCAAGGAGCTTTTGTTTCAGCAGCCAAATTCTGGATGGAGGCATGAAATACAAACCCATACACCAGTGGATTTCAGTGGAAAGCACGACAGAGAGAAGGTAAAGGAGGGCAGCCTTGCACATCAAGGAGTTTTAATCACTGCTCTCACCTCCTCTCTGGAACTCCTTACCATGCTGAACGGACTGTAAGCACAAAACAACTACACTGATATTGATTGTTAGTTTTAAAAGGCAGTGTCTTGAAATTCATTGGGAACATCTTAATAATCTATTAAAGGCTGGGAGCCTTCCAAAGAACGAGAAACTGGGGCAGCTCTGCTTCCACTCAGAGGCAGCACGCGTGCTAAGCCTTGCTCAAGGTGAAAGGTCTGGCCTCTTACTGCATTTCTTCAGAAGGAGACCAGTTCTAGGATTTTTTTTCATACTGATTTGGACTCTGAGAAGGTCAAGAGGTTCAAAATAAACATACAACCCAACTGAATCCACCCTGTCATTTCTGCTGGGAATGCAAGCAAGCAACCTTTGGTAGCAGCTTCACTGTCATCTCGGTAATAGAAGCAACGTTTTGTGAAACCCAGCACTTCGTAAAAGGTTGGTATCATTTCTCTCACACACAACATGAAAAACAGTACCTGTACTTCAGACACGTAAGTACATTAGACCAATTAAAAACACCTTCAGTTGCCAGAGTTAGGACATATGCAGGACAACAAAACCCCACTATTGTGCACAGTTAGGTAGAGAGGCGGTGGTGTTACTGAGCTGCCTTACGAGGAAAGAAGAGAAAGACCTGAGAACTGCCACCTGGACGTTAAAAGCTGTTTTTCAGTAATTTTAATGGGGGGAGGGCCCTGGGACAGGCCACTTTGTACTTGAGGAGGAAAGAAAGAAAAAAAAAATAACACAAAGTAAAATGTAGTTTTTAATCCTTGTTAAAATCCATATCCAAAAAGAATTTGGCTTTATGTATACAGCCTGCACCAATTTTAAGACCTGGGTGTGCCAGAAGGAAGGAGCACCAGATGACTCTTACAAGCAGATGCCATGCTCAGTGCTTACTGTTCCATCTGTTAATTTATTGTACCTCTAAGACAAGATGAAAACTCAGAGATACTACATGAAAACTGCACAATCCAACCAAGTGAAAATAAGAGCAGTAGCTACATCTGTGACTAATTACACCATGTTCACCAGGAAAATTGACATCCTCCAATGCATGAAGTCAATATACTAAGGTAATAGTAAATAACTTATTAGGCCTTACACAGTTACACACCACCTCCTCTGTAACAGCATTCAGTTGTCTTTACTTGCAGCGCTCTGTTCCAGATTACCTTACAATCTAAGAGATGACTTAGTAACTCCTAGTACTAGGGAGGTCTCTCAACTTCTTCAGAGTATTCACCAGCACCTGCAGATTAAGGCTAATGGAAATACACCTAACTGTAATTCCATGGCCCAGCTGAGTTCTGCTATACTGGATTGTGTGGATTTCATAGGAATCCTGGTCACGTTACCACTGCTTTCTGCTTAAAAGAAGTGATAAAGACAACAGACTGCAAAAAGCCATCAATTCACCTCCAGAGAAGGGTTAAGTTGCTATTACTTCATCTGTATTAGGAGAGATGGAGTTGAAACAAAACTCAAATGCTTACATCCCATTCCACACTCCCTGTGTTTCAGCCTTCTGAAGCTTTAGAAAATCTCAAAGGTAGCTACCAAACTGTTCCATACTTCAAAAATATATGCAAGGAAGGAGGGACGCTAAAGACACAGTATGCATTCTGAACCGAAAAACAACAGAGAACAATGGACATTAAGATTCCTTATTTGCCTTGTTTCTCAGTTTAACTCTCAGCTTCAGCCAACAAAATCTAACTAAGGAACATGACTGGCAGGACACAGTATCAAACATAAGGCGTCAGACTCACCTGATTCTCAACAAATATTAAAAAAGTGTTCACATTCCTAGGTGCATACAGAAAGTCACACTCTTCTTAAGTGTCTGAATTGCTGAAATAACTGTCTGGTTTTATTTTACAATAGCATCGGGTTCTTCTTTTTAGTGTGCTTGTTTCAGAGTCTGTTAAGTAAAGATAAATATAGGCAAATATCCTACTTTTGGCTGGGATGGAGTTAATTTTCTTCCTAGGGCTGGTGTGGTGCTGTGTTTTGAGTTCAGGATGAGAACGATGCTGATAGCACACTGACATTTCAGTTGTTGCTGAGCAGCGCTTGCACAGAGCCAAGACCTGTCCTGCTCCTGGTGCTGCCCTGCCAGCGAGGGCCTGGGGGTGCCCCAGCAGCTGGGAGGGGACAGGCCCAGGACAGCTGACCCAGGCTGCCAAAGGGATGGCCCATGGCATGGGCGTCCTGCTCTGCTATACAACGGGGGGAGCTGGCACTGCTCGGGGACGGGCTGGGCATCAGGCAGCAGGTGGTGGGCAATTGCAGTGTGCAGCACTTGCCCTGTATAGTCTTTTATCATTATTATTATTATACTCCCTTCCTTTCCCACCCCATTAAACTGTCTTTATCTCAAACCACGAGTTTTTACCATTCTCCCCGCCCCGATTCTCTCCCCCATCCCACTGTGTGTGTGGGGCTGTGTGGTGCTGAGCTGCCCACCGGCTTAAACCACAACAGCAAAGAACAAGGACGCAAGCTGCACCCACCTAGCAGCTTGTGAAAATGCTACTTCCCTTTGCTGTACAGGCATCGGGCATCCTTCTCCATGGGTCACGGGTACACACTTCTCATGACACGGGAACTACCACACGCAGTTTGTTGTAAAAAAGCACTCGGAAGGGCCACCACCAGGACAATGCAGCTCAAGATTAACTCAAACACATTAATAGAATGTTTTACATTTTTAAATAAAACTACCATGTTCATGGTATATATGTATAAATATATATATATATAATTGGAAGAAACTGTTAAGTTCTTAGGATAACGTGCTTTTTTCTATGACACTTGAAAAGTCTCGTAAATTCTACTTAAGTTAAAATTATGACAGAAAATGGTGGTGGTGAAAAAGTTACAAACTCGTAACAAAAATTTAAGACCGCATCATGCTTTTTTCTTGTTTTAAATAAGACAACCAATGAAAAGTATTGTCTGCTTACAATGCAAATTGAAGCTCAAAGCAATCCTCCCAGCTTGCCCTTCCCTGTATTAATTAGGTTCGGGGAAGGAATGAAATAGTATTTGGTACAAACAACAAAAAAATCAGAGCAAGTTATCATTCTGGATATAAAAACCTCTCCCAGCTCTGCCAGACACTTAAGGAAAAATCAATCCCCCCAGCCTTCTGGAATATGAACCTAAAAGAGGATGATGAAGTGTTATGACAGAAATTCAACAGTAAACTTATAATTCCACTTATTGAAGGAATCTTTATTCTGCAGACTGACTGAACATCTGCAGACACATTATACACTAAGACATTGTTGCCTTAGGTCCTTACAAGCAATTTAGAAGAAAAATGACAGAGCCTCTTTTTGCCAATAAAAATGTATCCCTTCCCCAAGACTTCCAAAGCTCTGCTATTACTTCTCATAAACGTTCTCATGTTTTGGGTAGACTAACTTCTGCTCAGTGAAGCAGCTGTTTACCTGGTATGTTTTTTAGCAGAAATTGTGTGTGCCTGCATGTGTGTGTGTGTGGATTGGGGGAAGCTGCCTGAATTACCCTTAGAAGAGAAGACAGATGTCTAACTTAATAAACCAGAGATTCAAGTATGACTGTAATCCAAATACTGAGAAAAATAGTGCTCATTATGCCAAAGATAAACAGTATGATGTTTATGTACAGATAACAAAAAGATATTATGTACTATTTATCTGAGAGAGTTCAATATGCAGAGTTCGGTCCTGAAGGCATGTTCATTTGAAAAGATTATTACTTTGCTTACTTTTTGCCGCTGCCTTTTTTTAACTGCTGTTTCCACAGAGCCCATCCCTGCTGACAGTGCAACCTGTTTGTCCATATCAATTATTTGACTTAGCACTAAAATCTGATGATATTGCCCCAAAGAAAGTCCTGCTGCTGTTTCAGTCCTTTCTTTAAAAAGCAAAACACAAGCCATTTGGGTCTAATAATGTTTCATGAAAAAAATCCTCTTCTACCATGACATGATTATTTCTTGAATCTGTGCTCTGGTCTCCGCACCGCCCTGCTCCAGATTAAATTCAGTTTTGTTATCTGAGGACTCCACAAGCTCTGCACAAGCGTGCTTCTCCATCACTGAGAGTTGCTGGCAGGGCCCTACATGCACCCATACGCCTTAACTGTCCCCACCAGCCTCACCTGGGGTCTTCACCTGCAACCCCCTGCCACCCCAAGGGGCCTAGGGCTCCATGCAAGTATAGGCGTCCCTCTGGCCAGCCCTGGCTGGTTTTCCTAGATGGTCCTGATCTGATGTTGGAGAACCTCTGGACCTTTCTTCTGACTGGGCCTCAGAGTTGCACTCTCGTGTCTTGCCCTGCCTCTGGCCCCATCTTGCTGTTCCGACTGGTGTCCAGGGACAGCCCCCAGGCCCCACTCTTCACCTCGGTGTCTCCGGGACTCTGGGCAGGAATATCAGTATTGAGGCAGGGTTAAAACATTGACTGTGGCAACGTGTTGCTTTCATGTGCTTTTTTGTGATTATTTTAAATAGAAATTTCCTTCTTTCTTTCAGTGTTGAATGCCATTTTATGACCAGATGCACTAGGACCAGATGATATTCAAACTCTTCTACCTCAAGGCCCCTAAGCCACGCTCGGGTTAGTACTGCCAGCTGGTCACCTTTGCTAAGAAGCTCACTTAAAAACATCTAATCTCGCAGCAGACATTCACCAGACCCAGAACGCAGGCGCACTATCGACATTTTTGGAATTAGAGCAGTTTAACTATAATACATATATAAAATAAAAGGAGCCTTGACTGTGGGTAACTCCCTCTACCATGGGTACAGACACAAAAGGACGACTGGATCTGTAAGGCCTTTAAGTGCCAACATTCTTTTGACACAAAGCACTTGAAGTAATACCCGGTAGAAAACAAAGACACTGAGCAAGTTAAGAAATAAAGGATAAAGTTTAATCTCCCTTGACTAACTTAATCACACAGTCTATAAATCAAGTTTAAAATCCCCGTATATACTGTGTATTAGGAAAGCCTTGGACTTCTTTTGGAATTTAACACTGCAATGTAAAAATATTCTCTGCATATGAAGTCTCTTTATTGGATACAACCATGAAGCCACTAATCATGGAGAATTTCTACTGGCTGATTATTTTACTGAAAGAGATTTAAGAAAGGGTAAGAAACAAAACTGCTGAAACTCAGAAGTTCAAAGTAAAATCAGAGAAGCAACAACAACAATAAAAAAGATAAAAATGTTTCTTCTCTTGAATCAATGATGTCAGAACATATTCTATCTGACTAGATCAAGGTACACTTAAGGAACAAAGAAAGAGGGTTTTTTTGCTATCCAAAAGATAATTTTGCTCAGAATAAAATAAGATCAGGGAATCAAATCATGCTGTATAGAAATGTCTAAGACAATTGAAACCAGGTTCCCAGACATTTTTTCTTAAGTTTTGTTCTGTAGCATTTGAACAACCATTTAAATAAGTAACAACTCCTCCTCTTGGCAAGAAAAAGAAGAAATATGTCTTGATACGATTTGGGAATTTGTCTATGGATAGCTTATGAATTTGGACTGGTATTTTTCAGTCTTTATGTGCAGCTGTGTCTGCACATAAAGTAATTTTTGATTAAATTTTTTAAGAATGGGATAGTATGGTATCTAACACACAACTGGTGAGGTAAGATCACTACACTGTGATTACAACTTTAAAAAACAAGAACCTTAGGCAAAGCTGTGTTTACTCCAGGTAAGCAGACAACTAAGCAACAGATAATTATTGAGGGACTTTGATCAACTCACAAAACCAAAGATTTCCAAAGGACGTACAACGATCCAAAAATGGTCCCTTGCTGGCCACCTTACAGCCGAAAGAAGAATGGAGTGAGAGCAGGAAGTCAGCTGCATTAGTGAGAGGGAAATCCATGTTCCAGAAAAAAAAAAAAACAAAAAAAAAAAACAAAACAAACAAACAAAAAAAACATATGCAAGAGGCAAGGACATAGATCCCCTTAACAGGCCTGACAGGAAGCCAAAGAGATCCCAACAGTGGTGAGGACACTGACACAAGAAAGTATGTACAGATGTTCTACTGTATATTACTTATAGCGTCTATACTGAGGTGTAACTGTTATTAATACTGTTAAGTTTTTAAAAGTCAATGTGTTCTGCACATGGACTACTGTAATCCCTAAGGAAGTAAACAAATTACAGTATACAAAACCATACCTCAAGAAAGGAATGTGATTAAGTACAGTCACGTCACGGAAGAAGAAGAGAAAAACTTTCTTTATTTCATGCTACTGCAAGAAAGATAGCATGAGCCTGTATTATGTCCAAGTGGTGGAAAAAAACAAACCAAGCAGAAAAGGATGAAGCCTTCTGAAACACAGAGGACATTTCACAGTCTTCCAGATGCTCCAGCACACAGAACCAAACAGAGCAAACTGATGGTCATCAACTAGAAAACAAATATAAAGATTTGAGATCTATAAAGTTCAGATTAACTGGGCTCAGATAATTGAAAACTTGCTCTGCTGTTCAAGCTTCTTTGCCCATCTCTCTTTTTTTTTTTCATGCATTTTCTTTGAAATGTTGCATCCAAGTTCCTTGGTTTTGTCCATAACTGGAAACATAAGTATAATCCAAACACTGCAAGAAAAGCTGAAATTAAAGATTTGGGGATCTGACAAGAAGCAGGAAATACCAAAAGTCTTGCAACAGAGTTAGTTCTCCAGAGGCTTCCAGGCCAAGGGGGTTTGGAAAGTTATATAAGCAACCAGACTGCTGGGTGCTTTACAAGCCAAACTGAACAGCCAGCCTTTCTGAGTTTCACTGTTTTGCATACTTCCCTTTATCCCTTTCCCTTCAGTTCAAAACAACCTTTCCATATTTCAAGGAAAGGAAAAAAAACAACACATTCCTGTAATACAGAACTTATGAACCAAGCACCTCAGTGGGACTCATCGCTGCTGGCTGTCGTTCAGATGATGTATTTGCAGGGCAGATCATCAAAGCAACAGCAGGCTTCAGCTGGTGTGCTGCTGTAGTGATAGCTGTTTGTACAGGAACACTGCTTACAAACAAAGTGGAGAAAAAAACAACATCACTTTTGTCAAATGCTGACAGAACCAGGAAACACAGGAAACGAAAACACTACGAGTTCCAAAACTGGTCATAACTGCTGTCATCAGTGAGCAGGTAAGAGCCAGAAAGCCCAGCCACTGTGTGCTAGGAAAAGATATTCCTATTCTTCAAGATGCAGAGTGAAAAGAGAACAAAACGGCCAGGAAGCTATATACCTGGAAAAGAAGCAACACAGAGAACTCTCCTTGAGATTCAGGAGAAGTGGAAAGCCACCAGTCACCCAGGTCAGGCACCCAGGCTTCTCCCTCAGCACCCCAGCTTAAGGGCTCTCTCCCAGCAGATCTACTGCAATCAGCAAGCAAGGAGAAACTCCTTTAGCAGTCTGTATGAGAAAACACCAATGGCAAGGTACATGCAGAGGGCTGTTTTGTAAGACAGTGCTAGAAAGCTCTGCTACAGAGGTTAACTCAGCCATTAAAACCTTAGAAACTTTCCTGAAGCCATGGAAAAGAGCATTTCCCGTCACCCACAGAAGTAATACAGTCTGCCCTTTTTTAAGCTCTGCCACTTAACGTATGAGAAGGAATAAACTAGCTTTTGAGAATGCTTTTCTTCTGTGCTTTCAAAATGCGCCTGGAACCCAACAGATCACTACAGAGTGTTAGGTGTCAGCATGCTGTTTAATGAAGCCAGATGGGCAAAGGTCACCTTGGAACTTACTGTTGTAAGATAACCTTGCCAGAAACTCTAAAATGTAATTATTAAAGCAACACCAGTATTGAAAAAATATATGGTCAGCGAAGAATAACATCCCAGATATATTCTGGTTCAACTACAGGTCATTAGGCTAGGTAAGATTCTTGAGCAACTTGAATTCAGTGGAGTTGAATTCATTAACACCAGGGTTGAATTTCATCCAAAGTCTTAACGACTCTGAGGGTTTTAGTAAGTGATCACCCTAGCCAAATACGACACACTGGCTACAATAAGACGAATATTCTAGTAAAAGAATCTCTCTCCACAGAAAATTGTTTTGAGACTACGTTAAGGGCTGTAATTCAAAAATTCTTCCAAAACTCATACAGAATTGAACCTTTTGACATGCTCCAAAACTGGTTAAGCTTCTATCATGTGTCCATTATGCAGAATCAGAAAATTTCTAACCAAAAGCACAATCTGAAGCACTGCGGAAAAAGACATCAGCTTCAGAGTGGAGAGGAGCATAAAACAGAAGCAAAGAAGCAGGAGTTATCAGTTGATATTACTATTACCATGATTTAAAGGAATGCTTGTTTTTGGAAATATTTTCTTAAAAAAAAAGAGGTTTTCCTCTTTCTGTGTAGCAGTTCTGGACTCTTCAGTTCAATCTTCAGAAACAACTACAAAACAGATCTGCTAGAATTCCTAATAATAAAAAGCGTATGTAAGGAATATTATTCAAAATGTCATGGTTAACTTTACAGAGAGATTTCAACTGCCTTTCAGCTAATAATAATTTACTCCAAAAATTCCATAAGGTTTGATCTTTCTGTGCTTACTTGCAGCATACTTAAGAAGTCATTCTTTACATCTTTTCTTCACAGTTTGGAGAAAATTTCCTTCATTTGTACAACATAATGTCTTTGCTGTTTAACTCCAGCAGAGAACAGGCAAGAGAACCAAGGACAAAAGGTAAAAAAAACAGTTCTTCTAATCTCGTTATTGTAACTACATAGCTTATAAGTGATGCATAAGTGAGCTGTGAATGTGAGAGAAAGACACTCCAACTCTAAAGCACTGACATATATAGAGATGTGCTCGATGAGGAACGTACATTGCAATGTAATGTACAAGTCGCTGTGGGGAACTCACAAATCCGTCACAATAAACGCACGTAATAGCATAGCTCTGGGTTGTTGTACTTTGTAAGCTCAAAGGAAGAAATTGCAAAATTTGTTTCTGCGCAGAAATGGATGGGTTATTACTAGCTCCCTGGCAGCTGTCACTACTGATTTGGGACAGCCACTGAACCTAACGCACACCAAAGCACTGTAATATAGAAGTTTTCTCTATGCTGATCTCTTGTATATATGGTAACCGAGGAAGAATACAACCAAACAAAACCTCTTCTCTTGCATATTCTTGCACGTTAATTCCTAATCCTGAAAATTAAATACGTTACCTCTCTTCTCCATATTACTGTAACGTATCTGTTGCGATGTTTTTGGACAGCAACCTCATTATTGTCTTGCAAAGTAGAACAACATAAGAATAATACCAAAATAATAATACTCAGTAAGAGCAATTAAATAAAATCAATAATTAAGTGTAGCAATTGATCTCATTAGCACCACATCAAGCAAATCAATGGCTTTGTCATGAGCGATTATATATAAATTATAAAACGTTTCATATGACCACATGTGATATAGTGGTGCCTCTAACAATGCCAATGTTCTAAATTCTCTCCCTATGTTCTAATCCAACTCCTTTATTTGCTGGAAATTTGAATCCCCAAACTGATTTCAAAATGTTATTTTAGGCTCAAGAGATGTTAACGGTATTCCATCATGAGACATACTGTTTGAGTGTTATCTGTGCTGCAGGGGATTCTGAATCAAAATATTTTTTCAGATAAGCTTTTCACAGGCCCTTTAGTATCAGCCACTGTTGTTTTCATATGACTAATTCCTTAAATCCATATTCAGGTTCAGACTAATATTCACAAGAACATCATTAAAATCTCTTGGTCTTCTGCTCAATCAAAGCCCAACAAACAATAACTTACACCTCTTATTTCAGTCACGCATACTGTATCCTGGCATATGCTAAGAGGAGGTGCTAGAAAGCCAAGAATCTTTTTTACAAAAAGCATGGAAAACAGATTAGATTCAAAGATCTAATCTCATTTAATAAATGAAATAACTTAATGCCATAAAAACCAAAATAGAAATTACATAGCATGAAGGAACCAAAAAGAGCGGTACAATTAGCAGTTATATAAATTACCCCATAAAATACCTCTGCAGTAAATAGCATTCATGTAGGGCACAAAATGTTAAGAGACCTGCCACAGCTCTAATGTATAGTTTCCCTTCCATAAGGTCTCATAATCGTTTACTGCTAATGATGGCAAACAGTTGGTACTTCTAGAGAACTGCATTTCAGAGTCACATGTCCGCAGATTCAGAAACTACCAGATTCTTTCTGATCATAATAAGTTCACTACACATGGTCAACGTATTTCCAAACACTTCATTTCCAACCACCATATCTTTCATTCTTTTATTAGGCTATTTTTCATTTTTTACTGTTTGTAGCTCCTTCCCATTGTGCACTCTTGCTCTTAAGGCTACAGATGTGAGTAACAATCGGCATCTTTAAATTAGATTCTCAACACCCACCATACAAAAAAGCACTTTCTGAATAATGACAATAGATTCGTGTTATTTGGATTTACATTTTTGCCATTATCCCAAACATCAATCCCAAAGATGCTAGAAAATTTATTAAAAAAAACATGTTTTGCAGCATAAGTGCTGAAATTTACTGGTCCCACTTAAGGTACCATGGTCGTACTTAACTTGATGGCAAACTTCCCATTCCAGTGTATGAGAACTGGCCAGCTGTTGATTACCAGTGGGATAAAAACTACGTCTTTGTCTCTTTCCTGTACAAGACTAGCATGTGACAGAAGTGCTTTGCCAATGGAAAAGTCTGCCTAAGGTCAGCAGTTGTTGCCCAAAGGTCCAACAGGTCAGCCAAGAAGAAAATACTGCTGTAAACTACTTTGAGGAGCAAGTCATTCCGTACATAGCTCAGAACTGTACAGTCTATCGCCTTGTTTATATGTTATGGAGTTTAAACCTACATGGTAATATGTAGCTTTTGCTTCAAACTACTAGAGTAAATATACAGACTGATGAGTGCATTAGGAATAGTTGTTAATAGCTATTTTTTTGGCTGGTTAATACCAAAACTGGACAATCAAAAAACACAAGCTGTTTCCAGGGAAAAAATACTTCATCTAAAATAGCGTAGGTCACAAGAATTCTATGATCTGGTAGATTCTATAAAACATCAGTTGTGAAGTTCCATGAAATATGCTTGAACAACCACTGAGACAGCCCATCTCCGCCATTTCCAGCATCATCACTAAAACTAGACTTTTTACAAGGGTCACAGGTTTTGCAACAATGACCAATGGATTACAAGAGGTACGTTTTCAGAAGCAATATGGAGAAACTTTCAGGTGTTCAGATGACTAAGTTGAGCTTGAAACTCTAAAAACAAAGAAAAATACTTTCTTGTCTACTTTTTCCAGCACCTCCTGATTTTACAGAAATCTGAAATACTTCCTAGTGAAAAACACACTTTCCTGGCTGTTTGCTTGCTTAGTACTTTCAACAAAGCAGTGAAGAGGTGTGGAACTGTGTAAGAACTGTTTAATGAAGCCACATGGCACTCAGATGGTCTCCAGAACAGGGACAAGCAGGATAACTCAGATTCCCAGAAACATCTGCTGACATCTTTCAAAAAAATTAAGTGACCTTGAGCTGATTCATGATTTTGCACAGAAGAAACTATGAAATGTAAGAAGTGAAAGGAAAAACAAACCCAACTAAATTAATATTCTTCACAACAAGAAGCATACTGCTTACAAGCAGTTCTCATGGCTACAGTTGGACTGTGACAGAACAGGGACCTGAAGTTTCAGTTCTGCAAAGCACTCAAGGGCATGCTTAAAGGAATGGCTGCTTGGCTGATATTTCTGTTGTTGCTGCAGCATGAGGAAGAATTAAGACTATTTACCATTTTTAAGATTCATGACTTCTACTTATCACAATGAATATTGATAAACCAGTAAATACCAGATCTGAGTTGTCAGTTTTCCCAGCTGTACCAAGGTTTTGTGATCCATAGAACTGTCAACGCCTAAATTTTGAATGCTTTCATATCAGTGAGAAATGCGTGGCCACTAAAAGGCCAAAACCACTATTTTCTAATTACCATTTAACTGCTACAATGGATTGCTTGGTAAACCTTTTCCTAGTTTCAGTTTTCTGATCCATGTTCATTCCTGTCCTGGAGCAACTACACCTGCCTTGATAAACTGAGTTTATAATGTTAGAGAGTAAGCAGAGAGGCTGGAGTCCTTCTGGAAGGAGCTGCAGCACCAAGAATCCGTAACGGGAGGGAACTGGTAAATTTAGCAGACCAAGTCCATACCAGCAGCTTTAAAATGAAACATATGTAATGGATAAAAAAGAAAAAAAAGACGATGGCATAAACAAAGAGCTCAGGGGATAAGGAGTGGCATGGGAAAGAAAAACCTTGGAACTTTCCCATACATGCCAACAGTCTTTATTTTTAAGCAAACGTTACTATTTTTCTGTCCTGCCAATTCCAAAAATGTTCCTGTGGCTCAGAACATTTTTAATATCGCTAAGGGAACTTTTCTGCCTGCTGTTTTTCAGATACTGACATGTAAATCTGTCAAAAAAATTATATTCAGTTTCATGATTTTATAGATCAGTAATGTAGCAACTTTCACTGGCCTGCCAAAGAAGCTGCATTCTCACCCGTTTGCTACCAAATACAGTGTCTGTAGAAGCTCTTTAGACAGAACAATTGTTTGCTTTCATCATCCAACAATTTAAGTGTTCACATGAAAAAATGAATGCTGATGTGTACAGGTGTATACTGTACCCAAAAGACATTTGAATGAAACCACGACAAATCAGAACTAATCAGAACGAAACCACGACAAATCACCCTACAAGTGGTCCCCAACTTTTGCCATTTGAGGACTGCGGGTAGCTTATCATATTTCTTCACTTTTGAAGGGTCAGATTTTTGGTAAATTTGTGGAGTTTGCATTACAGTACACTCTGTTTCCCATAAGAAACTCCCATCTACAGGCAGATGTTTCTGTGAAACCAACAGAAAGAGAAGGAGAGGGAGAGGGAGAGGATTCAATAATGAGCACTTTACTTTCTTGTACTTGAGCAACTTGAGTTGTAGCCAAGATACTTAACAACCAGAAGTGAGATAAAGCAGCTGTCAGAAGGAATACTGGGATTTTAAACTTCCAGTACAGCTGGATAGTTCCAGTAGCAAGGACACGGAGCTTGCAATAAAGGCCTGGTGCAGCTACATTTTTATTATTTGCTATGGTAATTCTTAAAAGAGCTCTAAGGATGGGCTAACAGATGAACAGCAATTAAAGCGGTGGGGAGGGACGAATTAAAAATCTGAACTGACTTTTCTCCCAGACCACTCAGCAACGTTGGCTCCCAAACAGAAGCACAAATGTAAACAAACAAAGGGCTTTGTAAACTGGGAACATGGGAGGGTGGAACAGGGAAATGGCACAGTTCACAAGTGCACACAAGACAGAAGAACCTCTGCAGGAGTTTCCACATCATCTCTAATTTGAAGCATGCTATACAGCTTGAGAAATGTATCTCAAGACACCGTGATGTCAATATAATATTCCAGGATCCTCTATGGTTTCACATTAAGGACCTGCTTCAGAATGAACAACTATATAAATAATCTTGTGTTCTGAGAATACCATCCCAAGGTCACGTTCTCTCAGTACAGTTTCGGTATACTTTTCACATTAAAAGAACTGCCATTCTTAGGCAATCAGAAGATGCTCTTTTCTCCTCTAGGAACTTTGATATACTTCACATGAATGAGCATGCCCCTTTGCTGGATTCTTCTATGTTCAGACTAGGTTTACAATGTGAGGAGAATAATCACAACAGTAAGTCAGCTAATAGGAAATGCCAAATCCATTTCACATGGGCAGTGCATGATGGTAACAGATCTACAGCGTATGACACGCAAGTTCAAGACAGAATTATAAACTGTGAGTTAGTTCTGATCAAAACGCCCATTTAATGAGCTTCCTTTTCATTTTCTGACATCTGTTTCACGCTGCTTAGAGCCCTCCACCCAGTTGCACTAGCTCACAAAGAATGTTTTGTTCACTGAGATACAACTTACCCAAATAGTTGTTGCTCTTTGACATCTCGGTAATGTTGATTTTAGTAGCTCCTTCAGGAATTTCCACTATCTTGTGATAGCCAAGATTTGTTAGCGTGTGTTTGAAAACTCCAGACACAACCTTGCAAGCGGTGTTGTCCCCTCCACATATTCCACACTTGTCAATCACCTTGTCTGAACCCAGATAGTCATCACAGCCAATGCTCTGCAAAATAAAATAAGATTTATTTTTCCAAGATCTTACAACTGCGGACTTCAGACGTAACAACCGAGGACAGTATGACTTTTATAGAAGGTTAAATCCTGAAGATTTTTTGAATTACTACTTCAGCACTTTCTTCCCTTGTTCTTCTGCACGAAGAAAAGCAATAAAAAACAGAGGTTTCACAGACTCAGGGATTTCAAGTTAGACTACTATTTTTTAACAATTTGTTACCAAAAATGCAAGAACACGCTAAATATCACCAATGCATTTATCATTCCTGATTACAACTGTCATACCAATAATCTCTTAACAATGCAGCTTCTGTAGCTACTGGTCAGAAAAGAGATCAGGTAGAGCTGTAATTCCGTTATGACCCCAACTGTGCTTTTTACACAAGTAGACCTACTTTATATACAGCCTCATCATAATTTCCTCCAAAAATGAGTACTGAGACTATTCTCAACAGAAGAGATTTAAGTGAGTCTTTACACCGTGTCCAGACAGTGTAGAAGCTATTGTCCCATGCACTGAGGAGAAGAGTGGCACGATCCAATCTTCAGCCAGCTCAGTAACACCCAGCTGCACACACGCACAGGAGCTTCTCATTTCCATTCAGGTAAGAAAGAAATACTACATGAGCCAGAACAGAAGAACAGAAGCCTATCACATACTTCATGAAATGTAATAACCTGATGGAAAATGTTCAGTAACTGACAGAGTGTTGCTCTGTTATTACAAATTCTCAACAATACTTGCAAATATTTGATAAAATAAAAAGGTTCGTTATTGTTTTGTGGTCTTTCCTGTAAGCAAATAGCCAAGTAAGAAGGGGAGAAAGTTTTTTGATACCCCCAAGTTGTAATATAGGGAGTTTCTTGTGCCTTGACATCACTGTATTTCTTTCCATTCCCAATACTAACACTGGGCCCTTGCTGCAAAAAAATGTTCTAAACTGAAAGCCGGAGTCTGTTTAGTTCCAACATAAATATTTAACACCCAAAAAGTTTTTTATGACTATCCAAGAATCACAGATAAAACTATCTAACGCATCACTGCCAGGATCATACAGGGCTTGACAATGATGCTTGTCATGAAGCAAAAGGAAGCAGACAATTCCCAAGCACTGCATCTCACGGTGGGATAACCTGGTAGCTCAGTACCTGGCGTATCCTCTCAAATCTGCTGTGAGCAGACTGTTCCATGATTTCAAAGAGATTTTCGATTTAAAGAGAAACTTTTGGTTTAACATCTTGTACTTGCCTTGCATGGCAGAAATCTTAGCAGCATGAATATCATTTTTCTGTTTTGCCTTAAAATGCATTTCCCTTACTAACAAGGTAACATGTTTACTTAACACAGGAATTACCACGGTCACTATACCAAACCATACAATCTAATTTCAGACTTCCTAAAATAATCCAAGAAATGTGAGTGATACACATTAAAGACTGCTGCGCTTAATCACGGGTAATTTCCATACTTGTTCTCCTGCAAAGGTATTTTGTTGAGAATACGTACAATTTCTCCACTACACGTATTTTGGATGGAAACGTACTGGTACTTACCATCAACCTATGTTACACAGTGGCTTTCAGGAAATTTCCACTGCCAGCAAGTTGTTTTATGGAGGAAATCCCTTCAAATATGAGGTGCTATTCAGTATGAATTGCTAGCATAAATGTTTAATGGTATTCTGCATCACGACTGAGTCCCATAAAGGTTAATATAATTTTCTTCCTTTTAGCAAATAAAAGAGAATAGAGCAAAATGTGTTTTATTCATTGAGGACATAACTCAGAACTGCCATGGGGCACTGTGAACAGAACTGCTTTTGACAGAAGGAATGCAACCAATCAGTACAAATGTGATTCCTTTGTAGGGAACAAATATCAAACCTGTTTCAAACTCACACGTCGTTCTTAGTTAAGTATTAGCTGACGTACAAAGCAGCTGTCATTCTTCAGCTGTACTACTTGGAATTCTTGCCATGGGGCATGAGAAGGGCCTGCATCGCAAAAAGTGTCTGTGATTTTTAAACACTCTTTCACAGAAGATGACTAAGAAAGATACAAAGAATGAATTACTGCAAACAAGAATCTAATAATTTGAAACCAGCAACTGCCAATGAGGAAACAGCCACAGAAGCACAAGAAGGATATAAATAAACCATACGCATTATGCAGTGTGCACTCAGACATTTTATCTACCAACAGAGCAGGTATTTAAAAATAAATCCTAGCTTTACAAAGAAAAGCTGAAAATCCTTACTGGGGTGCCTACTGAGACTTCTGTGGAAATGATGTGCTTTAAAGGTGAGTATTGCAAAGATACCAGATGGAAGATAGTGAAAATTAATACATTGTGGAAAACCTTGAGATTTGCTCAATACAGCTTAGGCAGGCATATAAAAATGACTGTGTACCTCTTTAATATTTCCAGATCTGGCAAGGGTATCCTATATCAAGTATCTGTCCCACACGCTCTATGGCAATCTCCCATTCTCCTAACTGTAAAAAAAAACATAGATTTCTAGCACCGACAGGTCAGAAGGTACTGGATGAGACACCTGTCACTGGTCCAGGACTCAACATTTAATTGGTCTTGGGCCTTGGTCCAGACTTAATTTTGGAAAGATGAAAGAAACACTTTTCTGACAAGCTGATTCTGTTTTCTTTCTGCTTTTAAAAAGCTGCTTGAAGCTGTTCAGAGATTTGGAATGGCAGCAGTCGTGCTGGCAAAACAAGGCTGGTAAATAGAATGCTACCAAATCTACCAAACATGAAGAATCCATGCAAAAGAAATGAAGTTAACTATGGCCTCTCTGGGAACGATGAAAGAGAAGAATAATTGTAAAATGAGGGGAAAAGCATTATGAATGCCTTTAAAATTAGCTTCATTTTGCTTTTCCCTAAACTCGAAAAATTTTCCAAATATGTTTATTCAGCTCTATCCAAAAATGCTTGTTCAAACACAAAGACTTGATTCCCAAAATGTACAGTTAAGCTAAGCTAGAAGTCAGAAAAGATGTCACAGTAAGCTAAAAATATAGCAACAATTGAAGAGAAAAAGGCAGAAACTAAGACTCCTAACATATATATATGGATTAAAGGGAATATTAGAGCCATTCAGGATGAAGTTGAAAGGTGATAAAAGCATGTAAACAAGATTATTCTTCCATCATTTCTGGTCTTTTCTAGCAAATGCTGGAGACTTAACTTTTTAACTAACCCCTGCGCTACACTGTTCGTGGCTCTGCCGTTAAGAGTACCATTTGACCCTCCTTCATCCCCACTTAGACAAGCAGCTTCATATATTCTAGCCAAATTTCTAAGGCAGCCTGAGCTTTTCTCACCATGCTATTTATCTTCTCCAAATACAGTACACTGCTTTTGCTTCCCAAGCCTTTCAAACAGAAATGGAGAGACGTTATCTCAGTAACTCAATCAGTAATGAAACAGAAAGAGTTGAATTTGCACCACAGAAATTCATTGTGGTGCCCAGAGCACGTGGGAGAGGTAACCATTTGTAAAATCCATAAAACAGCTTCCCCATACCTGAGATGCTAATTTGCAGACTTCCTCACTGATCAGGAATATAACTGTATTTTTACAAAAATAAAGCTGCTATATATTTTTGTAATAGTTTCATTTAAAAAAAAAAACTTATCTTAAAGACAAATCAGCTTCTGTTTTGTGACAGAAAGCACTTCATCAGCATGCCAAGGAAGAGATTTGATGTCCTGGAATTTTCGTACTGGTTATGGCCTGCATATAGCCTGGAGATAGCAGGAATTAGCGATTGCATGTGCACAAGCAGTTGGAATGGCTGGCAGCTAAACAGCATACAAACAAACTGCATGCTACTTGTTTCTAGAGAACGGGCTTGAATCTGAGTCGATAAGAGGGGAAGCTGCAGATGCTCTAGAGAATATCTAAAGATAACCAGCAGATACTTAAAATACCTTGAATCCAATTATCTTTAAGTTTATAAAAAGCAGAAAAGAAGCTACATATAATTATAACCTCTTTATTCCTCAGAATAAAATTTGGTTTTCTGCAGAACGCAGAGAAATGCATGAGTCGGCAGGGGGCTCGTTGTGCACTGGAGAGCAGCTGCTCCACAAAGTCATGTAAACACCCGGCATGGCTGCACCCACCCAGAGCCAAGGGACGTCACAACATCACGTCCCACAGCACAATACAGCTGCCACAGGCACAGGAAGCCCGAGGATGTCAGAGACACAAAAGCCTACCACACGTACATAGTCTTGCAGACTAGGAAGCCCAACCAACATACGTGGTTGTTGGAATGTGACTGAGCAATTTAGGAGCTACAGATTCATCACCCAGGGATGAGGTCAGGAGAAAAGGTGTAGAAGCAGCTTTTTAGATCTGAAAGGGTAAGACTGCTAGAACGAGCTGCAGTCACACAGGAGGTCTGCGGGAGAGCCCCAGACTCCTTCCAGACACAAGCCCCAGTCCATGCCTTCATTCCACCACTGTTTTTACTTGGTTTCCTGCATCCACGCTTAAGCTGCTACTGATGCCTCACCTCTCAAGATAATTGTTTTACAGGTGGAACCGAGCTAAAAACTCTGTTGCTGTCTCATTTTCCGTGGCACAGTAGAGCCAATACAGCCATAGGGATGTGAGACTAAATCCTTTCTGGTTTGTGCATCAGCTGAATTATTAATTAGACTTCCACTGTAGAACAATTACCTGTAGGAAATACACTTCAATAGCAGCCTAACTACATTTTTAAGGCTCTTCTAATAGCTAGTATTGCCTGCTTCTATGAACATGTGAGGATCAATACAAAACTCTGCTACAACTTGAACAAAAAAACTTCTACAAATACTTTCTGAGAAGCATTCCTTCCAGTATCTGAAGGTAGGAATATGCAATAGAGATTTTAACCCAAGTTCACTGAATATGGATTCATTGAAATCCATGTGAATCTTTGCAGCTGAAAGAGGCCTTAGGCAGAGCAGTCACCTAATTCTATAAGCTTCTCTTCTCAGTGCTCACTTCTGGTATTACTCATTTTGCCACTTTTTACACTAAAAGCATGATCTTGTTTCTAAGCACATCCCAGGAGGGAAAAATACTGATTCAATCCTAGTCATTCACTTCTCCTACCATTATCAGCCCTCTCCTTGCTGTTGCTGCTCCTCGATGTATTACTTACATTCTTGAGAAAACTGATGATTCAACAGCTTTTTCTCTTTTCTTCTCCTTCGTCTTTGGGCTAACACATGCTTCATTTCAAATGGATAAAGAATAAAGGGCTGATAAAGTTACCACAGTTTGGTAATGTTTTCGAACATGTTCCTGGTCCTTTGTGATTACAGAAAATATTCAAATTGCACCATTCAAACTGGCTGCAAATGGGCAGAGAGATGGTTGGGGCAACATGGAGGAAGACAAAAAAAAAAACAACAACATAGAAGAGAGCCCAGACATAGGCTAAAGGAACTGCAGTTTCTTCTTTGCAAAAGTAATTCTCCTAATATTTGTTCAAGTCTCGGTGAAGCAGACAACATAATTTTACTCTGAGTTCCTATGGTGCAACTGAAGTAGTACTTTTAAAACTAGCAACTTTCCGCTCCCTTCCACTGTTTTTTTTTTTTTTTTTTTTAATTCATAACCATAAATGTTTCAGCAGATTATTGCAATTTAGCATAAATCAATTTACTTTTCCTGTACATACCATGCTTTTTGTACGGTTCATTCAATACAGACAAGGCTTTCATTGTCTTGTTAAATCTTCACTTTAATTCCTAGTTAACATAATTTTGGTATTACTAAGAGGTGCTGTAATTTTTTAGGAGGCATTATTTGGAAAGCCCACAATAGAGGAAATTAAAATCACTGGATTCAACAGCTCTGTACTTTTCAATGACCTCTCTTCCATGATTCTAGGACCATATACCGCAAAGCTTTTATTGCATTGCCATGATTGAATTATATTTATTAGCTTTTGGACACACCAACGCTTCTGTTCTCTTGTACCTATAAGCAAATGCTGAGAACCAAGGTTAGTCTGTTTAAACAGAGAGCTCTGCTTTACATATGAGCTCAACACTAAAACGTTACGCGCATGCCGTGTCTGATTCTGAAATCCCACCTCTGTGACCTAACCGACACAAGACGGCCCTATGCATTTTCTGAGACACTCATCTGTGGGGAGTGAGACCTCCATATTTCAGAATTTAAAAGCCTCTGGGCAGGAGCACAATAGAAGTAAGAGCTGTTAAAAAGAACAAGAAAAAAAAGCATTTATATGTAACATAGCCTAAACTGTTGGTAATTAAAAAATACAAGTATTACTCCATGATACTGCCTACATGGCTGCCATCAAGCCACTTTCACACTGGGACACTTGCGGCTGCAATGCAAAGAGCCTGTCCAATTATCAGACATCTGAGATCTGACTCCCATGGCATTCCATGGATGTCTTACTCGGGAGAAGATGCCAGAAAACACAGCAGTCTCCCAGTTACAGATTTAGAAAGTACTCTGTCCTGCCCCTTTACAGGAATTCCTTGCTTTTACTCTTCAGTCCTTAAATAAACCCCTCTTTCACCTTCCTATCCAAAAACCATGCAAGAATTAAGTCAGCCATAGAATAAAGTTGCTCAGCTCCAAGTTTTGGTATTCCGTTTTCTTACCAGCAGCCAGTCACAGTCAGTTAAAAGATGATGTACTGCTTTCATATAAAACGTCTCACTTAGTGACCACGGTCTAGACACACGCAGCTGAGTGAATGTCGTGAGTTGTTGAGCCACTAAATAGGCAGGGAACTTTGAAAGGTTTAATAAAAATGCTCTCCTCTGAATCTCTTCCAGCCCGCTCTACTCCCCATTTTTTTTACGCACTAATATTTGCACCAACAGTCCAGTCCTGATTTTTGGTCAGATATTGCAAAGCTTGTCCAACAGTATCCACTTTGTGCAAAAATGCATTTGTATTACATCAGTTGCTCTTGACCAAAATCCCTCTGAAATCAGTAGAGCCGGGCCTAGAAATATGTGTGAAAACGGACATTTACTCTTGCCTCCAGCAAAGTGCCCTCTACAAAAGATACCAGTAAGTATAATTTGCTGTTCCTGATTCACCACGAATAGCTTGCTGAAATCTCAATTTACCTCATGGTCCTTGCTAAGTGTGGAGAATTTCCAGCTTCAAGTTGTGAGGTTCATTGCAGCACGAACGCACCGTGATTAACGGCCTGTCGGGGCCCTCGCACCTCAGACAGTAACTCAGGAGGCCCCCACGGGGACCACTCACTGCCAGTGTCTCATCTTACAAAGGTCCTGAACTCTGAAGGATCGTAACATTGTTCATTTTCTCAGTTGGTTTATGATTCCATTCCTTGGTCTTCAAATTTCATCTCATATTAAGCAAGCCACAGCCCACCAGGAAAACTCCAAAAGGCTAGGCCACACAAAGAAACGAAGCGTAACGCTACCGCTGCTGGCCTTTTCGCTCAGAACTTCTGGAGCTCTTTACTCTTTTATACTTTTGCCGCTGGAGCTGATCACTGCCTTCATAGCCAGAAGCAGCGTTATCAACCCCAACTTACCTAGCAGGTGTACCCTTTGGTGTGCCTCTCTCCTCTCCGCTCAGGGAGGACCCTAGCTTTTCTGTTTTTTCCCCCAAGAGTAAGCACGGCTGCCTAGAGATGGTCTGGATGACCTTCTCCTCCTTCATACGTGAAGCTGAGGGTAACAATCCAATTTTTCTTTGGCCACTGTTAAAACCTTTGACCTTCGTACATGAACTTAATGACTGAAGCCCTATGGTTAGATAAAGATTATTTCTTTGATTGCTGTTTGCATTAAATTAGATGTGAGTGAAGATTTTATGACTACAAGAGAGTAAGAGCTAATACCTGTCAGTACATCCCACTCCTGCTGGGACTCCTACTACGTGTACAGCTCATTCACCTGAGCTGTTTGTAAATCAGAAGAACGATACAGATTTCCAGGAACTACTTTCCATTTTGCTGACCACTGAGGGAACCAAAGTGTAGGTTCCTAACACTGTACAGCAAGCAAATTACACTGCACAGCCAGCGTCTTAGGGATTTTACTGCACGAGGTTCAGCAGTGCATACCCTTCAATGGAAACAAACAAGGTGTTCAACACCAAGGAACCGTGCCTTTAATTGTAAAGTGAGAGATGCCTCCAGAAAACTCCACAGGTAGAACACAACAAGGAGTACAACATGCTTATTTTACTGTCTCACATCTCTTCAAAGTTACTGCCTAACCTTCAATTGCTTTACAAATAAAAGGAGCGATGTTGAGAATTTACATTCAACCACAGCGTAACAAACAATGTTCTAATGGCTCTCACTTCATTTGTGGTTAGCTATTACCATTATTTTCAACCAAACATTTGATCCTACTTTGGCTTTCAAATATTTCCTGCTGTCTACAGACCTAATGCTCACAAATCTTTGATGCTATTTACAGCCCTCTACAAACAGATTGTGGTCACATCTACATGCTGCTCACCGAATTAATCACAGATTTTCTACCTGCACAATAAATGTTTTCATTACCTATCCATGCTCTATGTTGGGCTTTGTTTTGTCAGATAAATTTCAGACAGCAAGAAGAAATGAACTATTCATTTTTGACAATCTTAAGAATCCAAATGACATTTATAGCATCTAGATATGCAGCAGTTTAATGAAAAAGGCTACTTACATAAAGACATATAAAGACCCTTTCACTAAGACATTCAATGGCTTCTTGCTGGCTAGAGAATTACTAAAGAGAAGAAAGGTTTTATTCTTGTTACAGTGGAAAAAGTAAAGCAATCCAGGAAAAGTAATCATGTGAAAAGATGTTCTTAAAGATAACACCTAATAACAGCTAATAAAAAATGATTTAAAATATAAAGCATGCATCTCACACTGATACCTCTGACAGTTAGCAAAACACATTTCTCTCACATCGCTTTTGTTCTAAGAAAAGAGAGCATAAATGGGACTTGTAGCTCGCCCATACGCAGAAACATCTTATGGTGCCTGAAGCCAAGCTAACTGCAAGCAGCACTGCAGCAACAAAAGAGATGCAGTTGAAGTAGATGCTTGCTGGCTAGAACTTCATCAAAGCAAAGACAGCTATTCAGCTTTGTGACCTCTACTCTAGTAGTTTATTGATGATGGTTGTTACTCAACTGTTTTTAAGCGATTGTGTATGTAGCATTTAAGAGTGAAGGAGACTGAGATGCCTAATCATCATATATACACTTCACTGGAAACAGGAAAATATATACTGAAGGCGAGGCCTTTTTCTTCATTTGGTAGTATGCAATTCAGTCAGAATCACTCGTTTCTGGCTGAGTTAGAAGAAATCTGTCTTAACCATTCAGCAGCCTCTAGGCACTGAAGGCAAGCACAAGCACACGACTAACAAAGGGAGAGTCCAGTTTCACCATGCCTGGACCCTAGGATCAGCCTGCTCACACACAGCTCTGTTGGAGCACTCAGAAGTACACCTTGGGCACTGGGCTTCAGTTTTGTGTCTTCACACCTGAGAGGATCATATGGCTCATATTTGTTAAGTACAGGAATACTGACAATGAAAACAAACAAACAAACAAACACAACAACTACCTGAAAGTTTGGATTTTTTTTTTTCATCTGAACAAAATGTCTGCACTTCTTGGTTCCAGCTGTAGACAGAAAACATTTCAAGAACAACTGCTTTTGGAGTATTATTTCCAACCCTTGTAGCACTGAAGTGTTCTGGGTATCAGAAGATTTACAACGGCTTCTTGGAAACATCTGAGGACTGATGTAGGGCCAATGGTGGGACTCTTTTTCCACTGTACTTAAATGGATCACAGCCAGAACTCAGATGAGTACCTAATACTGGAGGTGTATTCAGAAGAAAAAAACACAAACAAACCACACTCTAAACTGAGAACTGCTCAAATTATTACAAACTGCAAAACAAACATGAAGATGGTGAATGCAATCAGGTGGAGCAACGTACAAGCCTCTGTCTTTGAATATATCAGAGATTTTCTCAAATCAAATGTGCCAAAGAATGCTGAAAATACCTTTAACTCAGACTGAGTTATTTCTGCCTGTCTAATCTTCGCATCAAGAACTGTATTCATATAAAACCTGTGTGCATCCCTATTTTGGAGTCTTTAGATCATGTTTATATTAATGACTTGGTTCACAGCAGTAGTGCAGTCTAAGTGACACTCAGTGTCTGCATTTAACATGCACTGGTTTAGCACAGAGAATAAACAAATGAGAATCTGCATATCCAAAAGAAGCTCTAATGCTCATCAGGTAAAATAGTATACATATGCAAACGGTATTCATCACCTCTAGAACGCACTAAATGCATTAGTACATTTAGTTGAAATGTAAAACCACAAGGCTAGCAAAGTTGCTACATCCATGAGACCAGACAAAATCTAATCTGAAATAAATATGCAAATCACATACAATGAAGCACTTGTGTCTGCCTGAATATACTGATCAAATATACCAAATTACTTCTTACCACAGATTCAGCAAAAATAAGCCAACTTTATGCTTCTATTCACACGACTCAAATGGAAAAGTGGAAAACCATTTCAATATCTAAGGTCAGATACCAACCTCCACACGTCACAGTTCTTAAAGAAAGCCATCTTATTCCCAAAATCTCTCCACAAAGATACAATGTAGGTTTACAATGTGGATCATACGGCTAAGGCCTTCAAAAACGCATACATGGCTTAAATGTACAAACATGAATTCAGTGACAGTGCAGCCTAAAAACTCACGAAGCAGTTCTTAAAATCTAGCCTCATCTGCCCTTGTTGGAAATGTCAAGAAATGGTTAAGTAATATGATTCAGTTGATATCATTGCTGTTAACTCTATGCCTTTTTATAACACTTCTTATTTAAGTGGCTCAAGCAAATACTTAAATCAGTACTGCCCTGACCACATCTCAGTATTATCAGAGGGCTGGAGCCCCTCTCCTACGAAGAAAGGCTGAGAGAGCTGGGGATGTTCACCCTGAAGAAGGCTCCAGGAAGACCGCATTGCAGCCTTTCAGTACTCAAAAGGAGCTTATAAAAAAGATGAAGAGTGACTTTTTACATGGGCCGGTAGCGATAGGACGAGGGGGAATGGTTTAAAACTAAAAGAGAGAAGATTTAGATTAGAAATTAGGAGGAAATTCTTCACTCAGAGGGCGGTGAGGCACTGGTCCAGGCTGCCCAGAGAAGCTGTGGCTGCCCCATCCCTGGCAGTGCCCAGGGCCAGGCTGGATGGGGCTGGGGGCAGCCTGGGCTGCTGGGAGGTGTCCCTGCCCATGGCAGGGGGTTGGAACTAGGTGGTCTTGAAGGTCCCTTCCAAACCAAGCCAACCTATGATTCTGTGATTACTGTTGGCAAGGAACACTATGCTCATTCCAGAATTAAATGAAAGGTCTCTGCAATTCTCTTCAAAAGCTTGATACTTCAGAAAACAAGTCTACAAAACTACATAATATATCTAAAAGCATGGCTATTTCCCCAGTATAACATATCCACTCTTTAAAATCCAATCTTTTAGAGCCCATAGAGTTTTCTCCTGAACTTTTACAATAGCTACCGTTATTGCATCCTGGTTCGTGAACATCATAAAGAGCACAAACAACAATACTGATGACAACATCAGGAAGAGAGCTGTAGAGCACAAGCAGTCTCACTTCTGATTTAGGTTTAGGTTGGTCTCCTGAGCATTTACAGGCAAACACTCACCTCTGTCCACGTGGAATGAAAATCCTGCTTGCCACAGCAAGTATGTAACTATGTGAAAGAAGGTTCTACATCATGATGCTCTTTTTATCATGTTGTGTAGGAAAAGCAGGAAGAAAAGGGGACTGGTGGATTTTCCAGTTTGAATGATTGAGGAATACAGCCCTGTTCCTTCTGGAAGAATCAGCAGGGCAGCTGCTCCACGATAAGCAGACATCTCCAGTGTTAAGGCCAGGAGTGGAATCCTCCATTCAATAGTTCTCTTTCCTCCATCCTTGGTGCTGAATAGCTACATAATATCATCCCATTAATATGCCTTTAAACACCAGAGAGAATATGTGGTTTTGCTAACAGAAACGGCATGCTACAAAGAGCTGAGATACTTGGAAAGACATCTTTCAACCTTACAGACTCAAAACTTTCCCACTTAAAAAAAAAAATAAAAAAATATGTTATCATTGCAAAGCTCTGTTTGAACTTGTAGTCCTGACGAACTGCATTCTGCCTGTCCCACAGAAAAGAACAGTCCTTCCAGTACGAAGTGGGGGTGGGGGCTATGGCAAACCCCTGCAAGTCAATCGGAACCTAAACACTCTGGAGCTTTGCACACTGCCGTTGACTCGAAGCTAGGAAAGGAAACAGTGGACCATAGGTCTGTCACACAAGCACAAAGCCCATTTAATTTTCAGCCATCTGTTACTTTGGCTGTACATCAGTGCTGAAAGGGAAAAAGATGCGTGAATCCAAAAGGGAGGAGACCACAAGAGCAGAGGATGTGATGGCACATAACAGCTGCTTCCAGCGCCTCACAAGTAACAGAGATAGCAACACCCATTTGCAATGAATGCAAGCAATACCTGAGAAAATGTGCTGATGGAAGACTCCACGCAGCTACACATCACTGCTCCTTGGGAACGCACGAGGCCCTGCGCATTTGTCAGACTTCTCAGGTTTGTCTTGAAAGATACAATCGTTCCCTTTGCAGCCAGTAAGCGCTAGATTTAAATACTGGTTGTTTCTCAATGCAGTGTTAACTGGAAGAGCTGGGCCAACGTACTGTGCTGAGATTCAGTCATTTTAGAATTTTTCACGAAGCAAGGTTCAAAATTATCCCTTCACGTAGATAACTATCCCTTGCCACATGACAAAAAGAAGTAAGATTTACTATCACATGAAACACAGGGACTAAACATTTCCTGGGAAGACTATCTGTGTATGCTCCTTGCGACCTAACATGCTGCAGGTCTGCAATGGATTCCTTGGCTCCCATTCATTCACTCATTGTTATGGTTTCCAGTTTAAGAGAACATAGCCCTAAAAACTCCTTGCCTATGCAGCACACTAAATATGTACTTCAAATACAACTGCTTGGCACAGCAGTGGGATGTTTCCTCTGTTTGCAATCTTCACCTACTTGGGAGAAATTATCTGCAGAGAAGTTTCCTTTTTAGAAGGTGGTTTTGTGGGAGCAGACGTAGGGTGACACAGCAGCAGTGCGCCTTCCCTGCGTGCAGAGCTCATGTCTGAGGATGCACAGGGCACATTTCTGGTAAAACACTTAACAAAAACTATTAGTTCTCCATTATTTATATTACAATAATGTGAATACAGAATATTGTAATATTATGCAACAGCCCTACCTTTCCTTTGCTTAATAGACTGCATATACAGTACTAGTCAGCTTAGGTCCTTACACACATTTTTCATGCTTTAATTGAAGTATTTCAGAGTCTTTATGTTTTGAGTGATATTTCTGAGGCCAGTAACCAAGGAACTCAGTATGTCGTAATTTACTGTTTGCTTCTTTGCTCTCTTCCAGTTCTTAGGATGTCGACTTTCTCCAATTCAGACGTGGAGACCAAACTCCCTTTTACAGGCCGTTGAGCCTGAGCCTGTCCAGCTAACAGCGAAACAATTTCTCACAGAAAATGCAAACTTCAGAATGGTCTTTCTGGAGAAAATGGAGAAAACAACATTGAAAAGGCCAATCTCTTTTCTTGATTATCTATGTGAATTCATGGGGATTACACATGGGTTAGATTTAGAAGCGTGTCTGTGTTATAAAGGAAACATTCTTTTTAAAACCTAAATAATTTTTAATGTCTATACTTAACTAAGCTGTTTTAATCACCTCAAAGGAGCCACGAAAAGGTAAGAAATACTGAAATTCACCTTGAGGAAACTTCTGTCCTGCTAAAAATCTAAAATAACTACTCGGTAACAACAAAACCCTTATTAGGAGGTAGGCAGGCGACACTTGACGTGGTTTGACAATACAGACTACTTACGGATTTTCCACCTTTGTTTTGAAGTTCTTGAACAACCCTGTGCCAGAGAAGCAGAGGAGACTGCTGTGCTTACGTTCATCCTTCTTCCCTTAGTGGGCAACTCAAGGGTGGGAAACATAAGCAATACCTGATTACACCAGTAAAATTTCAACACGTTGAAGAAAGCAGCCTCCTGTAAGCTTGCACAAAGCACTTACAGTAAAGATTGAATTAGAACAAAAAGACTTTCTTAATGTTGTAAAAGAAGGTAACTCGCAGTTAAGTAGACAAAATCCAGGTCTTAACTGAGCTTTGCCTGGTCCCCTTTCTCACTCTTGGCCACACCGGTGCTCAAAACAAAATGAAACCTGGCAGCCAAAGTAGATGCAGAGCAGTAAAATACAGCTTATTAACTCGTTCTCATGTGCTTGTCATTCCAGAATGCAGTTTATTATGTTATCCAAGAAATTAACTGGTCCTTGCCTCCTGAGCTGTATAAATATACAGCCTTATTAGCTCTAGAAGATACTGTGAATGGTTTTGCTGACCACATGGTAAGCACTGGAACTGTTTGTACTAACAGTCAGCCTTGAAACTTTCAACATACAATTTTTAATTCCCTTCAAAATTTTCAACATTTTCTTATACTCTAACAGTTTCTTCATGTTTGCAGGATCCAGACTTACCGTCAGGCACAAAGGAAAACCTGTATTAAATATTTTGACATATTTCAACACTACAAAATCTTAAGTATTTTTATTTCTGTTCATCAGAGAGAAAACACACAAAACATCAGTCTTGAGGTCCCTGAGTAATGGAAAACCGTATGCATTCCTTTGTTTAGATTGGCACAGAAATACGGAAAAAAATGGGGCCTAATTTCTGCCTCGGAAGAGTATGTTCAGTTTCACCATCATGTCAATAATGACTTCATCCTTAATTTGCACTAGTAGGTCCTGATTCGGAGTATTTTCTTGCTAATAAATTCAGGTTAGCAAAAAAGCCTGACAGCATGAAGAGTTTCAGCAGTGACCAGGCCCTTTGAAGGACAGCACTCAATGACCAGAACTCTTAAGCTATATAGTACAAGAACAGGGAAACATAAAAAACCCATGCCAAGTCAGAAGAAAAGTCCATTATTCAGAAGGATAAACGATGTAAGAAAGATCCTAAACCCAGGACAAACATCGGCTATGTTGACAATTTACTTTGCCAGGCTGCATTTTCTATCTGAGACCCAAAGACTTCCAAAGTCAGGCACAGCACCTTTGGTATCACTTAGTAGTCCTCAACTGAAAATGCTCAGCTTCCTTGCTGTTTTTAGCAGCCGTAACTCCAATGGCTGTTCCAATGTTAACGGTTTGTCTCCTATCCACAGGTAGAGATAAGAGGAAAGGGAGCAGGAGACTAGCAAGAGATGCTTCTGTCTGCAGAAACTGCAGAACAGAGGAAAATTCAGTGTTTTTCAGTGAACACCCCTTTTAGAAAAGGTAACTGACTGGCTGTGTTTGTAGGCCACCCAGAATAAAAAAGAAAAAGAGAAAAAGAAAAGAAAAGAAAAGAAAAAAAAAAGGCATGTATCCCAATGATTGCATGCCGAAAACAATACGTTTTTCAAGTCAAAACCATTTCCAGCCACTGAACTACATTTTTATTTTTATAGCTACCTACTGCGCACCATTCACTGAATGAACGCCAAAGCAGGAGCGTGATTTTCTTTTTCTATGTTTTTTGTGTTGATGGCTAAGGAAAAACTGCAGTCCTTTTCCACGAACAGAACAACAGGCACACAATTTACAGCACACATCATCAGCATTCGCAGTATGTTATGTTCGGTCAGAACACGTTTTTGAGGATTTTTATTTTCCACTCATAAAATGTGAAGGACTACGGAAATCATCCTGCAGGTTTATTCAGTTTTCATGCCTCTGCTTCAGAACTATGGCAGAAGTTAGACATAAGAACCTTTGGTTTTCCCCTGTCCATTGACAGCTGCAGCAAAACCTGTAAGCACCTTCCTAGGTGAACACTGTCCATCTATAAATACGTGCACATGGCTAGACCAAGTGCTTGAAGCTAGCAACTGATCTTAGTGCCGTCCAAGGCAATGAAATTCTACTTCATTTCACACAGCTTGGTCCAGGCTTTCAATTCCTGAAATGTTTTCTGAGTGAAAAAAATGAAAATCTTTTGATTAGTGCATCTTTTGATTCCAGAAGGGAAGGCATTGCTTGGATAAGATTCCTGTTCATCATCAGAGATGATTAGCTGAAGTTGGCAATCTTGAACTCAGCGAAGCTTTTGAAAACCTATCACTTCTGAGTACATTCATTACCTCCTTTTCAGGAGGTCTTGATCCCTTTTAAGTATTTACTAGGACAACAGCATGAAGATGTGTGTTGTAGCATCCCCCCCTTCCAAAGGTCAGACACGTTCCTGCCCTTTAAGAACAGAGGAGCATCCTTCCCTGAACCTTTTATTTCTGCCTTCCTCCCCACTATGACCCGGAAAGCAGGTGGCTGCCAAGGATGTTTGCACTCCAGCTGAGTTTGCACGCACCATGGCCACACAAAGCCAGCTAAATCCTCGTGAGCTTAAAACTCTCCCCTCAGCAGAAGCCCACAATAGCTCTGCCAAAGGACTTTTCAGAGCTGCTGATGCACACAGGGTCTGCGTCTGCTTCAAGTGTCTGTGCAGGCACTAACACGTGTCTTTTAAACACTTTGCTGGGGTTTCCCATACTTCTGGTGGGAACTCTCCACGCAGAAATGGCACCCCAGACATTTATTTTCTTTCAATTAACACAGGTGGAGACTTTTTTTTCGCTTCTCCCCCATGTTTTGCAATCACACCCCTTAGACAAGTGACACTATGAACTAGCATTTCTCTGTGGTGATGGTGTATGCTACTGGTCAGCCCTATAGTCAATCTTACTGTTAAACTCACCCTCTTAAAACTAAAACAAAAAGGATGAAATACCAGAATAAAAGAGGATGACAAGAAAGAGGGTCTTCTTTTATAACAGTAGTCATATTTTCAAAAGTTTTCAAAAACTAGGTTCGATCAATGTGACTTGATAGTTAACTATCAAGGAGGGGGGGAGAAGGAAGAGACAAAAGGGGGAGTGAAAGCAAAGGAAATTACCTCCAAAAATAAATAAATAAAGATCAGAGGTTTGGTTATATACAAACATAACTTTTAAAAAGATGTTTAAAACAATAAAAAAGCTACTTCAAGTTGATGGGAGTTTTCCATTAACTAAGAAGGGGAAAAATATCATCCTTAATTTTCATGAAATTGTTTGGAAATAAGAACTAAAAGTAAAATATCTGATTACTGACCTCAGCGCAGCACCAGGAAGAGCAGCAGTGTGTCTTAGAAACTGCAGCACAAAGTGCAAAACTGCATTTGCTGCATCTGCTGTGGAAAGTCCCTCCTTAAGCCCTTCTTAGTATTGCTTTAAGATGTTTTCAGAAGGTAGCTCTCTGCCACTCCTTTTCTTCAAATCACTGACAAGTATTTCATTTCAACCACTACTTCCCCATGGTGCTTTACTCAACATCCCTTTTCTTCTTTCTTGGATATCTTGACTGATCAAAACATAGGAGAACTGCAGGCAGTTTCACAAGGTGCAATCTTTCCCTACAGCACCATGCGCTAGGAATGCCCCGTTTGGCATGCTCAGTAAAAGACAGCCACAGCATTTGGATTCTCCTCTCATTTCTGAGGCAGCCGACGCAGCTCTCTTCCAAGAATGCCCAACTCAGAGTTACATTTAGGCTTACACAGTTCTTGCAATGACTGTCATGCTATAGGAAAGATAAACAATAACCATTTCTGGAGCTACCAAGTCCCATTCAATTTCTATATTCACAATGTAAGTGATAACGCACAGGCTGTGGCGCACAGTGACAGACCACGCCTGAATGACACACAGGATTTGAAATGATAACGGACAATGTGAGATCACAAATTCAACCTCACGTTTGATTTGGTTTTCCAATTTTGTTAGTGAAAGGTGAGAATGAAGCTAGGTGCATCTGAAAACTACTCAGAATCTCCTTACGGTAGACTCAACAGCTGTTCAAATACTCAAATCTGAGGCAAGCTGAGTTACGTCAAACTTCGTCTGAATTTCAAACACAACGATACCTGACTATGAAACAGAAAGACAGTTGAAAGGAACGTAATATTACGAACGTAATACGTCTCTTAGGTTACTAGGAAATAGATACATACACAACAAGATCTGACTTCAGGAATTAGGCTTCTCTGTTTCTCATTGTCCATGGTTACCACATAAGAAAGTGCTTGTTTGGTAGTTGTCTGAGCACTACTGCGATAAAAGTAATACAAGTCTCCACTCAGTACGCAGCTGAAAGTCAGCTTCAGGAAAAAATTAATCCAGTCCACACTCAGCAAAGCAGTTAATGCATGCCTAAATTTCACTGTCTCATAAATTGGTTGTAAGCACTATATTAAAGGAATACTGAAAGTTCTGCTAAATACAGTCAACAATGCTTTGCATTTACAAAAGCCTTCACCAACTGACTTCAAACTGATCTGCACGTGGTCCATACTTCATATCATCTTTCAAGAAGTACCAGGGAGGAGAGAAAAACTCACAGTGGTATGGTGTCACTTTTTTGTTTCCTGAAGTGTCCTATATGGATGACTCTGAGTGGACTAAGTCATCGTAGACTTACTGCGACTTGTGCCTCCTATGCCTCTGTGACCACCTGTGCTGCACCTTTCTCAGTCTGCGGACATTCTCCGTAGGAACCTACAAGCTGCATCACAGCAATGTTTTCATTGACATAAGGACTTACTGCAAATCTGGGGGTTGGACCTGATGATCTTTCGAGGTCCCTTCCAACCCCTTCAATTCTGTGATTCTGTGAAATCTGAAGAACTCTGTAAATTATTATTATTTTTTTTTTCTGAAGAAGGTTAGAAACATACCATCAACACAGTGAATCCAAAGAAAATAACATAAAGGCATTTCGATCAACTGCAAAGTAAAGCTAATCAGATCAGTAAGTAAGTAATACCTCAAGGTGAATCTGCAAGACATTTTCAAACAAAACCATGTAACTACTCATAGTATTATTACTTCATCTATTGCCTTAAAAAAATAGGCACTATACTATATAAAAAATTGTAGATAATGGAAAATGAAGATGTAAGCTTTATCCGCACTGCCTTGGCGTTACTCTCTTCCATATATAATCTATTTCAATCCATACATACGCAGGTCACTGAAGAAGCCCATACAATGAAACGGCGTTTCTCCTGTGTGCAAACCATAGATCTTAATATAAATGAGTTCCCAGACTATATACCAAACTAGAGAGGAACTAGTTGCTGTATGGGTTTCTTCTATTGGCAAAGGACATGTATGTAAATAAAACCTCTAGTTCTCTACTCGAATGGCAATACAGTATTAACAGTGATGTTCTGCTAGGTTGCCACCATCTTCATGTTACGTATATGTCAATTAGATAAGAGGTGCCACATGCTCTCAAATGCACATGAGTACTAGAAACGAGCAGAGAGAATAAGAAGAATGCACATGTGTGCATATATATTTAAAGAAATACAGCTGTATATTCTAATCAACACAGTAAGTAAAAAAGCATCTTTTTTTTTTTTGCCAATTTACATCCTTTCCATTATCAATTATTGTAGAAAACACACTGTGCGTGTTTATAAATGCCTTTGTCCAAAGCAAATGACTCTATCAAGATTTGTTTCCCATTCCATTTCCCAGACTAATCACCAAGATGAGTTTGGTTTTGGAAAAACTGCACTGTATGTGCTCGTTCTTTTGTTATGTTTGTTTAATTTACAAATACTATACGTGAGGCAATGCATGTGATCCCCTGCACCTTCTTTTAATGAAGACTTCTCCAGCTGTGACTCTCAGGACCACACTGAAAATTCTCATCGCATTGCGACACGCCAGTCCACAGATGCATGTGCCCAGTGTCACACATGGAACTGGTTATACCCCCACGGCTGACGGACACCCATCTGAACATGCCAGAACCCACGTATCAGCAACCACACACCAATTACTTGAACAGTCAAGACTCGTGGTTTGTACGTGGACTGCATGAAAAACATGGGGCCAGACCAAATGAATGACATATGCAAAAATTATCATCCAAGTTTTTGTCCTGATCATGTAGATTTGTGCACAGTTTTCACCAAGTGCATCCATTTCCAGGATTGAGGCAGCAGGGAGGGACCAGCTCTTATGTACTTCATGTATCATTAACTCAGTGAGTTTAATGACTCCAACAGATGCTCCATATACCTCTTCAATTATTTTGTAACACCTTTGAAAATTTTGATCCAATTAAAAAAAAAAAAAGTAAAAATTGTACAACAGAGTTTAGTCTAGAAGAGCTGTTTTTAAGGTTGATGCCTTGTTTTTTTTTTCATGAAAAAAACATTGAAAACTACATTAAAATTGAGAAGCAAGACAAGATCTCCTGAAGTTGTTTTTGTCTCATTGTATATTTATAACTGTAATTTCTCATACATTTATTCTTTTTAAGGGTTGGAAAGAATGTATTAAACAAAGAGGTGTCAGCATTTTTTCTGGATTTTCCTTTGGAGTGAATCGAAAGCTAGCACAACTGAAACAGTCTAGGGCAGTACCTATAGATTACTAATAATGATCACATCTTAATCTTCACAAATCAGTGAAAGCTTACCCAGGTGAAATACACAGGTTAAATATTACTAAACAGAATGACAAGATAAAAAACAACAACAACAACAACAACAACCATGGAGACATGGGCCTGAAGGTTACTGTGTAAGCTCATAGCTAGTTTTCATTTTATTTAGGTAGCCTGTGTTATAACACAGTGTCAATTCTTCAGGATTCATTACAGTCCACTCCATTACAAGTGGAGATAAATGAATGCCATAAATGCCAAAAGTCTCTCAAAGCAGTAGAATTCGGATTAAAAGTAAAATGCTTATAGGCAAAACAAAGCACAGTCATTACAGATTTATGTCATTCTCTGTTTTACCAAAGAACACAATAAGTATTAAACTACAATGACCTGTTAAAGCAGCAAGTTTTATTTTGCTGTTTTAACAGACAACAATTTTGTTACCCCATACACGTAGATTTTACGAACCTAAAACCCCTGAAGCAGATATTGTGCCACGCACACAAACGTATGCCACCACTGCTCCCCAGAACGCCCGTACCCCAGCTTTCCAGGTCACTAACGCCTCTCAACTGCCTTTGTTCTGTAACGCTCAGTAGCAGCTCTGCAAGCTTTACCTGCCTGCTATGTGCAAATAACTGTCCCCCACGGGCATACGGTGTTTAACACTTGCATGTTTTGCAATTTCAAAGTTAAAAGAAATATTTAGTATTTTCTGAAAAGTAACACTGACCATAAATCAAAGTGGTCCAGTATAACATTTCTGTAACCCCGTGGCTCTTCCACACTGTTTAATAAAACACGGAAGTACAGGACAGGCTGTAAGAGCTACCTTTGAGATGGAGGAAGCTAGATTCACTCTCTTTCTAATAATTGCCAATATGAAGGAGACTCTGGCCACTGCCAGTAGACTAGTCCCAACTGGCTTTATACTTGGGTTATGTTTATTCAAGTGTTCTCCTTTATGAAGGAAACACTTGGCTGTATTTCAAGGTAAAGAAAAAACCTTCAAGCAGCAAAATATTTTAAGGACAGATGTCTGATCTTGAAGCAGCAGCTAACATTGCCAGAATACATCTGTGCAATAAACACTTACTCATGAGTTCCCCACTTCAGCTGTATGTATTTCTTTTTATCCACCATGTTGCTCGCAAAAAAAGTAGCACAGACAACAGTGTTCTCCATTATATCATAGAACTGCTTTAATTAATTCCTTTTATTCTCAGGAAATCTGAAATTCTATTATGAGTGTTGTTTTTTTTTGTTGTTTGTTTTTGTTTTTGTTTTTGTTTTCCCAATTCCTCCTCTCTAGGGGCTTAATTATTCCTGTTACACCTGGAACGGTGCTACCAAGACCTGTAAGGTGCACGGCCCAAACAGCAGCAACACCCAAGGAACTCGATGCATGGCGGTGCTCCGATGAACATGGCTGCTGCTTTCGCCTTTACTCACCCTGCTTCGCTCGCTGACACTCAGCGTATGTCTTACCTTCCTCTCCATCCTGGTGCACTCACTTTGGAGGATACTTGCACTGATGCAATTTCATCCCCTGCAATTTTTTTCATGCTATAATTTAGCTAAAAAACATGAAAGCAGAGCCGGTAACTATAGTAATGGCTAATATTTTCTAATGCTTTCCAACAGTACATCTCTGTTGCTTTTAGATAGTCACAGCTCTGCCAAACCTTAACAACTTAGACTGAAAATTTCCTTGCCAGGTACTTGAAACAAGCTGACTTTTTCTTTTCAAAAGGAAGAAGAAAGTTTGCTTTTTCCAACGCTAGAATTAAACAAGATTCAATGTTTTGTATATAGTTTTATAAAGAACTTTAAACTTTTTTACTCAGAAATTCTACTGAATTCTATTTTCTTGATTTAAAGTCAGGGGCTCAAAACTGGCTAGGAAGCTGACACAGTATCACGGATGTGCTCTTTTCTTGTGAAACAGTGTCCATGCCTAGTCAAGTTTTATAGCCTGTAAGTATCACCATGGCATCTGGTCAACACTGACATGTTAATAGTTTGGCAGCACTACATTAAAAAACATCCCAGCCATGCTGTGCATGATGCAGAGTTTCAAGTAGGTTCGAGACTTGGCCTGCAATTGCTACTGTCATGAATGAAAGTGCATGAAAATAGCAAGAACAGCTCTCAGCCCGCTCTCACTGAAGCAACATGACCAAGCAGCTGAGAAACATTATGTTGTACTGTATGTGACCGAGGAAGAGACAGTCAGTAGAGATAAGTAGGGGAATAGAAGCTGGAGCCCAGCTTACAGGAAGAATATTCTCCAGGACCAGGACAAAAGAGGAGAGGACGTGTAGTTGACAGCCAGAACTGGCTACAGCAAAAACCATAGCAAAGGTTCCTGAGCCTTAACACTGGGGCTGTTCAGCAAAAGCTGATACCCCATGGCTTTTTACTTGGTGACTTTTAAAAACACACTGACCTCTATAATAGTCAAGGTGATTTCATGATGGACTCTGTAGGAGGTGCAGGGGTTTGCCATTTTCTGTCTTTAAAAACTAAAGAAAGGTCTCGTGAGTGTTCCAAACAGAGGGAAGTGACAATATCAAAGTATCTGTCATATGCTCTCAAACTGCCTTTATCCCTCCCAAGTTCCATACTAATTCCCAAGTCAAGGCCTCAGAGTCTAAGTTTTAAATCGTGCAGAGCACAGGCTGGCAGTATTCTCAGTTTCTTACTTCCTTCGCATTTTTGGCTGCTCCAAGCTCGCTCACTTATGGCAGGTTTTCACAGACGCCCCTGGACAGCTCTGAAGGCCTCACAGCCACACTCCTGAGCAGCACCGGGCCTATACTTTCCATGGAAGGCGGCTTACAGGTGCCTACCGAGGCTCCACCTCAGCCTCAGCTGAATAGATGGATACTCCAGCTCTTTAAATATCAGAAAGTCATAAACACACCATGGTAGGAAACAGGACTTATTTCAGCATGATTTTCCCTTTTCTCTGGCTGCAGATATCCAACATCTCTGTCTTCACTGTGGTTTAATTAACTCACAAATTGCATTACCAACCTGCAAAGCCATCCTGAGGGCAAGGGACGAATCCAGCATTCTGCCTGCCCCGAGCTGGAAGTGGTACCACCAGAGTACATTTTACCAAATAGTACCCTTATCCACTTTGATGGCACCCCAAAATCAGAGGCATTATCTAGCCCTGATGTGCTGCAGCAACAAGAGCTGAGCTGTTTATTCGAGAAATTCACATTCATCACTGGAGATATTTCCTAGCTTGACTTACACCCTGACAACTATTTTATCTATCCTGCTAAGAGCAAGGCACATAGACCTTTTTCCCAGTCTTTCCATTCTTAAAGTTTACAATCCATCTGTTATTAAGTTAGCTTGGCCCCAGGGATTATGTAATATTCCCACTCACTCGTTTTATGGCATCTATTACACACAATCCCAGTTGCAGTTGTATTTTAGACATTACAAACTCTCACTCCCAACTTCTGATTAACTCACTGATGTAATTATCGCATGTTGTTTGTCCCAAGACATGAAAGTCAGGATTAACAACACGATCTGCCCATTCTTGACCCCCAGCAAATCACAAAAACAATTCCTGTTGGATGTTACTCTTCAGGCTCAGACTCACTGCTCCGAGTGCCAGATAAAGCAGGCGGTAAGCAGCCAAAGTTATACCACATTTCTATTCAGGGCAGATACTGACTTAGGCTTTTGCTGGAAATAAATTCAAGTATTGCTCTGGCCCTAAACTGTGGATTTTTTTTTTTTCCAATTTAATTCTGCCCTTTCAAAAATATATTACTCTGCCAGTGAGTGCTTTTCAAATAGAAAACACTTGATTTCCTTCACTTAGCTCTACTGTATCTACTATGGCATGAAGGCAAAAGCATTACTTCGCTAGCTGCTGTAAAGAACTTAAATCCTGTTCCTTTTTCAGTACCGCATGCTTTTCTGCAGTCTACTTTATCACTCAAGTACCTGCTATTCATTTTGAGCAAAAAAAAAAAAAAAAGAAAAAGGAAAAAAAGCAGGAAACGTTGTTAACCTTTAAAATAAACTTCTCTATGTACTGAATTCAATAGTAACTCTACTATTTTTTTTTTGGTTACTGAAAAATTAGATTTCTCCGTCAGTCAAACTCTGGGGGAAAAAAAAAAAGAAAGTATCACTTTTCCATAATCTTACCCAGCACCAAGTAACGAGATGTATATACCACCTACCTAAATTTCCTGATGTCGTTGGTCTGTGATTTATTGAACTGATCCTACACAACCAGCTGGCACACTGCTTCCTATACAGCTTGGTACAGCAATTCCAGCTGTGCAATGAAAATACAAATGCCTGTCATAATACGAACCGTGGAGATTCTCTGACATCCAGCCAGCACCCTAGACAACTGCTTTCCTCTCCCTGACCATTCTGCTTGCTCTGTCTTCCAGAAGGGCAAAGCTCAAAAACTCTGGAATCACTTTGATGCTATCCATCAAAAATGGAATTAAAATTCATTTTAGCACAACTGTTAATCGAAGCTTTTATGGAACATCCAGCTGAAGATAGAACCTCATTTCTGTAGCCTGATCAGATTCTGTAGAATCTTATAGGCAAGATTCACTTGCCTACAACTTCTCTCTGAATTTAAAATAACATTCAATTCTTTCCTTATAAATACTTTTTGATTATGATTTTCCTGAAATTATAAATCTGCTCTAATGCCTGCCAAAATACTGTAACTGGTCAACTGTAAAGATACAAGATTAACAAGTATGAAGGAGAGATTTTTGACGTGTAAAACCATCCAAAAGTACAGGACAAACTTTCTTTGCACTAAAGAAGCCCAGGAAGTGGCAATAATGAAGCCTTTCTGCTTAAGTCTTGCTTTAGACCAAGGCACATGAGACTTGCACAATCCCAAATAAGAACCCTTCTGTTAGAAAGAAATAACAGTGCACTGCACCTTGTATTTTGTTACTTTAAATTAGCAGAAAAGGCAAATCCAGGAACGAGACTGGTTTTACTTACATGGGAGTTAACACAATTTGCTGGCAATATGGTGGGAACTCCCTGTGCTTAGAAAAGCTCGTTCAGAAAACGTATTCCATGCAAATAGAGGGGGGCTCAATTCTACCCCACACTGTTCCTCTGACTGACAACGAAATTCTTAACACCCAAATGCAAAATTAATCTCTAGCTTGTGCAGTTCTCTAGAATCAGTTCAGTTATAGGAATGCCAGTATTTGACAATGAGGTTGTTCTCTTTTACAGCAGGCCAAACTGTGAAGAAGTATGTACGTTATGCCATGAAGACTTCAAAATTTTGAACGACAGCACATTTTGTAAGCTACTAGTAGCAAACAAATTAAATTACTATGCTCTCTGTTCTCAAGTATTGTTTTTTAAATTGCAACAGAAATCCTACTCTAGAGTGAATTGAGTTAAATACTGCAAATAAACTTTAATGTAGAAGCAAGCACACATATACCACCTCATCCTGGTTGTACAAGCTTAAATATCACTGTGCACACATCTGAAAGGAAAAGTAAACCAGACTACTAAAAGGATAAGCTACATAAAACAGTATGTTAAGTTACCGTTCTACACAGCATAAAATAGATGGCAACTGCTAATAAAAAGCAGCACTCGCCTGTAAGTCATCTCACTCCATCCCACATACTGCAGGTGTTTTAACTGTTCCATACAGGGACGCATACCAATAACCACCGCTAAGCTATATTAGCTCCAATATGGTAATTCTGCTTAGGTAGTCTGATAAGCTATAGCCAACTGGATGATTAATCATACTTCTCTAATATGACAGAGAAAGAAACTTTCAGCTTTATGTCTATGTTGTCTTTAGGCAAGCTCAGAAGCGCACCTGCACACACAGCATTTCTGCTGAGTGGAGATACGCTCCCCTCTTGCCAGGCCGTTGTGCTTACCTCACTCTGCGTTTCCTAAGCAGCAGCCACTCCCCACCAGTAACATACAAGGCTCACAAGAGATTCGAAGCTGACCAGCTTCATCACCTTTCCAAGTGTCTGCTGCCTATACGCATCTATATTTTAGCTATTGCTTAAGCGTCTATGCAGATGAAAAACAGAAGTAGTGAACAGAATGTTTCCGACTGTACAGCTTGTGGATTGGTCTAAATTTTATGCCAGATTTTACTGTTCTGCAGTTCAGCTTTTAATCGCATAGGTCATTTATAAACTTGTGTATTATGTATGAAGACAACTCAAAGACAATTAAAAGAAACCCATTCTTTTATAATTTCTTCGTTTTTTCTTATTTCACGTTGGTAAAGCACAGCAGTGCTTGAGGTAATGACAGTTACAACATGATATATTTGTCCTTCATTGTAAAATTCTTCCTGGCAGCCTTAACATTCTTCAGCCTTGGCAGGATCGGTGCAGATGAGTTTTTGCCGTTGTCCCTCATGCTTAAGAAGTGAGGGTGAGTGGTGTTACAGTGGGAACAATTGTACCTGTCAGACTACAAAGACAATGTCAGACAAGAAGGTTCCATATTCCAGTATCGATGCTGAACAAATTGCCTACAGTGCAAATTAACACGAAGCAGGGCCAGTTTCCACCAAATAGACATTCAAGCACACAGTTAATGGGACGGGAGGAAAAGCAGTTCTCTGCTTCTCCACTATACTGAGGAGAACACTGACCAGGAAATTCACGGAGTTTATGCAAGGAACACAGACTTGCAGAAGGCAGGATTGAGAACCTCTGTAAAGACCACAGAATTTAGCTCTTTATGTACCTACAGTATCACTTCTTAAATACTTTCTTTCTGAAGAATTTATCCCAGATTACAACAGTCATTGCATATGAAGCTGTAAAAAAAAAAAATAATATACTTTTCTTACTACCTGTTTATTCAAAAATCTTCGTGTACAAGTTGCAATTCAAAGAAAGCGTGACATAGGTTTCTTTACCTGTATGTGAAGATTAATTTCCAACAGAACAATCTCTGTTATTCTTGATATAAAGCATACTTAAATTCAGTATAAAAAAAAAGTCGTGGAGAATTTTAGAAACCTGATGCTAGAATTAAGAGCCTACATATTACATTCTCTACCCTAGAGCAAAATTAGCAGCTCTTTGAAGTTCTGACACAAAATCTTCAAAGTCTGTGTAACAGTAACAAAGAGTTTTGGTTGAAGTACACTGTTTAAATGGGACTATGAGATCTGTAGGCCTGAATAAACCATCCTGGTTTAGGTCCAGCCCTTCTATCCGCTGCCTACAGTCCTGTGTGGCTCCAGACCTCCCTGGCAGACTTCCCTTCCTCCTAGCTTTGGCCACAGGATACACCACAGGATTTAGATCCAGAGGCAGGGTTTCAGGATGCCAGGGTTCAGCATGAGGTCTCATCAGCTTTTCCTCGTTCTGTTTCCACATTCCATTCTGCTCTCCAAAGCTATGCAGAAATACCACATATTACAGCTACCGGGGTACCTAATCTAACCACCAACAACGAGAGGAGATAAACTGTTCCTGCAAAAGCAAACACTCCCGTGCAATTCCCATCAACCACCGGCTTGGCCTACAGTAACATTTCAACAGGCCACATTTACGATGCACCCAGTCTCTGTGAGCATGAAAACACAAAAACTGATTTCACACGGCCAACTCAGGCCTCACATCCCATTCTGTATTGAACTTGCTGATTCTACCATATGGATAGCTAGGAAAATACTACTGCTACGTTACTGCTGTGTAAGTACTCCAGGCTGGCTTTTCCACTACCTTACATTTTGCTTCTACACAGGCACCAGTGAAAAGCAGGTACTAAAGACTGACATCCTGATTTGGTGATATTTAAAACTTATTTTGCAGTGCTGTGTAAAAACTACATGCTTACCTTGGTACCTGGCTTGTATACACTGTGATGAGGAAAACTATTCGAACTGCATTTTACTGGACAAGCTTTTAAAACAAGTTAGAAGCAGTAAATTATTGTAAGATGGACTTCTTGTATATTTATTGTATTGGGTAAATAAGTAGAAGTTTCCTGGACTTGGTTCAAGGTTTTTATGTTTGTGGGACACTTGCACAGGCAAGCCTTTGTTTTAAACTTAAAGCAAGAGAAAGCAAGTACACTGTTATATTTCACAGAACATCTATTCTGTTACCACGACAAAAGCACTGACCATACCAATACTTACTCTAATTCATTAAGGAGGTATCTCCTTAAAGTTGGCAGTAACCTACAAAGAATTCCCGAAGTAATTCTTACCGTCCCCAGCCCAGACACTGGCAGAGTTTAGAAGCCAGGCTTTCTCAGAAGGAATGCTTTTAACTTCAGCACTAACAGGGTAAAATTATTGTAGAAAGAAGTGTATTTCCTTTTTCCTTCAAACACCCACTGTCCTCCGTGCAATTCAGCCCAAGGTTGTTGAAAACTGTATTCTGAGTTTGGTGATCCAAATCCTTCAGTCTTTACCTAGGCAAAGCTCCCACTGAAGTCAGTGAAATCAGAGGGAGTTTTGCCTGGGTAAGAACTGCTGGTTTGGCTCAGCACATGCGTGACTCTGTAAGCTATGGAGAATGTGAGTGAAAGTCACTGCTCCTTTAAGCAGCTCCTTTCCAACCATGAAAATCGTAAATTGCTTTAGAACTTACAAGGGAGCATCTGAGTGATTTCGTATTACTTACATTACATTGTAGAACGCGTATGACAAAGGGAATTGAGAAGTCTTGTACAACTATGAGAGAAATCAGTGAGCAGGATGACAATAATTGTTTGTGCAGTTACAGTTTCAGTACAATTTTCTTCACAATCATGAACAACATACCTGGGACCTAAAGCAAAAACTCCCTTAGAGAAAGGCAGGCAGTGATTACCGAAATGTGCAGCTCTGCTTGCTTAGAGCTGGGCATCTCATGAATGGGAAGCTGTGCGTAAAGCTGTGCACCTCATCTTACCTGCGTCCTGTCGGGAGCTGTGAGATGCTGGTTTCTTCAGGGTGTCTCAGCCCCGCTAGAAAACTGGGTAGAATACCTGACGTATAGAAACACTGAGGTTCAGAGAAGCACTTCACAGAAAACAAAACACTGTTACTTAATAGGTAGAGTATCACTGTTTTGACATGCCAGCGCTGGGTCTTCACGGTGTCTTAGCATGCTTGCACTTGCCTGCATAAGGATGTTCTCTCTCACAGATAAGTATGTGCACCCCGTGCATTCAGTCTACGCTCTCGGGCTTAGGAAACCCTACATACCATCTTCAGAGTGAGAAAACAGGCGTGGGGGCTTCAGTATTGGTTTAAGAGGGAAAATTGGATCAAAATAAACAGAAGCAGAATGAAAAAATGTTACAATGTGACCTAAGTTTGATTAAACCAATTTCAGCCAACCTTCAGTATTCCACAGAACTTTCAATTGCTTCTGTGTGTTTTCCTTCCCCTCCTCTCTCAGTTTCTTTTAAACTTGGACTCCAAGCCTGATAAGAGTCAACTTTTGATAAATTAAATAATTTAAATTTATTTTGCTAGCTTTGAGCACAAGATGATGATAAGAACACCTAACATACCACTGTCAAAAAAGTCAATACCAGAAATTTTGCTTTTTGAAATTTTTAAGTCCTAACTTCTGTGTTCTGCCAGTATGCATGGCGGAGAGCCCAACCTGCTACCTGGAATTAATTCTGTCACAGAGCGGTGACTTCTCCCTTCCTCCCTGAATGGAGATTGAAGTACTCAGTCTTTACCCTGGCAGCAGAAATTACAGAGTAATAAGAAATGGATACAAATTTCTTGCATACTAATTTTCTGCCTGTCCTCCTCTCTGTTTTGCACCCAGCTTGTAAGAAGCTGTGACGGACGAAGCCTCCTCACCTGCTGATCAACTGCAGTAAGAATTTTTCCAAAGATGTATGTGAGCTGCAATGCACTTCATACATACGATCTTTACAGAAATTAACTGGCTTGCTAACTGGTGGAAAGTCCCTAATTTGCGCCCAAATCTGAAGAATTTATATCTACAGACCTCTGAAAGTTTTAAGAATATTTTTCCTCTATTTCTGTATTTATTCTTTTATTCCTCCCCAGGAAAAGGGAGGAACCCTGTCTATCTGGGTTTGTAAGAGTGCTTTCAGCTTTCCACTAGCTGTGCTTTCCGCCAAAGCTCCTCTGACGAAGTGCCCAGGTGGGGGACAAGCACACAGGACCGAAGTTGTTGCTTGACTCCAGCAAAACAGAAGCCTGCGGAAGGTGAGAAAGACTCGCTGCAGGGGAGGGGCAACAACAGCTCCCAAGGCTGCCACCTGATCTCCTTCCTTTCCCACAGTCTTCCATCTGCAAGTCCTTTATGGCTCACAGGAAGGAAGAAAATCCAGCTTTGCCATCCAAATGGAATTCCTGTATCGGAATTGAAACTAATTATACCTAAGGAGGGAAAAAAAGATGCTAAGTCTTACAACAGGATGCAAAATCACACCTCCAGAAGAGCTCAGGCCTCTAATACAGGCATAGTTTCTCATCACCCCCACACAAACACTGGTTTTCCATGAACCAAAATCTCTCTGCTTCGTACCCTTAATGTTTTCAAGTAAAAGGACCAAAAAGGATTCTTTCCCTCAGGTTTATCTGAAGGAAGCTTACAAACATTGACTCGTTTGGCAGGGGAGCACGTCTGGTAACCTGTGGTGGTGCCACTGCTGTACTTGCCTGGGAAATCAGACAAAAACAGCCAGGACCCGTGAAGTCGGATGGTCCCACAAATGGACGACCACACTCATGTACCATACACAAAAACAGTCAGGATGGATTTTGCCTGGGAGATCAGGATGGGAAGAAGGTAGCAGCTTGTGCCAATTTACAAAGTCTGTGGATTTAAATTTTGGGGCATGTTTTTCCTGTTCTGTCCGGCAGCAGCGCTGAGCTCTGCTGCAGGCAGGTACTCCATCAGCTCTGTTTCCACCTGCATGTGTGCCACCCTTCCACGTTTTGGAAGGGACAAAGCTTACAGCAACTGGGAACAAGTCAGAGAGCAAATAAGCGTTCCTGCTTCATCCTCTTGCATAACTGGAAACCACTGGCTCTTCAGATAAAAAAGATGCTGTTCTACCAGGTTGCCATGATTGATCTTAGAAAGATGCAGTTTTATGGTCTCCTAAGCGTTCTTCACTGAGAGGGAAACTTGGAAGTAATAAAGCATTTTCTTACAACTGAAACCTGACTGCAACTGCTGACAATTCAACAGCAAGCTGGCTCCAAGCACGTGGAGTCAGATGGTTTCAGCTCCGCCACTACAGGGGAACCAGCTCTGTAGCCTGGCACAATCGCTTCTGGAAAGCTGCCACGATTGTGCATTGAGTTAAGCTCCAGACAGATTGCGAGGGCTGAACTTTAAACCATTTGTATTTTTAACATACACAAATAAATTTATAGCTGCGTAAAAAATGTCATGCTTCGGGGATTAACCTCTAATAACCTCTCCTGCTATGTTAACAAAGACATTTAAAGTCTGCCTCTCCACGTTACACAGGACTCAGATTAATGAAGGCAATTCGAAAAGAAATTTTAGGGCCTCATTATATCTAACAAGGGATTAGTGACACCAGCAATTTTTAAGACCATTTGTGGACACTTTGATGCTGCCCCTTGGCTTGGGACTCCATTTTATGTCAAGATTCCCAAATGAAGGTAAGTTTGGCAAGACGAAGAGAACGTTGCAGAGGTAAGTGGCATTTGGCTTGAAAACTGAAACCATTTTCAGGATGTCATTACATACAACTGTCTCTGTAGGTATTCCACCGGGTAACAAGTCAGTGTTTTTTCTATTTAGCAGATGAAAAAAAAAAAAAAAAAAAGCGTAGTTAATCAGGTAAAGCAAGCTGTCTTTGGACCATAGCTAAGCTCATGAAATGGAGTTTACCAGTGAAGAACACATACGGCTAGGCAAAACCAAAAATTTGTGTATCGCAGTGTATTGCACTCCTTCTGCAACTGACATCTGCTCTGAGAGAGAATACGGAAACCTGGCCTTGCCTCCTCCATCTCTACTGCTCACAAATCATAACAATCCTCTGAAAAGTACACGTGCTGTTTCCTACCTATGAAAATTATTTCTTTCTAATGATTTTTTTTCAGGCCGTTTCAGTGCAAGAAAGCTACTGGAATCGAGGTCACATAACCTTGGTAGCAAGGCCAGGCAGTAAACTTGTGGGACATGTCAAAGTCACCCAGATGTAATAAAGAGACACTTTACAAAAAGCTTCTTTCATTCGGCAGCTATTGAATGGCCTTAACAATAGCTGACCCCACCTCAAACAACAAAAATCTCCGCCACGGGTGGAATGTGCGGTGTCCTAGCCAGAAAGAAGTTAGACACCTGCAGAGAAACGTGACAGCAGGAAAGGTCAGGAGTTCAGCTTGCTTCACGTGAATCTTAAAGGTGTTTCTTGGGCTTGAAGTCTGATTCGTTTTTCCATATTGGAACACTATCAGACCTTCAATTCTGCATGTACCATTGTAGACAGAAATAGCAATTTACGATTTTGCACCACCATTTGTTCCCATTTTTATCAGAATTTAAGTCCTGGTGTGCTGAGCATTAGAGGGGACTCCAGCCAGGCACTACGAAGCATTTCCTACCTCTCAAGACCAAAATCTCCAGACAAGAAGCCTACAGTATATTAGGGACTAGTCAATAGTTGCTAATAGCTCTGACCAGTTTTACCACACTGAAAACTTTCCTGGATTACCTTTACATCTGAGACAAGCACCGCAGTTTTTGATAACAGGAGATAATGTAAAATAAAGTGATCCTCCTGGTGCTGCTTGTCAGAAGGCGGCGACAGGTGAGCTTCAGTCTTACTTCTGTTAGTGAATCCACACCGACGTGAACTGTTCTGCTTCTCACAACTTGAGAAAAGCTTCATTTGAAGTGTCTACCTGATCAGACAATAGAGGAGTGTGATGGGAAAGACCCCTTACATCAGGGTCAGACTGCACTATCAAAACCGAAACAGGTAACTAGAACCTAATGCACTGTCAGGAGGAAACTACAGCTTGCAAAACAATTCTGATGACATTCCAAATAAAAAAATAAATATATCAGAAGCTTGCCCATTTGCCTACTTTCTATTTTAAAACTGTTTCCAAAATTATCCCATTTTATAAATGGAAAACTCAAATGTCCTTGGACAGGTTTTCATGACTCTGGATATTTTCTGTGAACTTGTCAACTGTATGTTATTTCAAAACATACGGCATATTCCTAAATTTAACTACTTATCTCAGAACCTTTAAGGACAGAAAGGAAGAAAAAGGAACTATGATGGAACTTGTCAGATTTAGAAGAAACACCATAAGACAAGGTGACCTGCAACAGAAAGTTGGACATGCTTACCCGCAAGGATAATTTTAATCCTACATTCCAACATGACCATTAATGCTTCTACTTTTTGTCTAGACAAAACAGTAAAAGAAAGAAAATTTAGTTACATTTCTTAGTGCTTCAAATACATGAAGTTTATTTTAACCACTGACCATGAATTATAAGGTCTCCACAGCTTGTATTTTATCTGAAAAAAATGAACAAATCCCTAGAGTAGCAACCATTCCACCGAACAGAGGTAGAAAAGAAAAACAAACCAAGAGAAAAGAGCAACAACAAAACCCAACAAATTTTAAAAAGCCAAAACCAAACCCAAACCAAAGCAATCCAAGAAAAAAAGAACTACTGAACTTCTAAAGCAATCAGCTCATACGTCTGATAAGATTCAACAGTTCTTGATGTGACTATCACAAACTGCTCTGTAGCTTGGTTTTTATACAACCGACACATACGCAAATGCACATCAAGTCTGCAGGTCATCAACAATTGTGTATACCTGAGATGCAATATTTCATTACTTTTACTATCCAGAAGGTATAAAACACAAGTGAAAGCAGAAGTGCATGCTCCTGATCACTGGTGTCAGGGACACAACAAATACCAACAGCACATGGAGGATGCTTCATCAATCACAACTCATGGAAGAAAGGGTGGAAAACAGCTTTTTTGTCTGAACTTAAAAGTAGAACTAGATCAATAATCTGAACACAAATACCTGAAGTTTTACCAAATTTGACAAATGTAATAGATATTGTCAACACGTACTTATAAAAGTGCTTCCGTTATTAACCAGAACACGTTATATTCTAACCATGTACAAAAACTAGTTACATTTAACATTCTCAGTACTATCTGAACCTTTAAAAAACACCCACAGAACTTCATTGGACTGATGTTACTAGCACCAACGCATTACTTATGTTTATTTGAAGAATCTGTTTTGAAATAAAGGATCAGGTGTGACGCCTGCCCACAACAGCCCCATGAATCAACGCAAGAAAGCTGTAAGGGTTGTGGCTCTCCTTCCTCCGCAGAGGATGATGCCTCCTGCCAAGTGGGGTCTCTCGGTTTAGCACTGTAGTAATCCACCTGTGTAATCCAGCTACATTCTAGGAAGAAAACACCTATCCAAGTATAAAAAATACGAAGGCTTCATTTAATTTTCATTTGCATATCTGATAGATTTCTAATCAAAACCACGCTATTAGTAAATTAAAATGCAAAAGCTTGATTCAAGCTTTAAGCAAATTTCACAGGCAGAAAAAAGCCACTGGTATTTATTGCACCAAAGAGAATACCTCTGCAATTAGCCTGCTTGCCTATAAAACCATTAACAATGGAAAACTGCATTCAAAACTTTCAGGGAAATAAACTGTATAAATTGAATAAACGCCTAAATGAAGTTCTTATTGGCTGCATAGTGCTGAATTTTGATACTTGTCCTCAGAAGATCTCAGTCTTAAAAAAATAATTCACCACAACTGCAGAAGACTTTTTAATCCTTTTACATCATCACTGCAACCCTCTGAAGTGTCCAAGCAACGGGCTCTCAGAGGTCTGTAGTCATCAGATAATTACCATTCAAACATTTCTGATCTAATAAAAAACAAAACAAAGCAAAACCACTACACCTTCATGTCTGTAAGTTTAAAAATGCAGTGAGTGAATAATATATTGACTGTGCTACTCAGATATCCCCTGGTCTCTAAGACACAGGCTTAACATTTTCATCGCCATAAAGCAAGCCATTGCAAACCTCCCCCCTCCCTGGGAAGGGGTTGGGTGGAATGCAAGAATAAAAGCAGTAATTTCACGACAGCAACAGTTACCTTACTAAGATTATGAAGTTGAGGAAAGCTACCGGACAAATTAATGGAAAACATGCTCTCCTGTTTATTTCTTTTGGGGGGCTAGATTTAAATTATCGGTACTATCAGAAATTAACACTGGATGGGGAGCCAAGAACACTGATTGCTGTATGGACAAACGGTTTTGCTTCTACCATGGACTGACTGTCAATGTATAAATAACTGTCAAAGCAACAGAACTAATTAACCTTGTCTTCAGTTAGAACTTGGTCAGTTGGTATTATTCATACTGCAATACTGAATTCTGATTGAATCACTTTTCTCCCAAACACAAATTTTCACGTAGCTTTGAGACAAAACTCTATTATTATTATTATTTGTATTATTTGGTGAGGAAACAAAGAATTATCTTTTATTTTCACTTAAAAAAAAAACAAAGTAAAGCAACTAACCACCACCACCAAAAGGGAGAACAGACGCAATGACTATTTTAAAACCTTACTATAAAGTCCATCTTAACAAAGTCCTCATTATTAATCTCAGCACTATTTAATTGCAAAAGGTAAACTAAAATCCTGACATCTGATATCTTCCTGATATCTGCACCAGGAGGAACTTTGTATCTAAACCATTTTTCCAAAGGCTCACATGTCTGAAGATGTCATTTACCACAACATCTGGAGCTTAAGACACTGTGTAAGAAACACACGCATAGAAAATCCAGCACTATCATGCTTGTGAGCCCTGCCCACCCTTAGGAATTTTATTCCTAACTTTTCCATAGTCGCCAGTAACAGTGTGGTCTTAACACAGCTGGGAACAAGGCTGCATTACTTTGCGTAGGAATTGCTATCATCTCCAGCAGAAAGCAACACTTGCCATGGTCCTACCTGGGCAGGTAGCTCATGCATGTGGTTTCAAGGGAACTCCTCACACGCCTGAAGCCCGGAACATGTTCCAGTACCTTGCTGAACAGGGCATGTCTCTGGTAAAAGGGTACCAAAACTTCAGGGGTATAACGTGTCATTTGTAATCACTGCTGATACTGAAAATTAAAAATGTTTGTCTTCAGCAGTTACTCTAACTGTTCTGGGTACGTAACAGCAAGACCCTCAGAACACTGACACGACCTTTTCCTTTAGACATGCAGGTGCCTTGCACTTTGGACAGAGATTTAAAAAAAAAAAAAGTAAAAAGGTATTTCCAAAAAAGGGAAACAGGACTGATGCTGTGGTGCTTGCTGTAATGCCACCAAGTGCTAGGACATAATCACGTATTTTTAATTTTCTTAAACGGAGACCTGGCAAATTCTGCTTCTGCTCTTTGCCTTGGCCTGAGAGCCCCAGCTTTTACAAGGCCTTTGAAGCCGGACACAAAGACTTCCTCACATACAGGATGGACAGAAGACGTGAAAATTTACACTTCCCACCAGCGACGGCACATACATCTGGAAAAAGAGGCACAATAAAGCTGAAATAGCACTTTTCCCACGTGCAGTATTACTAATCAAATATTCACGCAGCTTACAGCCGAACTCCCTGGGACACCGGTTTCATGACTGAAACACGGCAGCCGGATTCTGCGGCCGCTTGGTGGAAGGCTGTTGGCCAGGCAGAGCCGCGCGATTAACTGGTGCCAGGCACATGCCTGGACTCCCCTTGGGTTACACGCAGCCTTCACCACTCTCCACCTTTTTACCACGTTCTACAATTAGACAAACATTTCAAAACCTGTTAGGCTAAGACACTATTATGAGTAGTGCTTTGAATAAAAAAAGGACTTTGTTGCTCCTGAATTTTAGCACCGCCATTCTAAACCTTAAAATGGCTTGCACAAAGCTTAGTTAGCTCTTTTTTGGATGCTAGCAGTAATATGCATCACACCAGATGTTTTTTCCTTCCTGATGTTGCAGGATACCTCATTTATTTCCAGATCCTCTCAACCAATGGATTTACAACTCAGCTGCTGTACGTATACTTTTACAATGAATATAAAAGATCTGCATCTGATCAAGGCAGGCAGGATCTTTCCTAAAATCTGAGTCACTTAGAATGAAGCCTCATTATGACAGTTTTAAATCAGTGAAAATTTGGCTTTCACCATCTTCAGCTGAGCCAAGCCTTCACCTCCACACTCCCGGTGCTGATCCTGCCCTTCTGCTGCCCAGCAATGTCTCCCTGAGAGTCTCCAATAGGTTCCACAAGGCTGATTGGTTTTCAGGTCCTTTCTTTCCTACAGACTCATAGCCAAATCCTCTTAATGCAAACAATGCCTTAAGCAACAGTCATTGTCCACTTCTTACTTTGGGAATTTCTGCTGTGTTGTTTGAGATAAAGTAGAAATTTCCTTCAGAGGCGAAGCAGAAATAACGGCATTTTATAGCAGCATTAGTCTGTTATCCAAGAAGTAACTTATCCTTTAAAGGGAAATGTGAAAGTTCTACTAATTTTAACTTGCTTGCTAGATACTCCCAGCTTTCTCTTTAACAGAGGAAAAAGCCAGTCCTGAAACCTGAGCAAAAGCAGTGCAATAGTGCTGTAAGCAATGAAATTCGCTCTGCGAGTTCTGAAGTGCTTCTCCTTCGCTAAAACACTGCTTCACCAGCTCTCTAGTGCTTATTTAGCAGCAGAAAACAGCTGCAGACGTTAACTTTTGATCTCATCTGCTCTCAATCAGTTCCTAAAACGAACGGTTGCATGGACGGCTGGAGCTACACCAACTGCCATTCTTTCCACCAACTAATGGACTTCTCTGCATCACAATGCTGACTTCTGACAACATGGAAAAAAGTATTACATTTTTCCAAGTAACTCCTACTTCAGTATCTTGTCTTGTAAATGGATTTCCAGATTCTTCTTTCCTAAAACTGCCTTTGGGAAAACTGTAATAGGATTAGATAGTTCTTTTTTCACACGCAGAACGTGTTGCAGTTATACTGACAAAATTAAACTTAGCGTATCAACTTCGTGTATCAGCTACTAAAGGCCACAACAAGCATATAAAACAACAACACGCAGCTTAACAAATGACATTTATTATCACCTTTAGACTAAATAAATAGTATTTTTGCAGTTTGTTAGGAGTGAGAACAAAGAAGAAAGCAGAACAGTGTTTGGTAAGATTCCTGGCCCGATTCTCACTCTGATAAATGTTCCTTTAAAGCCTCGCTGCATTGACACAGCTATGTGAAGTCACTACACCTAAAAGGAAGACCACTAATCTTCCATTTCTTTTCTTTATAAATTCTTATGGTTTTTTAGCTTTATCTGAACACTACACATTGCTTTGCTTATTTATTAGACATTTTTATGTGGCTAGGAATGGATTTCTATCATCACGAATAAAGAATCGTGTTGTTCCTCGTCACTCGGTATTTCTGGCTCTCGTCTGATAACTAAAAGCGGTAGTCATTCAGGGAGAAAAGACCGGACACAACCCAGTCTCTGCCGTCTTGGCCCTACCAGAGATAATCCCCGATGGTCATGCCATGACAGCTGCATGCATTATGCATCTGCTTATTTCCACTCAGACCAGTCTGACGGTGTGGATCATTCTTAAGTACTGGTCCCTTTGGTAATGCATCGTTCTTACCAGTGCCACTGTATCACCAGTAACCCAGCATCTCGACGAGTACATGTTACCATTGCTCAGTGGGGTCTCCGTCAGGCAGCCTAAAGGATAACGCTGAACAGTTAAAACTTGGAACACTGAACAATTCCCTGAGTACCTGACAATTTCAGAAGGATGAGGTGCAGCCACAGAGCGAGTGACGTTACCGTCACCTCCTCTGCCACGAGCAGGGTATGTATGCACTATCCTTAACCGCGTGGGGCTACCATGTCCCTTAGTACTTCTCCTCCACAACACCAAGAACGTGCTTGCCTGAGGTGCTCAGTATCAAAACATACAAGCAAATATTTAAAACTGTTTTCAGTTCAATAGACTGGCTTAAAACATGTATTTCTAGTATTTCAGCAAAAAAAATTCCATTTAACGAGGAAGTAAGAAATGCCATTTATATAGTTACTCTGTGGCCTTGTGCTTCTAGAGGATATTGGCTCATAGCTAACATCAAAACAGTTGGTGCCCCTGGCTAGAATACTTCACTATCACCTGCTCGTTCGAGCACTAAATAAATCTCAGCTTTCAAGTACTTACAAGCAAGAGTCCAGCACGTGTTTCAAACGCTCTATTCATGTACAGATGTTAAAACACCCTCCATACACTGAATGCTTCTGAAAGGTTTTTGTTGTCTCATCAGTTAATTGCTACTCATTTTGAAATTATACTGAAATTATTACATGAAAACAGTGCAAGCAATGCAAGGTATCGTAACTGCTAACCTGTAAAACACCTCCTGTCTCACAGCTTTAACTTTGACTGTATTTCCTCAACCTTTTTTTATTTTTTGGAGGGGTGGAAAGGAGGCAGGGTGCAGGCATCATGGCATCACACGAGGCGTAAAAGAAAAACATACAAGCTAAATTACAAAAGAAAAATTAGATCCTTGGAGGGGGTAAATTCTTCTGTTAAATCTATTAACTGCTTGGGATTAAAATGCAGCATCTCCACATGTTTTTGCCATTGCTTCTATAATTTCAACTTTCAAGGAGCAAGGAAGCAAATCTTGCTTTCTTTTTTCCTGCTATATTACCCTTTATTTGCAATTAATTACAAATTGGTCAATATCTTTTCAGAAAACAGTTATAAAAACCTTTTACACTTTCAGTGGAAGAAGCGGTTTCTAACTGCTATATCTTAACAACAAAAGGATTCACCTTTAAGTTCAAGATGTTAAAGCTTTCCTCCCCCCGCACCCCTACGCACCGGTATCTTGGGAAGAAACGACATGAAAAATGGAAGCAACCTTTATGCTGTAGTCACAAAGCAGTTATGGGTGGAAGGATTCATTTATTGACTCCAAATTCACCTCACTCCTCTGTGTCTGCCAAACAAGTGGGAGTGGAAATTTGTCAAAAAGTTCTGCCTCCTGATAAAACCTTCCTCACAACCCACACTCTGGGAAAATAATACTTGTAACCCATGAAGAAGCAGACTGACAGCTTCAGGCAATCTCATACACAGGCAAACCTTTAATTTAATACTCTCTCGTGCTCCACTTTCATGTATCTCATTTAGAAGGGGTCTTTAAACAGAAGCAACGTAGCCGCTGTCAGTGATATAATTGCTGTGTTGGTGCCTTTGGGTCCTTAAACACACTAGCGGATGATGTTTGATCCCTGCTCTTGCCCTTTTGGCAGTGATGAATAGTAAGCGATACGCAAGGAACAATCAAGCAAGCCAGAGATCACATAGGGATAGGTATACACGACACAGATGCCAGGCCCTTTCTGCCCCATGTCTTTCAATCAAGCAGTGAAAATTTGCTTTAGGTTCCTGATCACTGCGTAATTCCCTCCAACCCTTGACTCAGAGGCTCTGAGCGCTGCTCTGCGAGCACTGCTAGTCCTCCATCCGCAGCAGTATACCTGCAGGAAAGCTTGTAGCAAAACTACAGTCTTGACATGAACAGCAGGGCGTTTGTTTAGTTACTTAGCACAGCCTCTTTTGTGTGCCAGCTCTCATTTCCAGAAGAGTCGTGATGGAAAGAGGCTGGGTAAATCTATTAATAAGCTCGTCTCCTTCAAATGTGGACTTCATCCACAAGCCAAATATAACGGTGCTGTACGCAAATGGACAGATAAACTCAGAGGCTGAAAAACAACAACAACAAAAAGTGTTTTAAGAAGTGATATTACTTAAAAGCAACCGCCAGGAGTTTACAAGACCTTCCACTCTTTTAATTAAAATTTTTATGAGTCTTGGAACACATTCCTGTGCACCTATTATACATCAGAGCGTTTAAAAAAGAAATCAGAGCCTTAAACATTACCAAGAAGAGATAGGAAAACCAAAGAAGTCTTCTGTAGAAGAAAGAGCTATTTATACAATAACTGTTATGACCTAAAAGCAATTAAGAAGACATATTTTACCTTGCTAGATTTTATTTCCCACACACACACTTCTTTTGAATACCTTCCAGTATATCCTAACATAAATTACCTGCCCCCTAAATTCTTTGCTCCGCTTATACAGTCAGCACGTTTGGAACAAGTTTTAAAATTCTAAGAAATTCAAATACACTGGCTATGCCTGAAAAAATAAATGTGTATTTCAGTGAGAAAAATACTTTCATTACCATTCAATTTTAAGTGAATTATTACTTTAAAAAAGCAAAAGGTGATGAGAAAAATCTAAAGCAAGTAAAAGAACAGAACTGATACTGGTAATAAACGACGATAAAGGAGGTGTTTTGTAGACTTTTAGTCCCTAGGCAAAACAGTTTTTCCAGGCATAATATTCAAGATAAATGCTTGAAAATATATGTCTATCTAATAAGAATTCCAGCAAGTTTCTAGAACAGCTTTCCAGAAAGTGGTCTACAAACGTTGTGTAAGAAACAAATTAGCTCATCTGACACACGTAACCATTTATTTGCTAATGACTTATTTAATTTAGCTCAACTATGGTAGGACTGAGCATGACGCAGGAACTCAAGTGGGAATTACTCTAGCCCTCTGTCTTTTAGATTGATCAAGGAAGCCCGTATATCTGGAACCAGAGCCCAAAGACTTTTAAAAGGCTGTGGATCCAGGCGTACGATCTGCGAGTTGCTAAGGAGGCATCCTTACGGATGTCCTTACCTCTGTCAGTGCCTACAGCCGTTCTATTTCAGCCCGTCTTTCCCACAGGAGTAGGTGAAGATGTGCATACAGGAAGAACTGCAAGTCCTACAGGAATCTTGGGAAGACAACCGAAAGAGCATTTTTTCTCCATAATCACGAAGTGTGAAAGCGTACATTTACTGACACTGTTGCCACAATGTAATTAACTTTCAGGAGAACATCCTACTACACCAAGTTCACACCCAAGTTTTTAAAGCAAAATCGGGTTGTGTTACTACTACTGCAGCTGGAACCGAAACACAAAGCTAGCAGGACTGAGGCAAGTATGCCAGAGGTCAATTAAACTCGTTCTGTAGCACTTACAGCTACAGCAATACTCGGAGCATATTCTTATAATTTGGCTGTGTCCGTGGATATTTACTTGACAGGATTATTTTTCACCTACAAAACATCTTGTTTTCAGATGTTAAAGTGGTGATGTCAGCAATTACTGCCACATGTAAATTACCATCTGTTTTTTCCAACTCGGCACAGTGTCATTTTAAAGTAAATCCAAGTAACAAACACCTATCCAAGTAGCTGGATCCCCCCTTAGTTACCAGCCCACAAAGGCTCTCTAACATTCCCATGCTTCATAACAGAGGGGTTACGGGTGATTTTTATGGGAAAATGTTGTCAAAGTGACATGTCAATTTCTCAGGAGAGTCAATGGAAGCCCTATTAATCCTGGCTTGCAGTTGGGAATACTCAGGTACCGAGATGAGAAATGGTTTTTGTCAGCACGAGAGTGGGAGAAATTATGTTTGCTTTCTTACGTGCTGGCCCAATGAAAGTCAGAGGTGGAAAAGTCTGTTTTATTGGGGCCTATAATGTGTTCCCTGCCTGTAACTGATGATGTTGTATCAGTAACTGCAGCCTGGTGACGGAGCAGACGTAGGTTAACTCGTTCATTTCCAGACCACAGAGAGCTTCTTTTGGACACTGCTGAGATACACCAGCACCGAGGACCTGGAAAGGTTGATTTGTCAAGCATATCTTAAAATTGTTCTTATTAACAACTGCTTTGACCTTTAAAACCACAAATGCACTGAAAATTCATCAGCTTGCTCTTGTTTGACTTACGGATTAACTGTCCCCCGATGCCCCTTCACAAGTACACACCATTTGCCACACACGCATGAGGTTGCACCGTCTGACAGCAGAAGGTCCCACCAAGTAAGGTAAGAAACGTTACTCCAACAAGCGAGAAGAAAGCAAGTTCTTCATCGTCAAGAACAAAATATTCAGGAAGCAGCGTCAAAAGGGCCATGACCTCAAGTTGACTTTTTTTTCCCTCTTCTTGCTTAATACTGTATTTCTGAAATCAGCAAGGAAAAGCTCTGTCTGTACTCCGCTACATGGGAAGTAAGTAACAAAATGGAATGTGCTTTTCTCCCTGGCCACCTCAGGAACAGGTCAGTCACGCAGGGAAGAATTCTAGGTGCAGCTACACGTACGTACCCAGGTGTTTTCTTCAATGCTCTATGAAGGTGTTTGTTTTCCAGAGCCCAGTACAACACAGAATTGTATACGTGCATATATATACACATGCACACAGAGTTTTAAAAGAAAAATCGTAACTTCAAGTTTACAATGAGGATCACATGTCTTTAACGGAGTAGGAAAGATAATAATTAGGAATGGAGAACTGGTTCAGGCTTAAGAATTCTCTTTAGTCTCTTCTGAAACCAAAACAATCTACCTATTATTAGGAAAGAATAAAAATCAGTTCACCTTTAAGGATAGTTTAAAAAATAGTAATAATGTTCATGCAACTCATCAGTACATCTTCTTTTGGCCAGAAAGGGAACATCATCTGCTGGTTGCAGTCTGGATTGTAGCTTGTGCATGAAGTTCAGATTAGTGCCTGAACTGAATCTTCTGAAGGTTGTCATTCATCTCTTTAACCAACTTTTCAGTTAAAAATCCTTTGCACTACTGAAGTGTCCTGACATTTCTTGCAACGGGTTGAATTTCTGCAGTGGGTTGCATTTCTGACTGTGATACCTGAACCTGTTCAGAACTGAAGGCTCCTGAATGCTGACACATTCACTTTGCCTCTCTGGTTTTGGACAAGCTGCCTGCTGCAGAGAGGACAGTCACATCAAAGCCGAAATGGATGTGAGCTCATGAGAACAGGGTCGTTCGCATTTCTGTGTATTTCTTCCTAGTCTTGCAACTTGGGACACTGTAAAACAACACTATTTCAGGTATCAGCCTATAGGATGCTAAACAGAACCAGCAGATTCTGAAGAATACGAAGATTCAGACTCGACCTACTCAGACTCCCTTATGCATTTTACCAGGTAGAACTTGATGTTTTCACTCTATGCCCGGATTCCAAAGGGAAGGATTTCACATCTGTGATAAATAAAATGCTGCATTCACTGTTCACTTAAACTCACCAAAGGCTCGCTCTTTGTTCATGTATCATGTATTTTTATGATCAGATTATGTTTATTTGCCACATTAAAAAAAAAAATCAACACTTACTTCACTAAGCAGTGAGGCTACTTCCTTTTTGTTATTTTTATAATCCACATGCTTTGTCAGACAAACTGATTTTTTTTTTAATGCTGCTGGCGAGGAATACAAACAAAACTCAATAATGTACAATGTGGCCTTGTTTTGGGGTTAGAGGATCCTGAAGAGGCCAGGCAGGTGACTTCAGTAGATTTGCATAGCTTCACCAACACCTACTGAAATAACAGTACTAATTCAAGGCTAATATGCACAAGCTTAAAAAAGCAACAACCCTACTACAGTGGGAAGAGAACTGAGCTGAAATAACTGAAATCTAAAGGAAAGCGAAATTCTCTTCTCAAAATACAGGTATCTATCAGGTATACTTAGAAAAAAAATATTTAAAAGGCTACCAGTGAGGAAAGGAGTGAAGAAAGTGCGATGTAACTGCTCCTTCACGTGTGAGCTAAGACACACAGAATATGCTAGGGATACACAGATGGGCTGTTCCTCAGCAAGACCCTCCAGTTGCTCCAAGATTTAGAAGACCCAATGAATCTGGTTGAACCCATGATCTTCATGCTACAGATGACTTGAAACCATGAGACGAGAAGTGGGGAGGAGGAAACCTTCATTAAGCACTGTTTTGCAACTAGAAGTTTGGCCTTACACATTCTGCACAGTATCACATTTGCCCCGCTTTATTGTGAAATTCCTTATCACCCAGGTTTCGCATTTGATGCCAACTAAGCCTTAGCTCTTTCTCAGACACAAAAGACAGATGTACGGTCCGCTGATGAAGACAACTGCTCCTGAACATCCCAGAGAGAAAGAAACTGGAGTCTGACCATTTAGCAAGGCTGACTGCAGAAGGAGATAGCGGCTGGAGCTTCCAGCTATGGCTGAAGCAAGTCATGCTTATTTCCTAAAAAGCACATAAAACAATTTTGCTCTCAGCCAGTGCAAACATGGGCTAAGTTGTAAAGCTAGACAACCGTATTTCCCCCCTGAACGGAAAAGTGATGCAGTGCAGTTCCACTGACTTCATGCTAAGCCATTCCTTAACTCAAAACCAAAAGGAAATCAAACAGAATTATACACACATTAGATCAAGTTTTGTGAATCATTAGGGTAAAAATTTAACATCTTCATTTTTGTAATTTTCTGTTCCCAGAACGGTTAATGTCCTGCAGCATTATATCAAGGAGAGAACAGGCTGGCAAGAAAAGCAACTTCTCAATGACTGTATAATCGATCACAAACTGACACTTTTATGAGAACTTTAAAAACATAAGAACACATGAATCCATTAAAATATTCAAAGAAGTAAATAGAACACTTCAAAGGATCACAAAACTACAATACGTATTCCTTTTAAATATGGCTTCTTGCTTCCTTGCCCTCTCCTCAGATCATTGCCTCTCCAGCACGGGAAAAATCCTCCTTGAGTAATTTCCTACAGAAATAATATTTATGTAGCCAAGATTCTGCAGCTGACGCAGGGAAAAGCACGAATTATCAGGTGGTCTCTTACAATACAGGACAAAGAATTACTGTATTAAAAGCAGACAGCGTCTTTTTTATTGCGCAATTTTCAAAATTAGCCATATGAACATAATAAAAGAAAATTTCTCACTACCTTTTGCATATCCTACAATCTAAGATCAAGTAGTATGCCATTTCTCTGGTAGTAGTAGTATCTCATTTCTCTGCTGTATGAGCTGAAATTCTAACAAGAACGGTACAGTTTAAACTGCTTGGCATATGGATCACGGTGCTAAAACATTCCACATTGCACTTTTACTGCAGGAATTCATTTCCAGGTAAGAACACAGCATTGCTTTTACTTTACTTGCTAACGAGGATAATTGGCAGGCAACACTGCTGCTGCTCTCGATTTATTTCTTTATATGGATCTCTGAAGACCACACGTGCATGCAGTAGTGACAAATATTTTCCATATGAGCCACCACAAAAGTTAAGGTCCCTCAGCCTGGACAAGGTGAGCCCGTCCGTCATCTTCTGCATTCAGTATCAACCAGGAAGTTAAAAACTTCAGTGACAACTAGAGGGCAATGATCAGCCTCCAGTCATTCCCATCAGCAACTTTAAAGTCCCTGAGCCTCTGCTGAAAACACTTCCCTGCTCTCCTTGAAGTAGATCACAGTGGGCACAAGATTTCTTTAAAAGGCGTTTTTCTTGAATCACAACCATTACAACTCCGCATTTTAGAACACCCTGAAAGCAAAATGCAGCTTTTGTCCAGGCATACGAGCTACAGAGAACATCAACCACACGGTGCCAGACAAGATGTTTTTCCCAGTTCACTTCCACTTTCTGCTACCAGGGAAAGTAATTGCTCTGGTCTTTATTAAGCTACCATAAACAGGTAGCCTAACAAAAGACAGGGCTAACAAAAGACAAAGCTCTAAAGCAAAAATCACTGTTTTCAGATTTACTTTGCAGTTTGCTCCTTTGTAATGCTGTTGATATACTTAAGACTTATTATGGAACAGAACTATCCAGTTATTCCTTCAAAATGCATAAATATGCATAACATTTCGCTTGAAAGCATAAGGGAGAATGAATATCAAAGGCACTAGAAGTGTTTTCTGCCCCTAACTTCACTAGATGGAATATTTCATATCTGATAGTAGTATGCTTGATGAATTATTTCCTAAATGACAAATGACTAGATGAATTTTTCTGCTTTGGTATGAAATAAGAACCTGTTGAAAAAAAAGTCTGCTCTGATCAGAACAAAAATCTGCAAAACTGTTCTTTTAAATCAAGTAGCAAATTTTTAAAGGTGTAGCAAGAGCAGTTCTATTACTTAAGATTTCTCATACAAAGAATGCATAAAGTCTGTCTTCAAGGATATGGCAAACATAAAGAAAAAAAAATGTTCTGCCAAAACAACAATACACATACTGAGTATTTGCACAAAAGTGTTATTAAAATAATGCAACATGCAGCTTTTACATACATCCCCAAGATACACCCTAAGTAAATTTTCAATCATGCATGTTCTTTTTCTTTTTTTTTGGTAGAAAATGTGAATTTAACACCTTCTGCTGCAAAGAGTATCCCCTTTCTCTGTTAGTAAAGAAGAATTCACACATTACAATCATCTCACAGAAAACATATTATATATCAAACTAAAAGAATCTAACTTTCAAATTAGTCTCCGTTAGTACCTACAGGCTTAAAAACCAACCAACCAAACAAAAACCACCACAAACAAACAGACAGTCCTTTTACACACCACGCAAACAATGCAACTCTGAAGTCTCTACCAACATAAAAATAATTCACAGCCCGTTTGAATAGATAGGAAGAAAACTCTGTCGAGACGGTAATTTTTGACATACTTCGCTTACCTCTCCCCCAGGTCTTGCTAACACTGCTGTTTGAAAGTAGAGCAACGTTAGTATCAGGTAGCTGACAAACATTATTACCCAAAGTTAGAGCTACCCTGGAGGAGAAAACCCTCTGCCAAGTACTAACAGCTAGCAGATGCACTTGTGTCTCAGTAACACAGCCTTCGGTTCTTCTAGGTCCGGCTCCTTCTCCCTCTCCCCCTTTCTCTCGCACACTGTACGACCAGGAGCTCTGCGCTCAGCCACTGCTCTGAAGACAACTGGTAAGTTGATCTCTTCATGTAATGACTTCTCCCTGCTGGGGGAGGGGGCTCAGCCCGCAAGGAGCTGGGGGGCTGCAGTCAGTATAAAGCAAAGGGGAGGGACAGAAATGGTCACTGCCAAGTTATGCATCTGCTCTGATTCATGGAACAAGCTAAAAGGTAACCTTTAATGCACGAGGAGGTTTGGCAGTGCGTTATTGACTTAGGCAGGCATGATTGGAGAAACAGGCTAAAGCAGCTTGCAAAAGATGCCTGTTGATGGTTAGACAGCATGTGCTACTTAAAGGTACAGCACCTCCTTTTATCAAAGAAGTCTGGAATAAAGAAACCATAAATTAAAACCTCATCAGGAAGCAGCCTCTGGCAACACAACCCCGCACCCTGACCGGCCCAGTCCCGCCGGGCACGGTCCGAACCCTCTGGCTCCCCGTGCTGGCCCGCAGGGACCCGAAGCGACCACTCGCTCTCCAGACTGAAACGCTTCCTGAAATGGGCCCCCATCCTTCAGGATAATTTCGGAGCAGGATATTGATGCAATCTTTCTTCTTCGTACCATAGTTGAACAAAAGAAAGTGCTTTGACTGAGCCATCAGAACTGAGAGCCCTTGAGAACGGTATTTGGTATCAGAAGATGAGTAAGACCTACTTTTAAGTTCAGAATAAAGCGGTATTGAAAGCATGACACAAAGCTGAATTATTAAATCTCCCAAGCAGACCAGCGAATGTTTGTCTCGGAAATGAGTAAAATTGCAAACAGAGCTATAAAAGTTGGAGGGCTTCCCTAAGCCGAGTACGTTTGATTGTAATCTCTACGCAATAGACGTTTTGTTCTGTTAGACTAAGCAATACAAAAATAAAGAACTTCTGAACCCTAACAGGCTACGTACACACGTTGAACAACTGGAGAGAACTGTTTGCAACATACATGGGACCCTCCAGTCCTCTATTCCCTTTCCTATCCTACTTTTTAATTTCTTCCAACACTACCATTGCCAATTTACGTATTTTATCATGGGAACGTGAAAAGTTACGGTTTTCTTAAAGTTCCAGCTCCTCAAGTCAAGAAGTCGCATTAGATTCTCACCTTTCATGTAAATGTAACATTTCTTATCCTTTTGGTTGCAGCGGAAATCTCAAAAATATGACCTGTGAATAACCTGGTCTCATATGTCAGAGAGTAAACCACTGAACTCAGCATACAGGTACGTTAAATGTCTCAGTTTAGAAGGTGGGTGGCAAGCAAAGATTTTGGTGAAATTGAGAAGCACAACATTACTAAGAATTAGATTTCTCTTGTAATTTGGTAAGCTTTGTATTAACAAGAAGTCTCTGTCACTGCCTTCTCCCTCTCAGTCCCTTCCTTCAGCAGACTACTACTGTCGTCCCTAAAGAATATCATCTTTTCTCCTGCCCAGCTGGACTCACAGTGCCACGTCTCTCTCCCACACCTACAAAAGACCCATCCCTTTCAGCCCCCCGACCAACAGAGCATCCTTCACGGCCCAACCTTCCTTCCCTTCGCTCCCCAGCCTTGCAGCACTGCCGCCAGGACGGGCTGACGGGGCTGCGGGCCACGCGGGACTGTAAGCCTCGACGGCAGAAAAGCACAAAAATAACCCCTTCAGCTGACGCCTCTCAAGGGAATTGCACCAACTTAAGAGCACTTAGAAAGGCAGAGTGAAAAAGATTCAGCACGGAGCTCACGAATGGCTCTTCTGAATGCTGTGGAGGAGCACAGGAAGATACCACAGCCACAGACAGGAGGTGTAAGAACGGCAGCCGACCACCAGACCTGCAGGTTTTGAAAGCCTGGCACCATAACCTTAATAGTACATAAACCATCGAGAGCCCTCTCCTGCTACGCTGATCTCATGAACACAAGGCTTCCCTTCAAAACCTAACCGAAGGAAGCATTTCTCCCCCTTCCAAAGGCGCTTTTGTGGCGCTTTGCTGACCGCTAGGCGTGGAGCTGCCGTTACAGATTCTGTGTACACCAGTTGCCTGTGGCAAACTCTCTGGACTGAGAACGTAAAGGCAAATAAACTTAAGGAAATTTTCCATCAAACCCCTGTCAGGAAACCAACATGTCCTTCCATATCTTTTTGAAATATATAGATGTACCACAAAAGGAAAAATGGAAATAAACAAACTGCCAGCTAAACCGGAGTTCAAAAACACTTTCATCATGAGAACTCCAACTGCAGTACTTTAAAGTAGGTTCAGTCGTTGAAAAAGCTTTAAAAAAGAAACAGCAAAAAAGAACAAAAAACCCACTACCATTTCAGATGTTGTAGCTTGTTAGAAAAACTCCAGCGATGAAAGCTTTTTCATGCCGGTTGACTTGTTTCTATAAAACAAAGTTTTGCCTTTTTCCTCAGTTCTTCACAAAGTGAACTGAGTAAGCACATGGTTTTGGCACAAAACCACCATTCTTCCCTTTCGCCTTTTTTTTAAATGTAGGTAGAAAACCAAATTTCAAAACCTAGCAGTAACTGTGGTTTTAGTCTTCTCTTTGCTGACCATTCTAGAAGGCAGCACATTGCCTGTAAACACTGATGAAGTCTAAATATCCATTACTGGAGTGAGTTTCTGAGGCACAGAAAAAGGTACTGCATTCCCTTTTAACAATTCATATAACTGATTCTTTCCATACTGATTTCATCTTTCCCCCTGCAAAACCATACAGGCAGAATTCCCCGGAATCCAGAGGCTGGTATTCTGCTCTCCATATCACATACAAGAGATCTGTCCGTACCTGCCACTGCACTTCCATGATTTAATCAGCGGAACTGGATGGAACGGTGCATGTTCACAACCACAACCTTTCTTTGCAGCACAAAGTGATGTGAAACTTCACACTACGCTGAACTTGCACTGTTGCAACCGAGACGAAAATTCCTATGAAAACCTCAGCAATCACTACACTAGGTATTACAAAACTATCGATTCTACAGAAGTGTGTTTATGGCTGAAGAGCTATTTCAGGTACAAAGTTCCGCAAAACCCAAATACTTTATAATAATAAAGTGGAAGCACTAAAATATCTAATTATTTTCAACACAAAAGCATCCTTCTTTTTAATTAAAAACATACAAGCATATCAAAATTATACTGTAATTATTTTAGGCAGTTTGTTTAAATCAAAGTTCCCAGATCATTTTCCTATTTTTATGGAGAAAAGCATCAGAATATTTTGAGAAAGGTTCCTACCACTTACTCCTAGAAATGAAAACGCAGAAAAGCAAAATACACAACGGACCTTTGGATATATAGTTTCATTAAAAATAGGGACTTTGCGGAAAAGATTACCTGAGTTTGTAAATATCAATCAGTTTGTGAAGGTTGCTTACTGGCTGCCTCCTGAGACACCTAAATCCCAACAAGCACAGGTTTGTTAAACTTCTCAAAAGCAAGCGATTTCCATGGCAGGCCTCTCGGCCTTCCCATAACTCCACGTGAATTTCTGAACAGTGTGCTCGGGCAAAACCCTTCACTGTCACTTCCTTCTCCTAAGGCTGCATGTGCTTACAAAGCTGACCAAATTCCTAGTATCAAAGTAATAATAAAAGAAAATATAAAAACCAACATTTTTGTGATTTTCGTGTATTTGGACTTCCTTTCTACTTCTTACAGCTTTATTGTTTGTAGAAATTAACTCACAAACACTTAAATCAAGACCACACGAAGTATACGCATATATATATTTCAAGCTGGAATATTCTATAACAAGACACTGAACATTTCTGTGTACTTCAAAGTATGAACATGTAAGAATGAAAAACATTAATCCACATGTTGTCACTACAGGGGAACATCGATGCTGCAGAACTGGGGAGGAAACAGAGGGCCGACTGCAATATTCATTTGTATTCAGCACGTAAACCAATTTACTACCTAAAAAGAAGACAAAGGCTGAAAAGCACTGATGTCACAGCAGAACCCACAGGTTAATTTGCTTTGGCCAGACATCAGCTTCCTGGAATTACTAATAGGGAAAGGAAATTAAGCAGAAACTGCAAGCTCTGTTATAATTGCAAATGTTCAGTGTAAGAATTTAAGAGTGGAGAACAAAGGCTGAACCTACCTGAGGCAACTTAAAAAAGGAACAGAAGTTTCACAGTCTTACATGCCAGGTAGAATTAGGCATAAAGATGGTGCCATGTCAAACCGTCATATGGGCATTTCCAAAACCCCTCTCATCTCACTGTTTCCAGGAAGCATTAGCTTCTGAATTTATTACTCACATGTTTTAAGGACAGAAGAATCACAGAATCACAGAATTTCTAGGTTGGAAGAGACCTCAAGATCATCGAGTCCAACCTCTGACCTAACACTAACAGTCCCCACTAAACCATATCCCTAAGCTCTACATCTAAACGTCTTTTAAAGACCTCCAGGGATGGTGACTCCACCACTTCCCTGGGCAGCGCATTCCAATGTCTAACAACCCTTTCCGTAAATAAGTTCTTCCTAAGATCCAACCTAAAAAAATGACTACTGTCCTTCAGCCTGAACTTCTGAGAGACACTGAACATAAAAATTCACTCTAAACTTCTTGTATGAGGCCCAGGATTTCTTGATTCAAAAAAAAAAAAAAAAAAAAAAAGGTTTATTTTTAGTTAAACGCTTGAAATTAAAGAGGAGTCTCTTGCTGCTCCAAGAACAGGCAGGAAATTTAGACTGTAAGAAGAATGTATTTTCCTTGAAGATCAATGGAGGACAAATTGCAAACGGAGGACAAATGTAGAAAAATGCCACCCCCTGCCCTGCCTCACTGGGTCAGGAAACACTGCCGCTAAACCGCAAAGGGAGCACGTTACCCCCAAGGAGGCTCATACCCCACTGTACTGGTTTCTGGGATGCACTGGCCAGACAGGAAAGAAAGAGAGCAAGAGATTCTCCCCTAGTCTCCCCTCTATTACCTCCTTGCTATTGCAGTCCTTTTGAAAGAAGCATGCTCTCGCTCACACGATCTGAATTTCGTGCACGCTCATACTCACAATCTGAATTTCATCTTGGTCCTTGACCAAGAACAGATGAAATAAAAATACATAAAGAAATACATAGGAGGTACACGCCATTAAATAAATAAATACATACATACAGAAATAAACTTAGGAAGGAAGTCCAAGTGTGAGCTATGTAATACAGCTTCAAGCTTGAATACTTGGAGCCCTATTAGAAGGATCCCCAGACATGACGCACCTTGGAGGAAACCAGCCTCAGGCCTCCTGTACTTCAGTGCAGCTCAGCATCCCTTTCCTTGGTGATACAGTTGTACGTCGATTTGAGTAGTTCAGGAACTAACACTTCTCTAAGTAATTTCCAATGTCTCTAGACGTACCCTTCCACTCCAAATTTTTATTTGGAAAGCTAACATTACGTAACTTCTTTTCTGTTTACATTTCTTGATGGAAGAAAATAATTTGTCCAGAACTGCGCAATGCAGACTGGCTCCAGAACGCACCGTAGCACAGGGCATCCTGCTTCCCACTGATAGCTGACATCACGGGGCTGGGGAGATTCCTATCTCTTTCTGTATTCACTTTGTTAATCCCACTATGCAGTTACGTAAAAGACACCGGGATGCTGCAGAAAAGAGGGATCTTCAAGAGTTCCAAGCAAATTATTCCATATGGTCACTTCTTGTGCTTACTAATGCTTTCATTAGTTAACCACACTTTTCAGGTTACCTTTATCATATTTCTGTTTATTTCCCTTTCTAAATTTAACGATTCTGATTTTTTCCACTTGTTTCTCATCTAAAGTCACTCCAAGTTCTGGCTTTTCCCATTTCCCATCTTTCTCTGTTATAAGGAAGTGCATCTGACCAGACCAGTTTAGAAAGTACACCACTACAAGGTGTTTCTTGCACCCTTTGGAAATGGCATTACCAAGTTAAGTTTCAGATATGCATTTGTATATAATTAGGACATCCCAGGCTAAGTTCCATTGCTGGAGGTTTGCCAGTTACTTCAGAAATAACAGGATGTTACTCTTCACTATCATCCTCATGTTCTCTTCTGACGACCGCGGTACTGGCACCGTACAGTGCTTTTAAGCTACGCTCAAACGCTGAAAAAGAAATCTGAGCATTTCCTTCCCCTGCTCCCCACACTTCAATTTTAAAGCTCAGACTTTCAGTTATGAAGCCAGACTACTGAAAAGGCCCACCTTCAGAGAGCCGAGTATTAACCTCAGCTTGATTTATCATCTCCAATCTTTCCCACATTACTAAATCTATTACCCCTTTCTGTTTTCTGGCGTTACTACGTTAGAGGAAGGAAAAGGCCTTGGGTTCTCACCTGCCCAAGGTTAGGCCAGAAAGCGTATTTTTCATGGCCATAGTCCAAGTTTCTGTATTTTGATGATAGAATTCTGGTTTATGTTCCAGGTTCTCAAAGCACCTCTCCTTCTCTCCAGATAGTAGTTGCATAGTGCAAGTAGAATAAGAAGACATTTATGAGGCATTTCTTCCTCTGTCCAGTGCTACTTTCTGACTACAGAACAGGTGGACACCATACTTTGAATTTCTAATTATAATGAATACCATTCATTTTGTGATAAAAGTTTTTCATACAGTCAAGAAAAAGGTGAGGCCCCTGCACTATGTACGCATACCTCGTTTTTAATTATAAAAATATACAGCCATAGGTCCTGAGGAAGAAGCACCAAAGAATTACACGACGTAATAGACCATGACCTATGCTATGATTGCGAGTATGAAATCTTAATTGTAAAGGCGAAGCTTTTGTCACACCCCAAACTAAAATACATTATAATCAGATTTTAGAGATGACACATTTTCCAAATTGTCCTGCTAGCAAACGACAGCTGTATCAGACAGTTGATTGGGATATGATGAGAGGAATCTGTTTCAAAGAAAAAACTAACACATTAGGGTTGTGAATATAATCATAATTTTTCAGTTTTGCTTGAAAATGTTCTTGAAATGGTTTCAGAGGAAGAAAGACTTTAGAACATGTTTTCATGCATCACCTGTTCTGTTATTTTCCACAGTGGCAGAAATCTCCAAGCCATACTGATACTCTCCTTTATTTGAGAAAATAGCTCTGTAAAGCAATCTGAAAGTCACTGCGAAACCTCCCCAGGAGTGAACCACTTACTGGTCCGGTGTGCAGGTAGAAAACTCATGAAGAACTACGGTGAAACATACATTTACAAGAAATTAGCACCATCTCCTGCCAAGTGAGGATGAAAAGAAAGCTCTGCAAAAGCTGCCCAAGATTTCTCATGCTTACTATTAGCTAAATCAGTAGAACAGTTATCAGTCAACCTACCACAGCTCTGCCAGGAAGCACCAACAGCTGGCTGCTCCCTAGGGGATGGGGAGCCAGGTGTCAAGCATGACAACAGGCCCAGCAAGGCAGGGCCCCATCCCACCGACACCACAAGAGGGAGCAGGACAGATCCAGGAACAGCAGCCAGGGCCAAATGAGTCCAGACTACCACACGAGTCTGTGGCCACAAGGCAGGTCCAAGGTCAAGCCAAGAAGTCCGTCCACAGATCGGGATGCAAATGAAGAGGTTCCCTGGCCAGGCACAGGCGTGGCTGAGGCCGAGCTGGAGGCCGGCTTGCCTCCAAGGCAGCTCTGCACTGCAAGCCCAGGGCTGAGCTCAGGTGGGGCTGCCGGTCAGAGAGGCGAGGGAGGGCCCACCAAGCGTGAGGCTGCTCAGGGTCATTAAGGCTGATTTGCGTAACGGGGTTCCTCTGTGGAGTCGATGCCTATGCCAAAATGCACTTCTGTAACCATGCGTATACTGGACAAGGAACAGTGAAAAATCTGCCAAGCAAAACGAAGGAGGTTAAGAGATTGTACCAGGCAGGGAGGGAACACTCTAGAAATAGTGGTAACCTTGAGAAAGGAGCCGTAACACGTACGTTACGTGCACTATGTGCAGGACAGGACTGGATCAGCACTTCGCCTAACACTAAAAAAAAAAAAAAAAGGGAAGTAAACGTCCAACCAGGAGCCACACAGCTGGAGCACCAGAGACCAGAGCTAAGCTGGATTCTTTAGCACAGGCAGCTCTGTTCTTTGGAGGGCCCTGAACCAGACCTTCCTCCAGATCCAAACGAAGGGATAAAAAATCTCAGAAGACTTGCATTCGCTATCACTGCATTTCCTGCAGTTTAGAGGAATCCAAGGTTTCTGCCTCTTCTGACAGACAAAATGAAAATAGCTGCCATGTCACCAAAGAAAACGAATACCCTAGGCTAAAGACTTCAGATTTAATTGCAGTACTGATCAAAACCCAATGGATTAAGCACTCATCCTGAAACCAAGTACAGGAAGAAAAGGAAGACTTCCAAAGTCATTTCGTTATGCAACCACAAGGGAGCAGAGAGAGCTAACCTCACAGTGACACGTCTTCCGCTTTGGGCAGCAATCACATCACAACTTTTCCCATCTAGGTAAAAAAGTTCGGAGCCAAAAATGCTGTTATTGCTTCCCAGAATCCCCTCATGTTCTGTTCAATTCATTCTTCCCAAGTCACCACCTCTTCCAACAAGACTGTCTAATCTAAGTTTCCTTTCTCATGCATGCTGGTCCTAATTACATCACATTGCAAACTAAAAGAATTGACACCAGCATAGGTCACAAATCTACCCCGTCAGTGAGCTAAAGGCTCATTTGTCATCACTCGTGGTCCATGCCGGGTCAAGAAAGCACAGCACCAACAGATCAGTGACACTGCTGGTGTAAATGGGGTACGAACGGGAAGCATAGCTGCAGTGCAGCAACAGTCCTTCTCTTTCTCTGCAGCTGTATACTGCATAAAAAAGCATTATCTCCTTTTAATTGAAGAGAAACCGTGTATCCTTACTGTCTTAATGAAAACAAAAATCTGGGAAACTGATGGCTTACATAATAGATTTTTGGACAGTTTATCTTATAAATGTGCTTATTTTTAAAGTAACCGCATTAAACACATGTTGCCTATTAGAACCAAAGGAACTACCAGAGTTTGTGGAGTCTTCCAGCAGTCCAGACTCTGGACAGTGGTCCCACAGGTTTAGAAGTTTCAGAAGCACACAGATAAAAAGAGATACTTTACTCTGTTCTTCTAGGTGTCTTGCAAGCACTCATGCCATTCAGAAAGAGAAAATGGCTAATTCTTGTGTAATAAGGGAAACGGAAAATACAAATAATAGAAATACAGATTGTTCAGTCTTGAGCTTTATCTGGTTTATGAGTTCTGAGAACACCGCAGCTCAAACTAGATAATTAATATCTGAAGGTAACTACGCATTCTCGTGTCTCTTAAATATTTCATTTACTACAGGATTAGCAACTCACAGAGCAGATACTCATGTAATTAACTGATAAGCCTGTGTACTTACCGATAAACCGGTAAGTACAGCTATTAGTTAAATAGCTAGAACTCCAGTATACAGCATCAAATTTCTACAAAATGACACAAAATTTGGAAATACTGTTTGCTGATAACAAGTTGTGAAGAAATATAATATGAACACGCTCAGGGAAAAAAAAAAAGAACTACTTAAAAGGCAACACAGAAGAAAGGAAGCGAAGAAACATTCCCTGTGTATGTTTTGAAAAACACAAGTGGTGCTGATTCCTTTATCCCCATACTCAGACTGTCTACATGGGTTAAAGCTAGCAATAACACCAGTTCTAATCTTAAATGCCCGCAGAGAGACATAAAACTTGACTGTTTGAGAAACCAGGTTGTAAAAGCACATCTGTGCAGCCAGCACCATCACACAGTAAGCAAACAATCAGAATTCCAGCAAAATGCAAGTGAACAAAAACATACAAATTTCCCTGAGTTGTGATGCATCAAGGCCGCTCAGAAGGTTTCCTGCCCGTTCCAAGTCTTTTCAATACAGTACCTTCTTATTTAATGCAACATGTCTCAAAGCGCCTTCAGCCAAAGGTTATGGAAGGCTTCCTCACAATGAACTTTTTCTGACTGAATATACTTCTTCATTTTTTATATAGCTCTACATGCTAGCTCACGTTCAAGAAAATGAGTAATTTTCACCAGTTATTTTACTGCTGTAGTACATTATAACCCTGCAGTTCCACTAGCAACATATTTTGTTTTTCTTTTCTTTTTTTTTAAGCTCTCTTATTTCACTGAGAATATTGGCTAGAGAGGGATTTCTCAAGGGATCAGAAGTGACACTCTCCCACAGTGCAGATCTCCAGGGTATCCCGGGTGAGCTATTACAATTAGAGCACTTCAATTTCCTAGTAGAATTCATGAAGTTCAATGCAACACAGATTTCTACAGTTTTCAGGTCCAATGGATATGGTTCAAATTGTTAGTGACAGAAATTTGTCCAAATTACTTTAAACTGAGATTAATGATTACTTATTCAGCATTACCAACACACACATGATGGTATTCACTGGAGACTGTTTGCTTCTCTTTTACTCTTAGTAACTATTTCTTTCATTTTTAGCATTGTACCACGGAAGGGTTTCTCTCTTCTTTCCTTTTACTGAAAATGAGAATGCTGTTCTTCTCTCTTATGAAATGTTTCATAGATCAAAAACTCGCAGTGCAGAATTCTACACCATATGCTTGAATAGAAGCCTAGGTCATACAAAATACATATTTTTAAAATTTTCAAATGTATTATTTACAAGAAAATCAGAAGGATACTTCAGTACGTATGCTCAGGTGACAGAGTAAATAGCATTACACAAATTCAGTCTGCTGTGGATCAATGATGACTACTTATCCAAAGCCAAAATAGTCAAAGATTAAATCAAGCACAGGTCTATGAAAAAGTATTAAAGTATTTATTATGAAGCATTTATCTTACAAAGACTTTTAAAATCTCATTCTTTAACTTTTCAAGCACTCCTTTTACATCACACACGTTCATCTAAATGCAGCATTTTCCACAACATTTTTGCAGCTTTTTCGACCCTTCACCTCCATGTTCTCAGCCATCTTTCTTTCTGTCATGTCCTTTTCAGCCAGACTCCTCTGTTATCCCCACTGTACGTCCCTATTTTATCATGACCTCCCAGCTTGATTGCTGTCATCAAATAACAAAACAGCTACCTTGCCAGTATCTCTCACGGAAATAAAAATGACTATTTCTCCAACAGGTATTTGCAAACAGCTTGACTCCTGGGGCATGGTCTTACCAGTAAAAGCTAATTTTAAATGTAATACATTCAGATTAAGTGCCACACTTACACTTGCTTATTTTTCCTCTCATTTCAACGTCTTTTAGCATTGGCACAGTAGATTCAGCAGGCTTTATGTGAACTGATTCTTTGCCAATTCCAAGGAATAGCCCTACTACTATTACAGTTTGTAGTTACATGAGAACAGAAAGCAATGTATAGGTTTTGAATTGAAATCCAATATAACTTGCCAGGAAGACACATTCCAACAGATTTTAAAATGGAGAGAGTCTGTTGATGTCACCTGGTCACTTCATATTAAAAACAAACAAACAAACAAAACAACACAACAACAACAAACACCTAGGGACTTAAATATGTAAGCAAACATCCCACCTCAGCACTACAGGCAGTGGCTCTAGGAAACTGTTATTTTTAATTTATTTTTAAAAACTATTTTTAATTTATTTTTAAAAACAGGTATAACATAGGCGGTGTGGAAACTGCCCAATATATAACCAAAGCCTAACATTCAGACATCCTTTCCCCAGCACGTCTTCCCTAAGCACATGCTTATGTTGTGGACTGTCTAGCACATTGTTTTCATTGGATGGGTGGTTTTTAATCCAAAAGAGTGAACACCCATGCTGCTTAATTTACCATTCCTCCTACAAACTGGAAAACAACAGAAAAGTTTGATGAGTTTTAGTGTGGCCACACTAAGGGGGCAGAGAACGTTGTCACAACTATTGTTTTGAAAAAGAAAGTGCTGAAAGCAAAACATCCTCTTGCATTGATATACGTAACAAAAAGTCGCTTAAAATTTGAAGCCTAACTCCTGAATTAAACTCCTAAAGCATAATCACAGAATCACAGAATCACAGAAAGTCTAGGCTGGAAGAGACCTACAAGATCACCGAGTCCTGCCTCTGACCTAACACTAACAAATCATCCCCTAAACCATATCCCTAAGCTCTACATCTAAACGTCTTTTAAAGACCTCCAGGGACCAAAGACCTCAACCACTTCCCTGGGCAGCCCATTCCAGTGCCTAACAACCCTTTCTGTAAAAAAGTTCTTCCTAATATCCAACCTAAGCCAATAATGAGAACCAATAACGAGAAAAGACACAGCAGGTATTGGCTGCTGCGCAATGATGACTGCTTCCAGTTTGTCGGAGATGATCAGCGTCGCCCACAGAGGTGTTTGGAAACATCATTTTAAGGTAGCTTTCTTTTTATTTGGGTTTTTAGAAGACTATAGTGGACATTCTTGTAAGTGTTGAACTTTTGAATGTACCATGCTGGATCCCTCTTTGTCATAATTTGTGCTTTATACGGTCACTGACATTTGCAACAAATTTCTGAGCTGGAAGTAGCTTCTGAATTATTTTGCAGTTCAGAAAAGTGGATGAAGAACTGCATTAATTAAATCCAACCATTCAGTTTTACACAAAATTAAGTACTATGAACATGTTCTAGCAGTTTTCTTACGTGGTATGAGATGCATCCTGCACCTAATTCTGCAGTTCTGCCATAAATTTGGTGAGGCTTTAGCATACTCCCAGTTTAATATTGCTCTTACTACTCACGTCACATCCCACAATGCCTAATCTGCATATCTTTTCTTAAGAAAAAAGTGTCTGGGGGACGCTTTGTAATACAGAAATTCCCAAGAATAAACTGAGCAAGTGATCCCACCTATTTAAGGAGGTTAAAACCACTGCCATAGTAACAGAATGGAAACGCTACTCTTCTGAAATAGACTGGTATTAATTTTTCCTATTTCTTGTATCACTTTTGTGTAAATGGCTTCTTAAGATTGTTCGATTAGTTCCCTCTCACTTCAGATAGCAGGCTATGTAGTCTCAAAAATGCACCGAATTCTATCTCCGTTTGGAAACGAAAAGAAAAAGCAAAATAAAATTATTGGAAATGATCTTGCATTCCCTCTTTGCACATCAGAAGCTGACCAGGGAACGATCTTTCTTTTTATTTCTAGAATTTTAATTAACTCAGAGTTAAAACAAGTATTCAAACTATTTTTGAGGAAAAAAAAAAAGTATCTTCAACTTCTATCTGTGATTAATTCAACTTTCTTCTAATAGATAATGTCAAGGACCTCCTTCCAATCTAAAACATTTACCCAGTTGCTTTGGTAAAGTCTGTGCTGCTCACTAGATACACACTGCACAAATTCTGTTCTTCAATTGATTGAAGTGTGCTAATCGTACCATAAGCCATGGGAAAACTGAAGTAAAAAGCTGAAATCATTATGATAAAGAACTTATTTAGCCTTCCCAAAGCCTCCACTTAAGATGTAGTCTGCACCAGACAGAGCTCCCAAACCCAAATACCACAAGACTTGATATTCTGCCAGCAGAGGCCATACTGAGCCCATCACTGTCACAGCCATCCAGCACTGGCCTTCACTGTGCTGACATGAGTTCCAAATCTGACCATCTCTCTGGTTTGAAAGAACTGTAAAGGCACAGCATCTCAGGCTCCACATTTTGCTTAACTCCAGACCACGGAACAGCTAGCTACTGCTCAATTCGCAGAGGACGTGACCAGACCTGATGCATTCCGGCAACCTCTATTGTCCTAACCTTCCTTTGCAAGACCTGTTTTACATCTCCAAGTGCCTTTTCCACACGTTTGAAAAAAAAGGCTCTTGTAACTTTGTACAATTCACTTGGCTGTAGCACTGGGCATACTGTTACACATCTGGATATCCTGGACAAATACACAAAAGCCTTAAAGTCTCCCAGGTTGACATTTCCAGGGAGAAAAAAAGGAGCTATTTCAGAAGAAAAGATGAGGCCTGAACATATGGTTGCCATAACCAGTGCAGTATAAGTTAATAGAGAAAGACTGAGAAGAACGATAGGGTAGCTCGTGCAATTTTTTTTCATGACTGCAGTTAAGACACACCCATAGACACCATATAAACAAAGCCAAATATCACAGGCATAGCAGGCCTGAAGAAAAAGGGAAAGAGAAGACCTTCGCTAATTTTCTTGCTTGCAGCAAGCATAATATCCTCCTTTGGAAAAAGAGCTGGAGGCCAGCGGCAATAAGAGAGCAAATTAGCTTCATTGGCCTGGAAAGTTTATGATTAGCATGGGAGGTCTGAAGCCTGCTGATCACTACAAAAATAACGTTTCACTTTGATGCACGTCTATCAACTCTCACTGTATTAAAATGTTTTCCTTTTTAAATGTGGGTTTCAGCTGCTGTGCCTGGCCACCATCTGATCTGAAGGTGAAGGTTTTTAAACTATGCAATATTGTTTTTCTAAGCAGTATTGTATACAAGAGAAAGTAGCAAGCACTGAATATTCAGTGCATTTCCAGCCATTTTAAAAGACTTCAAACAAACCTAAAATGCTTATCCTTGGAAACGGGTATTGGAATGAGAAGCAGTGCTTTGCCACTAGAAGCAAGGTATTTTATGACAGAGTGGAGAGTTCTGGTTTTGTTGTGTTTGTTGTTGGTTTTTGTTTTTAACGAAACAACGGAATAATAAACAAAAATTTGACTACATAACGTGTGTCTGTGTCTCACTGACATCACTGGATTAAAAATGCACAGCACAAATGTACGAACTACAGAACATTTCATCATACATCCTCTGTCAGGCATGCTGGAAAGAATTAATGTGTGCAAGCAGGTGTAAAGCACCTTTGACTACTTTGTGCAATAAAAACGCGGCCAGACATAACAGGCAGTAGACCACAGCAATCTTTCGGAGGGTTTCAATACTTGTTATAAATGGAAGTTATCATAAAAGCTAAATCTCTGTGACTATGTTCAGTATTTTTCCAGCCAGAGGCAAACACCTCTATACAACTAAGCCATGTCAACCTCAGACTTGAGGATCTAGGACTGGCTTCCCTGAACATGGGCGATGTTAATTTAGTTTTACGGTAAGTAAGAAAGAACTGCAGTTGTGCTGAGAACCAATTAAACATATACATCTGTAGGAGGCAGGCCTTTATGTAAGTGCTGCTAATACATAGCTTCACATTTTGTTGTTATACAGCATTTAAATTTCACTGTTTGTTCACCATTCTGCAGTCTGAGAGGGCTTAACAGTAGTCTTGTGACTGCAGCAATAGTCAGACTCGGAAAAGTTAGTTTCAGTTCTTAGACCTGTATGCATGGAAATGAGCTGTCTGTGTTTCCAGATGGGTATAAATACAGTTGAAAATCAAGTTTAAATGTTATGGTTGGCATTAAACGAGGACAAAATTTCACAATTTTGGAGGAATTAGAGAGTTTAGAAGAAAATCTGAGAAATGTAGAGGAATATAACACAGACAAGAAACTACCGGGCTGCAGATGCAGTTCCAACCATCATTTCCAAAATGTTTATGATATTACATCCAACGTTCCTTCCGGCCAATCCCTAACTGAACAGAAATGAGAAACAGAACTGTTAAATGTTTCCTAGATCACATACGCAACGACAGGTTCCCTCTTCTGTAGCCTCTGTGCAGTTGCTGCCAAGGAAATTACAGAAAGACCTTTTTTCGGTCTTAGTGCTTATGTGTCTGTCTTCCTAGAGAGCCATGCAAACAAACGTCCTTGTGCAGAATTCTTTCAGCTACTGAAAGCACTGCCCAGGTTATTACTGCAAAGTTTTGTAGCCCAAGAGTTGTTTGCAGGCAGTCACAACAGTGACGACTCTGCAAAGACTTTCAAAAAGTATGAAAAGAATTACATAGCACTTAGAGGTATTTAGGAGGCTTTAAGTACAACCTGTCTGTAATATTTTAGTAACTCTTCTAAAACACTTCTCCTGATTCACAGTTCTCTTCTTATACAGACATGTCTTTAAACTTACACAGAAACTAACACAGGTTCCAAACGGTCAGAGAAGACGGTTTGTATGTGCCGAATAAAGCACTGGTTACCAAGCTGATTTGATCTTGGAGCTGATGAGAGCAGATACTATAAAAATCGGTAAGGCTGAATAGGTTGTTTTAAAATTCAGATTGGATAGCTCAAGATAAGATTCTGCAAGAATTAGTTGTCAAGAAGAGCTAGGCTGACCTACACATGCAGGGAAAGTGGAAGTTATTTTAGACTGCTTTCATTATGTAAACAAAACAAAATGGAAGTTAAATAGAATGTTCTTTGTCCCGGCTGAAAAAAAGACAGGGCACTTTTCAGACAGAAATGTCACTGCATGTCTGCTTTAAAGCTGCTTATACAAAAATAGCATTAACATTTTTGCCATTGACTTTAATGGGCAATTAAGTGCCAAAGGGAATTCATTACTAAGTTGTTGTTTGCCTCTGTAGTCTTATACTCGTATTCTTCATTTCCTGTCTTCTGTTCTAGATTTTTGTATTCAGCACGGAATAAAGCCTGGCACAAACATCGTTCTCTGATCAAGTAAAGAACACAAACTAGGCAATCTTTCAACTGAAATTAACAGGATTACCCGATGTCAACACAATGCCGAAATAGTTGTTGATTTGATGGATGAAGCACAGCACTGTACATTTAAGATGCTTAACTTTCTTCGCTTCATGTGAGACTAAATTCAGTTGATTTGTTAAGTAGCAAAGAGCTCAGCCATGAAGATAAACACTTACATCAATCAGATTTCCACTTCTGGCTATTCAGTTTTAGTAGTTAGATGTGGTTTAACTAAATCTCCTACACGAGAAAATCAGAATTAGTATGGAAGAGAGAGCGAGAGCAACCTAAAACAGTAAAGAGTGCCTTAAACAAATTCAGGCCCATGTCTTACATCATTACGGCCCATAGAAGAACTGTAGGCATGAAAAAATGTTACATATTTTCCAATATTTTTTACGGAACTCTTAAACAGTGGGAAAGTTATTGTTGGTCTGAGGGGTCACGAGCTAGTGAAATTTTTGCATTCTAATTAGGTGTGATCTAATCACTCTTCACTGCCACGGCCAAAAAGCAAATGCTTTATCCTTTCCAAAGCAAGGTAGATTAAGATATTTTACAGACTCTTCACAGTCTTGCTTTTAAATGAACGGTCTAGCTATCTATATATAAATTATTATTTTTTTTAAACAACATCAGTACATAAAAATCTGATCACGCAGGTGTCCACTGCCCGTTCTCTGACACAATATGCCTTGAGACAGAAAACTAAACAGAGGGGACTTGGGATTCTGGAGAAAAGATGGTGGTGTAGTTGCATTAGTTAGTTTGTAGATACAAATATTGCAACTGAATATAACTATGCACAAAAACGGGTTAATAAAATGGCAAAAGAAGGGATGATTTTACTATGTTCTTATTCCCTGCACAGCTTTCTGTGTGGTCCTCTGCATAAATGAAAAACACTCATGTAGGACTCTCATAATCATAACGATGATGAATCAGGAATCAGGAGAGGCTTCAAGAGAACTGACTACTGAAGCAGGGGCTAGCATTCTGTTAGTAACAAAAATACAGAGCTGATGTGGGAAATGAAGAGGCTGATGACGGGAAGCTGCGTGTCAAATGGTAGGAGGTGAAGTCAGAATAATATTCATGATTAAACTCATCCAAGAAACATGAAGACAAGTTTGATGATGAAGTGAGAGAAGTGCATGGATAAATGGTTTTAGGGTAGTGTTACCAAGGCTTAAAGTGAGGACTTACTCTTCTCAGATGGCAACAAGCTTTTAAAGGAAAGCTAGGCTGTCCAGTCCTCTTCAATCTTAATTCTTTTTAACCCAGACCAGTTATCCAACTATTTGACATCCACAGAAATAAAACTTCCCTTCCAGCTATATTCCAGCAAAGAAACCTGAAGACGGAACAAATATGGCTCTCATATAACCAAAACCTCTGCGTGCTACTGTGAGAAACAAAGTTGTGTTTTTGCAGTAGAGAATTACTTTTCTTTATTCCAAGGTAGCTGTGTAGTCATAATAAGGAGAAATGCTAGGTGGACACGTGGACAGCAGAAGGCCTCACTGTTCCAGAATAAGGCAGAAGCTTGAGGAAAAGAGGATGAGCAGTGTGAGAACAGTAAAATAAAGATCACAAGTTCTCAAAACATAAGGAAGGAGAAATTAAAGGGTTGAAAAAAAGAACAATTGTACATATGTGGTATAGAGGAGCGTCAAGTAGCTTGTGAACCTGTAGTATTCAGCCAGTGAGGAAACAGGGGAGGTGATCAGGCGTCGGGCAATAGGGAATAAAAGGTGATGCTAAAAGGTGATGCTTTGTTTACTAACATGCGCTCCTGACTGACGGGACGCCCGCCATTGCAATCGCAAATAAAATAGCTTCACAGAAGATCCTGCCTGAAGGAAACTGAGATTTTTCTCACACTATGCAACCAAAGAATAATCTGTTTGTAAAGGGAACATTAATACAGAGTGCCTGCCTGAAGGTTTGTGATATTTATTGAAAGGTCCTGTGAAATAGGAACATAATATCCATTTGAATGTTGTAACTGTGAGAAAGGCTCTTGGCTAACTAGAAACAACCAGAGCAAGGTTCTCACTACTTACTGTTTATTTTTAAATAAAAATATAAATAATAAGGTCTCTCACTGTAAATTACAGAAGCACCCTAACAGTGACATTTCATTAACATTATCGTTGTGAGTGGCTTTGATCTGTACTGATTCATATGGTATGTTTTTTTCCATTGTTTCCCTGAAATTTTAACCCTTTCCTAATGGAAACATCTGGGTGGCAACAACACTTTCCCCATGCAGTAAGACAGAGACTGCAGTTACAACAGCTACAGAAAAATGCATTCATAAATATACTCCCATACAAGTGCCTTCCTCTTTGGCAAGCGGATGCATATCGGTGATGATCACAATCAGGACGTACTTTGGAATCACATCGCTACTGACAAAACCTCCTGCATTACCCTCCCGAGGTTCTTCTACAAAAAAGCTTGCCAGTGCCAACAAGGTTAAGAAAGGCTAGAAAACTGCAGCTCACACCGCGAGATTTGAGTCTCTTCCATTCACCTAAAGATCTGCTCGTGAAACACTGCAGAAGGTTTCCAAAGGCAAGATTTCATCTGAAATTTCACACTGAAATGTTAATAATAAATCTTCAATACCTAGCAAACTTAAAAGTTGATGAAATCCATTTGGCCAAGAAGTCACTCTGCCCTTGGGGAAATTTTCAGAAAGTGCATCTTGTTCAACAGAAACACAGATCCTGCTGCAAGTAAACGCATCCTGGGTATGTTCCTTCCCCCAGTGCTTTGAGAAATCTCCCCCATTAAGCATCAAGAACATAAAAATATCCCTAAAAGCATTCTTTCTGAAATGCCTGTTCCCCATATTCAGCATTTGACTTCTGTTTCTAACAGTGCTACCACCTGTTTTCATTCAAGAACAAGCTTGGTTGACATTTTAAATTAGAAATGTATTTTTACACTATTTTTCTAGCGAGCAATCAAGTAAAACATTTTTAAAATGGAACAAAGCACTCAAGAGCATGTACTCAACACATTTTTTTAACCAGGTGGTAGTAACTCCAGGACCTTCTCCCTGGCTTGCTAAAGGCATGCAGCAAATGCTATAGGGGTCAAATGTTTGAAAAATATCAGGCTTTTTGTTTTCCAACACAGCCACCCTATGAGCAGGGTTCATAGCTTTCCTTAACAATGTTCTTAAAACTGAGAACATGAGCCAATTTCCTCCTTCTCGTGGGTAATTTTAGCCCCTAGAGGTTTTAAAGCTAGCCCTGTAAACAGTGATGTAGGTCACGGAGAGCCGAGTGCTGGAACTGTTCAACCTGAGCTCTTTGCAGCTGTACCCACTCTGGGATACGTAATCCTTCTGTGCCAGGAGTCAGGTTTCCCCACACAAGGTTCACTGGCAACGCTGCCAAGGAATTCATCAGAGACTCAAGCTACGGGGTTTTTTATATGATTCCAGAAAAGACAATCTGAACACAGTAAGCTGCAAACTACTAAGGCTTGTAAACCTTATCGTAGAAGTAATTTGCTCCTCAGTGGAAGGCTGGCATGCCATTTTTTTTTCAGAACCATAATGTTGTCTAGAAGATAGCTCCAAGAACAGCTGCTGGAACAGTAAGTCCATGATGCGAAAGCTCAGTTTTACTGGTAAAAGCTTCCACGAAAGATCTGCATGAATTAGTGCGCCTGCTCCACACAAACACCACACAGCATCATCCGAAAATATTTGCTTACAATTCCCCACTATGTGGGCAGACAGCTGGCTTACAGCTAAAGACTGTATGGTTTGCATTTATTTATTTTTCCCACAAACTGTGTTATTTCTAAAGAAATGCTCATATGAGCCTCTGCAGGCAGATACAGCTCACTCTGTCCTCCTTCACTGACCAGACTCTGTACTTGATAGGTGAAGTGCTAAAGGTGTAAAGGTGTAACAGTGATTAACGTGACTACATACCTTCCTGAAAGAAAGTACCAGGCAAGCTCAGGATCAGCATCACGTGGCTACAAAACGTCTGGATGGCTAGGAGCATGAGCTGAACGAACCTTGCAACTCTGCCACACAGTGTGGCAAAAGACCACGTCTGAGCAAGCTGGGAATTGACTATTCCAGTGCACCGAGGCTTTTGGCTAAAAACTTTTAACTGGATGTCATATGCATTTCTCGACCTCAGAGTGCAACTTTATCTATCACCTTTTAAAGACTCAAGGAAAAAGGAAAAAAAACAAATAAACAAACAAACAAACAAAAAAACTTTTCTGACTTTTCTGATGTGGATTTCTTTCTATTCTTCCAACATGATCGTGAAAATCCTAATCTTACAAATATCACAAAAGCATATCCACCCTGGTAACTCCCCAGGTTCTCAGAAGGTTATAACTTGTTTCTCAGAAACAAATTCTGAAAGCTCTCTAGTGAGCACATTCAGTAACCCTGACTCCTAAGCAAGGGGCATGAGATGTCAGCAATTAGCCTCCAGGACTGGCATGCCCAGGCAGGAGGAGCAAATACAGACACGTGTTCTTCCCCCATGGCTAATCAGTGTAGCACAATTTCATATAAAACCAACAAACTGTCAGCCCCATAGAAATACACATTGGTGTTCTCTGTTAGCTTGTAAAGAACTTATTTCTGAGAGGTGAAGTGCACTGTATGCACTGCTTTTTGCCCTTCAGGTACTCTCAGTCACCTAGCAATACAGGTACCATGCCCTTACTTACTGCGTTCACATCCCCTCGCTTAATTATTCAGAATCCATCACCTAGAGGTTCAATCTAAATTGAAAGGGCTTCCCAGGAAAGCAGGCCTCTGTACCTTTAGCACTGTGTTGAACAGAAGCTGTAACTTAACCATTCCGTCAGTGCTCTTTGTGACAGACTACGATATGCAGGCAATTTAAACTTTGTCAGGTGTAAACACAACCACGTCCTGAATCTAAGTCCAGTTGAGGTCCTGGGGTAAAAACAGAGGTATTTCCTTCACTTAGTGGGCACTGTTCTAGTGGGCACGACTCCAGAATTACTTAAAAATAAAAATAAAAACATGGGATATTTCCAATTAAGCTTCTTTAACAATTTTTAAAGAAATCTGGAATTTTCCAGACATTTACATTACATTTGGGTTGGCTGACATCCAGTACCAGTGTAAAAAATACCCCAGAAGAAAAGCAAAACATAACATAAATTCACACACAAAAGCTACATTGAAAGAAAACGACAGCCCTGGCTTAACCTTACGGAAGTACTTATGAAGAGAATAAAACTCTTAGTATCGAGTCATGCCAGGAAGTCATATTAGTGTCACTAAAATATATTAAAATATTTCACAAATATCAAACCTATGCCTCTCTCTATTATATTTTACTTTGTATTTCAGTGTTAGGACATATCTTTAATATATTCTTAATATTACTTCTATAACTTATCTAGCTATTTCAAAATATAAAATGATTCACTTGATTTTTCTATAACTTTATAGAAGTGTTAGTGCTATCGTTCTGTTTAACTTAGAACACATGACCCATCATTAATCAAAAAAAAAATCATCTTCAAGATTGTACTAATCAGCCTATGGAGCGGCCAAACATGATGTATGCAAGTAGGATATAATACATTACTAATGATTTGAAATCGACATGTTCCAAAATGAATGCAAATCACAGCCAAAAAGTCTTCTATTGCAATGCTTCTGAAATATGTCTCCTTTTTCTCCACTTTTCTCCATTTAAGTAACAGAGAAATCCACACAGAATTATTTGTCCCTAGGATTTTTTTAAGCCTTTACAGTAACTGGTTAAATCTTATCAAGTGTTTCCTGACAAAAATGGCTTTAAAAATGAACTTTGAAACCCATGCATTTTTTACTGCATTGACCGGTCAACGTTTACAAGCCGGCACACTTTAAGTTAAACAAAACCAGTACCATGATGGTATTTTCAAGCAGAATGTATGCAAACTCAATTGCCACTAACAGATTTCAGGTCTCCTGAAAATACAATATGGAAGAGGTTCATGTCCAAATGCTTTTTCCAGAGTGCTGTTGAAGCTGCCTTTTTTCCAGATATACCTCCATATTTTCCTTCATTATGAAATTAATATAATTTTATAATTTCTAGTATTTTCTGGCTCTGTTGCTGTGAGAGCTTTGCATGCTTCTGTTGAAATTCTTCATGATTTGAAAGGAGAAAAATAATATTTTACTCACAAGTCTCCTATCATACTTATGAACACACGAACATGAGCCTATATGCAGATGTACATGCACATATGTTCAGACAATGAAAATACTAGTAAACTAACATGATTTTTCTAGGTTTTGTTTTGTTTTTGTTGTTATTTTGTTTTTGTAAAAGGAAGCCCCAGTTATTTATTACATGTTGGATTCTGAAAATCACCATCACTATGCAGTAATGGACAATGTTAGAAGACCCCTACATGCAAGCAAAAATGTCATGCTGCCATGTGCCACGCTACTTGTATATGGTTTGATCTCTTGCTATTCTTCAACCTTTCTCCCTTAACATTCAACAGGACTTCAGATCTCTTGCAGAGGACCCAATTGTAGTGGCTTTTTGTTGTTTTTTTCTTTGTTTGTTTCTAGAACCACTAGTGGGTTATGTGCGACAGTTTAGGAAGCCTTGCAGTAGTTAAAGCGTACATGTAATTTCTGTGGAGCAAACTTTGAACCTAATAAAATGAGAAGCACTTATTGGAGACCTATTGCCAAAGCACTGCATGCTTTCTGAGTGTACTAATTCCTAACGTAGTTGTATTCTCTTGGATAGACTGGTGATACATTCTCTCTTCCATCTATTTCAGAGCTGCAAACTTATTTCTAGCTAGTGTATATATAATGTTTAAAAATGTTTCAGATGTAACTTGCTGAGATTAAATGGCACTTTGGAAAGCTGCAGAGTCTGCCAAAATGCTCCTCTGTCTACATTTCTGCAGTGGGACTTCATATATATAATTTAAGAAACTGAATCTTAAATATATATATATATATATTTCTGAAGTAATTAAACAGAGTTAATTCCTTTTCAAATACAGGACAACCCTTCCAAGCCTGCTTAAATTGTGTGGAATATTAAAATAACTAACAAAAGAAAAAAAAATAAAAATAAAAAGATCCATTAACTGTTTTCAAAAAGCTTCAGCACCTGAAGTTAAAAACTTTTGCTGAAAGGTGATTTTGAAAGCTACACAAAGCTTATACGAATAATAACATTTGGTAGCTTGTGCTCACACTTTACGCCTTAATCTTAGAATGTAGTCCCTCTTCCATTCTGGAAAACAAATTGTGGTCTAAGAAAATTAATTGGCATTTCCCATACCGTTTGCTGGAAACATCTAATGACCCCAGAAATGTAATTGCATAACTTGACCTCACGTATACTGTTGAATAGAGCTAGTAACTGACTGCAGCCATACTCAGTACTTTGGATTGGAGGAACTTGTCCATTTTCCTCTCTTCACAAAAGTACTAGAAAAAAAGCTGTTGGGAATAGCTGCTATTGTTCATCCCTGGTTATACACTATAAAGGTCATAATGTGGAGCATTATTAATGTATTAACAGCCAAAACTGTTAGTCCCAATGCCATACTGACAGCTGTCAAAAACGAGCAATTAACAAAACACATGCAATTGAGGGAACAAGGCTTTTTGGCTGGTTCGAAGGCTACTGACTTGGCTAAACCCAGCAAGTAATCATAATATTTCAAGGCAATCCTCCCACAGCATTTAAGGCTAATCACTGCCCCCAAGGACACCGTCACACTGCTTGAGAGATGTGCAGGAATCTAAAGGGAAAGTTCTTCCTTCAGCTACCAATTTAAAAAAAATAATTAATACATTTCCCCATGTGAATCAACCAAGCAAGCCTGAAGACACCTGTATGCATTGAGATATACATATACATATATATATGTGTGTATATATATAACTATTCTGAAAAATAACAAAATATCTGTGTCTCAGTTACTCTTTGTTTTTCTTTAAAAACTTCCCCAAGAACAGGAACTGAACCACAGATACCCAACAATCAACCAACTGTATCAGGACAGCGAATTGAGGCAAATATCAGCAATCACACTCTTAAACTTGGCTCTCGTTGCTAAGGAGTTCCATCCACAGTGCTGGCTGGGATCGTGGGGAGCACCTAGAACATGGCTTGCACGTAAATAAGCCAAAGAATGTTGTGGAAAGAGAAACCGGTCCCAACACACAGAAGTGTAGGACAGTTCTGCAGGAACTTCAACATTTTGTACCTTACTGGTTTACATTTTATATGACTGGATAGATTGATTTTTTCTATTTTAGCTCTAGATCCAAAATACTATATATATTACCAAGAAGTAAAATTTCACATTATTATTTTATACATTGACAGTATCTGAATGTATACAAACTGATGAGAATGTTCTCACAGCAACAGGAACCAAATAGATTCTGTGCTGCGAGTTTCTTCCCTCACAAAGTTCCCCTTCCCCTCAGCAATAACAGGCAAGTGGACGTGGAGAATTAGATCTTCAAAAAACTGTGTTGAGAACAAACATGTCCAAATCTATTCAAGAAGCAGCCAGCACCATCCCTACAGTAAAATCCAGCCCCCTTTCCCCAGCTAAACACAAGGGAGTCGATCTGATAATTCAAAGAGATCATCAGTTCCAGCTTGGCCACAAAATCTAGATTATGCTCACTTATTTCTTCAGAGAAAAGCTCTGATGCTAGAAGTATTTCTACTGGAGACCAGTACATTACAAAGTAAATACTAAAACAGGCACTGGCTGATTGAATGAACTACCTGAGTGATGACACCTTTGGCACCTTGTTGCGCTGTCAATTTATTTTCAGGAATTGCATCAAATCTGGATCAGAGGGAACTCAGTTCCACAGAAGAACGACAAGGGGGACAGTAGTATTTCAGCATTTTACAGCGAGCTCTATGTGCCTCTACTGCATCATTTAGGTCTTTGATCTACCACATTTGGCAGGGGGAGGTAACTGAAATGAAACACAGAAAACTCTATGGCTAAAGAAACAGAACATTAACTGCCCACTGGGTGCATTCTCAGAACTAAACTGTATCAAGAAAAAAAAAAAAAGTATGGTTGTGCAAAAAAGAGAGTTTTATATCATATATAATATGTGTAAAGTTTTGCTTCATACACACAACCTGTAATATACACCACAGCAAGCTACACGGCAAACAAAGCCAAGTGGCAGAACTGAATGGTGGTGGAAAAAAAATGCAAAGCACAAGACTTGGTGCGTTGTCACCACCCCGCAACTATTAACACTCATTATTTGTGGCCTATCTCCCTTAAAAGAGAGTGCTGCGTGAAAATGTTTTGCACTGTTACTTGAAGTGTGACAAACATAAACATGATCCTGATTTGCTGTAGACATTAAAACTGTGGAAGACAATGGTAATACATTCGTAAGGTTTCATAATAAAACTGTTCATACTCTTACTAACTGACAGATTTCTTTATAAATGTGAGTACTTATATTTTACCTTTTATTTTTAATGGAATTCAGTTATAAAATCAATATCTACAACATATCCAATTCTCCTCTAAAATCAACTAGAGTACCAAATAGTACGCCGTGAAGCCAGTTCAGTGACTTATTTAGAGCTCTGCTTGGAGGACCACATCTGTCACTGGAGCAGGGTGAACAACGTGCCTCACTTATCTCAAGAACTCTCCCTGGTCTGTCTGCAAGAGTCAACGAAGCCAACAGCAGTTTCCATGACTCCATTCCCCCTCGTAACCAGCCCATATTCTTTAAAAATGAACCAAAACTCCATCACTCCGGGAGGAATTCTGCAGCTGTTGGTTTTGGATCTGTAACTGCTATGTAAATTTCCAGCAGCAGCCTACATAGGGTTTTCCAGTGTATAACCTTTCCATTTAGATTTCTTCTGGCTTCTTAACAATAACTGCGTACAGAGACATAATGAAATTGGAAGGGAGCTTTAAAATACGTTCAGTATGCTAGGTCTTCTTTGTATCACTCCACAACTCTACGCTGACATTACCGAGATGCCAACACACTTTGGATTTTCAAATATACTGCCCATTCTTTGAAAATACGGAAGAACTTCCCCAGATATAAATTACCATGTCAATATTCACTGATTCCAGAATTACAGTATAGAAATATTTTTCGTAAAAAGCTGTTCAGTAATATTTTCAATAACATGCTTAATGTAAGAAAATTATTTTAGCACATGTACACATATCGCTGACTTCTGGCTTCTGCACCATCCACTGAATTACAGAGGTCTATAAGACACAGAGCCCTACAACCAAGCTTACCAATCATGCAGTACGGTGACACTGGTCCTCCCTTCTTCAACCTCAAAATGTTTTAAAAATGTTGAGGTCAGGCACATCATAATACAGGCTCTGCCACACTAGACACAACTGATGTGCCATACACGTATCTGATGAAGGTTCTGAACTATAACTAACTAGAACCACTAGATTCATTACAGGTTTTCTGACTTTTCATCAGAATTATTATGAACGATCAGTAAGCCTAAACATGCTGGTTCAAAAGAAAAGGCTACTGTCACTGCAACTATTCAATTGGAATGACTGGAAAACTCAGAAGTCAGCAGATGAAGGCATGATACACTTAAAGAGACCGAAGAGCAAAACGGACATAAAACTGCTCAATTACTGGTCCAAACTACCAAATTCTTTCTCCTCCTGTCATTAGAACAAAAGATAAAATACTCTCTTTTACAGAGAAGGCAAGAAGAAGCAAAAAGCATCAGCAGGAAAAAAAAAAAAAAAAAGAGATGGACAGATAAATAGCAGGACACAGCATACAAGTTCCTAAACTATTTCAAATACCACCAAAGGAAAGAAACCCAGGAGGAACAGATGACCACTTCTACACCACAGCAAGCCAAAAGCTGAAAACAGCTCAAACAGGTCTACCACTATGGAAAAAAAAAAAAAAAAAAAAAAAAAAGCCAAATGTTGAATGCTCGTTGTAGAAGCTCCCCAGACATGAAAAAAGTTGAATATTCCTCTCATAATTTGGGATTATCGTCTGGCTGTAATGTGACTACTGCAAACGCTGTGACATCTTCAAGGTGTTGGGAACCTGACTGAATCAAAACCAATTGGGGTACAGATAAAGCTTTCTAAGGCTAGCTGTGCTCCTCTGTCACTGCAGTAAGCCCACTATGAAACTCGACCTTACTGACATTAAATAAAAAACCATGTCAGATACCGCCAACAGCTAGCATAAAACTTGACTGCTGTGGATTAAACCAGGATGACATTGGCCTTATAAAGGTGAAATTACATTATGTTAAAGGTATTACCAGAAATATAATCCAAAATAGTCAAACAGGCTCCAAAGAACAAGAGTGGTACACAGAGTCTGTCCTCACACAAATGAAGAAACCTGCAGATGTAAATACCGATTTTTCTAGCAATTTTTTTCTGCTCTGCTAGTTTTGCAGCACAAATCCAGGGCACAAAATACCTAGGAGAATGTTATTGCATGCATCAGCTGTATTTGAACACCAAAACCTAGATAATACACTATATTAAGATTTGCTGCTATTTAAACAATAACCGCAAACCCCACCATTTTAAATTCATCTCTGGCACAATGCTATTGCAACATGCAGGAGGATTAGTATCAGTCTATGGTGTTATCCCACACCTTTAAAATTCTGCAAATACACAGAAACATAATCCGAGAATTTGTAAGATACATCATTTATGCTTTGCTGCACATAAAATTCATGTTTCACTTTAACATCCCCAAACTTCAATGTATTCATTTCCCCAAACTTCTCAAGTCCCCAGGACAAAACAAAACAAACCCAAACCACAAGACATAAATACACATCAAACAAACAAACCAAAAATCCCTGCAATCTCTAATACACATCTTTGCCCTCATAAACCTTAGTACTGCCCAATTTATTCCCTAAGGAATAAATCCCTAAGGAATAAATTCAGTCAGAACACTGGCATAGAGCAATTAAACGGTATCAGAGCACTCAGTCCATTCGGGGTCATTAAGTTTCAACAGTTAAGTACTTTGTAACTGCTATTTGAAGTCTGAAACCAACTCTATGCCACAGCTGGAAAGTAACTTCCCCAGTTTGGGATCTGAAAAGCGTTCAATTACATAGTAATAGCTGGCACTGTGCAAAGCAGATGTTCTCAGCCTAGAGAGCACTGCTCCCCTAAGATTAGTAAAGACCTTCAAAGATTAAGAAAGTTCACCTGATTTCACAGAATTAAACACAGGTATAAAGCCAAGACTTTAATCTTCATATTATCTACAATCTTAACAATACTGACTTCGATCATGACAGAGCAATGGAAAAAAATTTGTGTTCTCAACTTCACGTAGGTAGTATTTCTGTCTACAAGTCATCTTTATGACAATTCACTATGTACCTTTGTAACTGGTCAGTGAAAGCAGAGAGATTTCATCTGTTACACGAGAAGGCAACTGAGAACAGGAGTTTAACTGCCATGGTGATTTGAGCCACCTCAAAACCAGGCCTTGTTCAGGCTGCTGTTGATGGAATGGTCGTGCTGTGGCCCCGTGTTTCTTTTCCTCCCAACTCAACTCCCAGCCACACATTCCCTTTGCCCTCCTATGTGCAGGGTGGCAAGCTAGGTAAGAATTGATGCAGCTTGAGACCATCAGTAAATAAACTAAATAGAAGGGGTTACTAGGTGCAATCATCTCATTTTACTCATGTGCATGGACATGTTACCACTCACGTCAGTTTAAGGGTTGCACTAAGAACAAACAGTTTGGCATGGGGAAGTATATGACTACCATTTTCAGTTTGGTTTGTGTTTCGATGAATAAACTGAACGTTTCCTACAATGCAAGAAACAGAGGGCACTCAATGGAACTAGTAGATCAGTTTAAAACAGACAAAGAATTTCCTTATGCAGTATGACTTCCATATGCCACTGTCGCAAGCATCATTCAATAAATGATTCAAGAGATTCATTGACAACAGGTACTGAAAAGACTGTGCAGGAACACCTTTACACATTATGCTACAACTGTGGATGCCAGGAAGTGCGAGGGGAACAGAAAAAGTGCTCCCTAAATAGTAACGCTTGCTGCCACTGTTGGAAACAATAGGGGGCTGAGCGGACCAGTAACCTGATCCAGCCAGGCATTTCTTACATACACAAGTGGGTTTTGAATGATACAGTAAACCCTGGTTCCATGGGGCCCGCCCTTAATTAAAATGTTGGTTTAAGCAAAATTTCCTCAACTGTGGTTAGCTTCTTAGCTTGCTTGAACTCTCCTTCTGATGGGAAACAGTCATGGCATTGCTTTGTTTGTCTGAAAGCAGACTTTTTGCTTTGGAATTACTGAAAAGCCAGAGAAAAGATTAACATTCATGAAGAGAGGTCACTCAAGAAAACTGATAGTTTGCTGCAGCCCAGTAAAAATATGGTACCAAAAAAGTACCAAAGTCCCACGCGACTAAGAGCCAGCTGTTAGAACGATGCTGCTCTAAAGCTGCTCCGCTGTAACCCTCTGCATTAGCTGCCTGCAATGAAGTCCCACTGACAGACACAAAATGCAACACTTCAGTACAACAGTAACACGAAGTATTCCTTGAGGATGTTGTGGCATTAATTACTACTTTTTTCTTGTCGTGTAACTTTTTTTCCTACTATATATCAGTTTCTGATTCTATCCATCTTGGGCACTATTATTAACGTAGCTGTGCTTAGAGAAGCTTTTTTTGTGTTATAATCCTGATTCAGTAAAGCTTCACTTCATGAAAGCGCTTAGACCTGCACCTAGCTCCAAACACACACGTAATCCCGTTGACTTCAGCGGGACTTCTGTCCTGCTTAGTTAGGCATGTGCTTAAGAATCAAGGCCCATGTAAGCAGAACTGTGCTCTTTGGCCTGGACCCAAGACCTTAAAAAAGAAAACAAGCAGAACGGAGAACAAATGTTCAGTAAAGCTGTAAGAAGGCACAGCAGCTTTCTAGGGAACACGCACGACGTCAGAAACAATTTGTTTAACTATCTTAACAGAAAATCCTAATGACCAGGGTTAAATGGCAATCCAGTTATTGAACTCCACCAAGACACATTCAAACCTAAAGTAAGCATTTTTAATGTACACTTACTCAGTAAAGGTGCTGGAAATCATAACTAGCAGAAAAGCTCACACGAGAGCGTGCAAGTACTTCTCCAGGCTTGTTTATGCTGCTTCACACTGCTCAGCCAGCTACCAAGGAGCATACTGCCTGACACCGCTGGGCTCTGACCCTTCCCCCTCTTTGTTATGGGCGGAACTTTAAAGGAACTTTTGAAAGGAATTTTAGAATAACGTATGTTAAGGCTAAACTTGGAATACAATTTCAACTAGATGCACTAATCAAAAATGTCACTCCTGCAGCTTAGACTTCTACAAGGAATCAGTATCTGAGTTTTATTCAAATGAAATCTTTAGAAATCCTTATGTGAACTGTTTTTACAAATTCTGTCAAAAAACTGAAGTAAGTTGTAACACCAGATGCTGTGAAGCACCGCAAAGCAACGCGGAGTCACCAAGTACTAAGATGTTACCTGATATGAGGGCTTAGAGCCACATGTATCAGCCTCTGCTCTGCTGGACAACAAAAACTACGCTACCACTCCTACCTGATTTGTTATTGATTACAAGTTCTCTCCCTGTTCCACAGAAATGAAAACAGAAAAACAGTTTAGATCAATTTAAAAATAAGTATATTGCACTTTTCCCTTGGGAAAAGGAAAAAAGAGGGGGAGGGAGAGTCAAACTAAAGCACATTCCATTTGAGAACAGACATTACTTTTACTTCAAGTGCTTTAAAATAAAAAAGAAATACGGAGCTAGCTTAAAACAAACCAACCAACCAACCAAAACCACACATACCGGGATATTGGCAGTCATCTCCTGCTACTAGTCCTCCATGTCCAGACTAAGCGCATTCACCCAAGATGTGGAAGCTTCAAGACGTAGTGAGACCCACCAAAAATTTCAGTGTGTTCTCAAGCAAATACAGCGGATCTGAATATGAGATGATGCTTTCAGTTCTGCAGTGTTTTCTGTAGGAGCACCTCAGAGCTGAGGCAAGGAACAAGACAGAGAAGGGTTCCACAGCTTGCTGTGGATATTTACCTGTAAGACGGGACCTACTTCAAGCAACAACTGTAACTTCTACTGGAAGCAGAACAGCTGCCACAGTACTGGTGGGTAACACCATGCCTGGTACATCAAAGCGATAGCTCCAAATCCCTAAACCACTAAAATGTCAAAATTGGAAAAAAATTCAACCACCTTTTAAAGTTGGTTAAAGAAAAAACAAAACACCCACGCAAGATGCTTAGAGAAAATACTGGTTTTTAACGTTTTCCAACAGAATGCCTTGAAACAGTTGTTATAACAAAAATTTGATTTAACTGGTATTTATTTGCAGTTTAAACACTACAGATGCTCAAAAGCGGCAACATTTTTTGCCAAAACAAGATGAGCTACAAAATATTATAAACAATACTTGTCATTTCTAAACACAGCCTCTCTCCTTGGAATCGGCTTTATTACAGGAACATCAAAGAAATGTATTTGAGAACATAAAAGGGATGCCTGGGAGACTCATCCAACATGAGACCATTTCACATCTGGTCCAATCTAGGAAACAGTCTAAGAACAGCACAGAAAAAAAGGCTGTTACATTCCGTGTTTTTCTAAAAGCAAGAATGCAATTCCTCCCACAAGAAATTATCCATGAAACTCCTGAAACAGCTATTACCAGTTCAGTTTCATTCTTGCTGCTGAATGGCTACTGCAAAGCCAAACACAAGAAAACCTGAGAGCTGGAACACAATACGAGTGGTGAAACTGAGGGTTTCTGACTTCCTCTCTGTTGCATCACCAGTATGCAAAAGGGAGCAGTGGCAAAACCAGCAGTAGCAATGATTTCATTTCTGTGATTAGGATTACTTGAAAACACAATACAGAATCACAGAATCATTTGGGCTGGAAAAGATCACAAGTTCAAGTCCAACCATCACGTAACACTACCACGTCCACCACTAAACCATGTCCTGAAGCATGGATCCACCTTGTTAGAAAAGTTACCAGAAAGCTTAACATGAGCTCTACAGAAAATATTTTCTGAAGGCTGCAGTCTTGAGTTTCAATTATACTTTACTCAGCAAAGCTTCACTGCAGGAGAAAACAAATAAGATGAAACCATTTTTTAACAATGACTCACAGTGCAAAAATAGGCTGAAGCTTTTCATAAGTACTGTTTTCACCAGCTGCTTGATACCCAGCGCAGAATTTAAAAGTAACGCAAGTACAAAAACACAAGGTTTTTAAGCTCATAATACTTTAGATTCACAGAAAGTACATCACAGTGCTTGTACTGGCTCCTGAATGATAGAGAAACGTACACAGCTTTAGGAAGCTGGTACAACTGAAAGGTTAAGCAACAACAACCAGAAGCCCACCGAAGAAAGCACTGTGCAACAGAAGTCAGGCAGTTTATAGTCTGTGAAGACCCCGCTGGTTACCTCTGCCGTTTAGGATCCATGTGGGGGCTGTCTCGATTGGTTCTGGCCAGTATCTGGTCTTGTGAACTTTGTACCAGGACAACTGACAATGATAGTGAAGCACGCACGAGGTACACTTTCCACAAAACTACTTCTAGAATCTAAGATAACTATAGATCTGCAATTAATCTGTCGGATTGTTTTTTGTGTTGTGTTACTGAGGAAAGAAACACTGCACAGCGGAGGCAATACTTGTGGAAAATAATATGCAATAAGCAATGACATTTATATAAGAATTTTATTCCAAAAATTCTCAACTTTACCCTTTTTTGATATATGGATTTACTACTTCATTTATCAATGAAACAACAACTTGAAATAATGATACACAATTTTTAAAAGCAAGCTATCAGTTCGGCTGGTACTTAGCACTGGTTTGGCTTGCCTGTAATAACAGAAGCTTTTAAGTCAAGGTGATGCATGCATTTGTAAATATTCCCTTGAGGGGGCAGAAATCCTCTGAAGACCAGAATAAAGAACGAACAGGTAATATATATGGGAAACAGGAAGAGTGACAGAAGCTGTTCCATCCAATTTGGTTTTGTTGCTGAAGACAGCAATGATCACAGCACTGCACGGAAGGTGGAAGAAAATCACAATGTACAAATATTGCTTACAAAACAATAACCTTTTCTTTTAAATGTCTTGCTCCCCTAGAGAATGACAAGTTAAGCCAGATAATTACATGGGGGAGGGGGGGCGAGCGGAACTACAGAAGCAATTCCAAGCTCCAATCTAGCCTTATTAGCTGCACAAATTCATTAGTGTCCGTAACAGAGGTGAATGACCTTCGAGCAGTGCACGAGTCCACTGCAAACATTCCAGGGTTCAGAAGTCATGTCTGTCACCGTGACTTCGTGTGGGCAAAGGGGCTTAACAAATCCCAGGCATAGAAGACAAACTGCATCTGCCCACATACACCAAACTCCAAACAAACAAATCTCACAACAATAAAATCTGTTTGTTTTAATAAAATTCTACAGGCTGCAAAAACAACATCCTTGTACAGGTAGGATTTCCACAGGTCAAACACTTTGCAGACATGCCCCATTTCTTGAAACACAAGCAGACACTGGAGTAATTCCTTTAAAATAAAGGCTTGTCTTGGTAGGAGACAGAGACACTATAAAAATATAACGACTATTTTCCAGTTTTAAAGAACACAGACACTTTAGGCTGCTTCCAGGCAGCCCACTGTACCTAGGCATGGGTTTACGTGCTGGGAATTCAGACACTATTACATTTTCCATGTAATACCTGAGAGTTGCACAGGGCTACCTGAACCTATTTTAAAAGGTGTTTGTTGCCTCTCAGCAAACAAAGATGAATATTTGAGAATTAAGCAGTTGTCCACACCCACATTTAGTGTCTGGTTTGCCTGTGTTCATATTTTATTAGGGAATGCATCATCCCTCAAATCTCTCAATGTCCCATTCAGACCTTGTCTAATTTTACTACTGATGATACTTTAAGACACTCTTTTCTCTAAATGAACTGTTTATGAACTCATTATGAAGTCATGAAGCAAAAATATTTACTAACCGCAGAAATGTGTACGCTTTTAATAAAAGAGGAGAAGATTAGCCAAGTTCTTCTTCAGCTTTAGCTACAGATCCAACTTCTGTTGGACTTAAAAAAAACATAATAAAATAAAATTTGGTCTGTCAACATAAACCCCAAAAAATTTTCTGCAGTGGCTGAGATAAATTCAAATATATTTATATTTAAGAACTGAAAATTACAAAATATACAATAATACATTAAAAAAAAAAGGCATCAAACATTGTACTCAGTAAACAAAGCCTAGTAACAAAGCACAGTAAGAAGGAAAAGCATGTTTGAATTTTAAAATCCAATTCACCTTCACAAATAACAGAACCCCACTGCTTATATGCACATAGTATATCTGCCTTGAATAACTTGAAAAACGTTCGAAAAGCAAAAAATGTAGAATTTTTAACCTCAAGATGATTCAAGTCTATCCAATCTAAAAGCTTAATGTGGTCCCAAAAATATAGAAGTATACCTAAGCAATGGAAAATCATTAAAACCAAGCAAAAACAAAGGCAGGGAGCAGGGCAGAGAGGCACAGAAACACACCCAATCCACTTAATGTTTTCCGTGAACATTTACTGCACTGAATTCAAAGGCATGGTTCCTATTTCTTCATCTATGTAGAACTACTGGTAGGTCTCAGAGCTAGTTACTGTTTTATCAGAGAAAAAGAATAACTAATGTCTTCTCCAGCAAAGCCACATTCACCGCTCTGCTAAATAGTCGCTAGCTTCTAAAGAAGGTGTTGAAAAGGAAAACAATTCTCCATTCACTGCATCCCAAAAAGGGCATGCACGCGCACACACAAAACTTTTCCACTATTTTCAATTTGTTACAATGAGTATTTTTCCTGAGCTGACATCTTCTGAAAAGGAAACAGAAAAGACCTGCTCAATTCTGACGGATGAACTGGCGAAATCCGAGACCCAAGCTATTTTTCTAACCCCCTCTGGAAGATCACCGTCTCAACCGCCAGCACGGAAGTGTACTTAACTAATTCATTTTTGCCTAAAACAGCTTTCAACAGCAATGAAGTTGCTAAAAAATGGTAAGTTTCCTACTGAAGTCCTTGAGATTCAGGCCTGGGTTCTCTTCTGAGAAGTCTAGTTATTCCATCTCCCTCTGTCAGCTACCTCTCCTGCTCAAGGGAACAGTGTCGATACCTCTTGTTCCCATTGCTTTGACACATGAAAGCTGCTAGGAAAATTGAAGAAACTATTCTAAAATATGACATTTTCAAAAGGTCGATTTCTCTTAGGAACATTCATTTCCTAATTAAGTAAAATCAATGCTCAAGCCCAAGATAATTATTGCAATGTAATGTTACTACACGTTAATAGAGCTACAATTACTGGAGAATCCCTCACCCTCTGCAAATGAAAGGTGCCACGAATCACCTCCCATCTCTTTAGCTACAGTGAGTCCAAGCCGTGTTTCTTCTTGCCACAGACAGGCAGCACAGACATGGGTGATTACTGGTCACTACTGCTCATCTCAGCAATGTGGTCTTGCATCCAAGCCCTAAAATTCTCCCCAAAACTTGAGTGGTGCAATTGCCTCAAGTAACTAGGAAAATAAAACTAACATTCACGTTTTAAAGAAAATGTACAGCATTGAGGAGGCTTTCAGGGTAGGGCGTAGCTGCATTACCTGAGTGTTCCCTAGGCTTCCAACCTCAGACGCTATCGTGCTGGGGGAACCCGGTGTGCTGGCTCTAAGGAACAGCACGCAGCACACAGTGGAGTGGAGACACCACCGCTGGGCTCTGCGACCAGGTGGGGACTCGATTGTTCTTGTGCACACCGAGACCGGTAAGCCGCACGTTTTGCTACCCTGAGCTAACAACCTGTCATGTTTTGACAAATGCTGTACTCCAGTGTGCTTTTGCTCATTATAAGATCATTATAATACCAAAACACACCTCCATCCCAAAAGCTCCCCGCCTCCAAGGTGCGACCACCCCTCACTGAGCACGCACTCTGAATTTCTCGGAACCTACTCCTTTAAACAGAGTCGGGAAAAGGTTTCACCAATCGTAACTAAGATATGCTTGACTAGAGTCACTCAAGCTCCACCTAAAAGACAGAAAATAATATAAATTGGCCTAAGAGAGCGGGGATGTCGGGGAAGATACCATCATTAGGGACCACCATTAGGGGAGATAGCGTCACGAGGGAATACACAATCCCCGAGGACCTCCTGACCCCTGCAATCATTCGATGGGCTGAGCCACTCTTCCCCCCCACTGGGACACCTTTGTGTGAGATTTGAACACTTGGTTATACTGTGTGTCTCCGCAGAAACTTAGCAATCTCTATAAAGTCTTTGTGCCTTTTAACGCGTTAATTTCCAGGCTGCACACCTGTGTATTCATGCATGCCAGCTTGCTTTTGCAGACAGTAAATTATCGCTGGCAATCCAAAGAACCTGTGTACCTGTTGCTGTAATAAATTGCACTTAACTGCATTGTTCCCAGCCGTGATGGTTCTCATGGAACGCGACTAGAGTGAGGGCGGTTATACGTTCCTGGTGAATCCGTGACCGTGGTAGTTCAGTGCTCTGAATCCAATCAGACCCATATCGGTTAATCGGCTCACTCCTTAACGCGACAACTTGGCAAACGCAGGATGATTTAAAACCATGTTTTATTTAAGCTATTTGTTGTACTGTGTAAGTATGTGAAACACACACGTTTCCTCCTCATTCTGCCCGAGCGTTGTGGTACCTCGGAGTCCTGTGTTATATCCTCACAGAACGTTCTTACTGGTGTCACTGCAAAACTGAGGCGTCTCCAGCAGAACGCTCCAGGTTTGGTCATGCTCTGAGTATCATTAATAGAAGTATCGATGAAGCTGCAACTAGAGAATCCCATTTGTGTCTTTCCTCATACTTTCTACCCTACTGGGCTAAGCAGAACTGTGTATATGCAAAAGAGAACAAATTGGTGATATAGTATGGTGCAAAACAACCCACTCTAGCTAAGCAAGACTACAGTCATTTATTGTAATCAGACGCCAAGAACAGCGTTGAGGAGGAAGCATCTGCTTTGTAAAAACATGTATTGAACACTATAGCAGGAACTTAGTCTCTAAAAAAGTTACATCAAGCAATTCTTCCACCTTCTATTTTATAAAATATCACCAATGTATTCTTGAATTATCTGTATAAATTCATTAGACTTTTGTGTCAAGGCTTACACATCTATGGAAAACAGCTCTGGAGATCTCAAAAGGGAATAAATATGGACAGGAAGGGAAATAAAATACCTCTCATACACATTCAAGAATATGATATATTCATAACTATTTTAAAGGTGAGCACTAGTACTCTGCAAATATTTCTTATATTTACACAAAGAACCAAGCTTAAATGCACACTTCCACTTCTGTCATAGTGCTTTGTGTGTTCTTGAACTTGAGAAGAAAAAATCAGACCACACACATATGGCATCACCAACAGCCCAATATCAGCAAACACTGGTAAATCAAATGACCCAACAAGTCTCTGCCACTTCTAATTTCTGCAAGGTCGGCACCCCAGCAAAAGCAGTCATTGAAATTATAGGCACGGCTCTAGAATGGAAAGAGAAAGATGATGTCTGTAAAAACATTCTGTTTTCTCATATGAAAATTCAGATTTTTCTTTTCAAGTCACGGTGCAATACATCCATACTTATGTTTCTAATTTCCACTACACAGGGTTTGTTGAAACTACACACAAGCCAAACGACACTAAAATACTGCCAGTGAACTATTAGGATCGCTTGACTGTAGGTACAACAACTTTAACCTGAGCCAAGCTTTCATTTCATGAAGTGCACTTAGGTGCCAGGTTAAGCTGCCTCAAACTACAAAGCTAACAATGTCATGTGGCTGACATTACTGACATATTTAAATGCTCCATAATTTAAAAAGAAAATCTATCAAATTTAATGCATGTGCTCCAGCAGATTTTTATAAGGGGCTTTGAACAGATCAGGTGTCACCGCTATAAAGAGGGAACAGGAAGTTATTCACAAGCGTTTTGATGACTTCTCTGTTGAGCAGCATATAAGGAATGCTCTTGTTCAAAGATAGCCACATTGTCAGAATTCCAGGAAATTGCATTTTCTCATCATCAGTAACAACACAGTATATTCCTCTGATTGCACAGAAGTTGTGGCCAAAAAAAGGCCTAAAAACGTCAATCACATGTAACAACATCACATTTGTTCTGTTTTATTCAAGTTTTGCCAACAGTGCTGCCATAAACTATTCACTGTGAAAAACCTGTTACAGTAATATAAAATGTTTGGGGCCCCAGAACAGGGCACAGACTCGTGCATCAACAAACCCTTTAACAAGTGTTTGAACTCTCCTCGTTAACTTGGTGATGTTTGAACTTTTTGTGTATAATCTAGTCAGTTCTTTTAATTTTATTTTATTTCTCTCAGCAACCATGGAAGCTGGAAACTTACATTACTTCAGATGAAAACCTCTGTTATGTTACATTCATTTGACTCCAGGCTGCAGGACTTTAAGAACAGTCAAATACCACGGCACTTGTGAAAAAATTATGAGAACTGTCAGTGCTGAGATTCCAGTTTCACTTCATAGCCACAAGAAAGTCTGGCTAATTTCAGGTTCTGTTAAAATTTTGATTTCAAACCAGTTTGATCAAGCTCATTTTGATCTATACGCACACTGTTTTACAATCTCTGTTCTAATCTTATTAAAGCTCAGATACCTCACAGACTAAGGTGGTACCAGATGACATACAGAATTCTTTCCTATTCTGAGCAGTTGAAAGAAGTTCAAAAACTTTATAGGAAAACTTAAACAATGTGAAATTTAAACTGACAGGAACTCTGCATAGACTCCTGTGAAACTAAATTGTCTTGTAAACATCTTGTAAACACAAGCTTCTGCATCAAAATTGAAGCTCTGGTCTCAACAAAGAATTAGGACTCACGTTTTAGTTCTCCCTGAGAATATGTTCCACACCTTTGCTCGAGGGCAAAACACAACTTCCTGCAGATCAGTGCGGTCAAAGCAGAAAGTACACGAGACACATTTACAGTGAAGTGCCGCGCTGACATCGATCTAGTCCCTATGTACATTTCACTACCATAATGCCTTCCAGATTGTATTTCTCCTATAAAACACTGTTCCCATTTTAGAGAGGAAGAGCTGAGGCATTATAAGCATAGTCTGGACAAAGATGCATCGTATAGAGGATGCAGGAACCAGCTCCTAGCAAGCCACCCGAAGGAGGGAAATCACAACACACTTGGGTTCTACCTCAGTAAATGGGGTGGGGTTGGGGGGAGAAAAAATAAAAAAGAAAAAAAAGCGGGGCTACAGAGTGAAAAAAAGAGCTTTGAGTTCTAGTTTGCATGTTCAGCACACATTGAGGTATCCTCACACAAACTAGCTATAACCAAAGAGGTTAAATGAGATATCCAAGACCAGACAGAACATCTACAACAGAACGGCCCTATTTGTTTGGCCAGAACAGAGATCTGAACCCACGCTAGCTCTCTGAGGCAAATGGCCAGCCGCTCTACATATCCTGGCGATTTCAACACTCTGCTAGATGCTGACTAGGCTTCAAGCTTTCTGCTTTTTAAGTGTCTCTTCTTTTACACGTACACTACTGCAAATGTAATGCCTGTATTCCTAACAGGGTAGTACTTTTTTAAATTGTTTTCATTCAACATTTAATACAATAAGACAAAACTTCAAGCACAGTTTAAGACAGGACAGCTCCTTGAGTGTCTGCTCGGTGTGTGTCTGTCTGTATGCATGTACCTGCATAAAAGAAAAATATGTGCACATAAACTACTGTCTCTATATCTTCCTCCCGAGGATTTATTTATTTATGTTGACAAATTGGTCCAAACCAGTGTACCAAAGTTGTAATTTGTGTTTTATTAAAAGTGCCTAAAAACATACTGGACCTTTTCCAGGCTCTTAAGTAATATTATAATATAGTTAAATGAAAACAAAGCCTAAATACTTAATTTCCTGCAGACCAGAAAGATTTCCAAGATCGCTGTTCCAGTTTCCTGATTAAATAATAGATATTTTAGAATATACTGTTACAGTTCTTATTATTTTCAATTTGTTCCCAAGAATTCTCGAAACAAATTAAGCCTTTACTTACCATTTGGCTCCTTAGTACAAACCAGCTTAGCTGAGACAGCATTTTGGTGCACTGTCATCACTTTCTAAACAATTTCCTATTTTCATTAAGACCTCTCTTGTACTGGTTCCTGATAGCTTCCTATAATTCCTTAGTAGTTTTGCAGTTAACTTAACAGACCCTTAATTCTAAAATTTCTGACGATTCAATTGCAGTAAAAATTCCATCTTATTAATAACTTAATCTCTAGTAACAGTAATTAAGATATTGCTAGTATTAACTTGCCACTATCTGGTATACTAATACTGCAAAAGATGAGCAGAGCTTTAGCAACAAATACACTTTCATATAGTATCTTTAGTAACTCTGTCTCGATGACGAGTTCTGAAACACCACTAGTCAACTTCGTAATTGCTAACAGTGCATCATCACAGAGACACTGCCACACACCAGCACCGTTATCCACCTGCAAACAAACAAAACCAGCTGATCTCTGCACCACAGACACCACAGGAGACAGTGTTGATTCAAACTGACAGAGAAAGGAAAAAGAAAAAAATGAAAAACAATTAAATACTAATTCCATTTATTGTTTCAGTGATTTTTTTTTTGGCACTCAACTCGTAAACCCTCACTTCCCCCTTCTCCCCAATATATTCATAGAAGAAAACTATGTAAATTCAAATCTACCCGTGCCACCTCTTCTTGCACACAGCAACAGCATCTGCGTGTTTGCACAATGGCCTCCCCCTACTTCCTGGCCCCATTAGCCATGTGGACACTTCTATCTGCCAACCTGCAAACGGACTGCCTGCAGCATACTGCTCACCGAGTGAGGTGAGTCTTGTGCCAATGCACCGCAGCAGTGCGCTTTCTGGCACAGCAACGCCTTCCGCGGAGTTCCTGCAGAACACATCCTCCATTTCAGCAGCTCTCCAAGCAACCTGGCCAGTGACACCCAGGACAAACCTCCCTTACACAAACCGACACACCGAAATGCCTGCCCTCTTACACGTGGGTCTCATGTGCTGAGCTTCTTGTCAAGATGCTGTCTCTACACATCCAGCAGAGAGGATCCCATGAGCCCTCTCTGGGAATCCCAGCCTGGTCACTACAATTATATACTGAAAGTCAGTTCTGAAGCTCTGATCTGTAACATAAAAAACAATGCAGTGAATCAGCAAATTCTGGAACTAAGATCAGTTTTTCTATGGTATCATAATACAGGAATAATTGCAACGTTCTGATCCATGCAGTAGAATGAGAATGAGTATTTATGCAGTAAGTCCCCTTTTTAATAATTTCTCTCCATTGCTTGCTTGTCCAGGTGTTAAACAGAGCCCTTGCATCCGAGTTACAGAACAGAATTTCTCCTGCAGCCCTGTTTCTTTGCAATAAAAGCTAAATGACTTTGTTTCCTTTGGCTATTTAACCTCAGAAGAGGGGTCTTGCACTAACTACATGATTCTCTTTCACAATCGCTTTCCAGTCTCTTCCAAATGAATTTCAAATGGTTGTTGGGGTTTTCTGTTTGTTTGTTTTCTTTTGTTTTTTGGGAGGGAGGGAGGGAAGGGAACTGCCATGTTTTGGTCATTCTGATTTAAGGTAATATGAAACAGATTTGGTTCTCTTGTTTACTTAAAAGGCATTAACCATAAATTTGCAGTTCCTGCATAAGAAACAATCACATCCATCTCAGCCATTGTACAGAGTACACAGTTCATCATTTTGCCTCTTTTGTGAATGCAGCACAAGATATCTTTCTCTAGGTTATCACAGCTTGTTTTGTTAGAATATATCCACAAAAAGTCTGGAAAGAGACTGAGAAAGAGGAGTGGTTTTGAGATCACATTTATTTATTTTTACCTACACCTTAAAATTTTACCTTAGAATTAATTTCTGTATCATGGCAGAAGAAGAATAATTCAGAAACAAAACCAACGGTCAAGAGCTCAGACTTGTTCATGAACAACTGACTGGTGTGTCACTGATTGTTTCTTACTAAATGCTCTCAGCATCCTTAGATAGTCGTACATTATCTCTTAAGAACTCACTCAAAAAGTTTTACAGGATTTTATCTTGTTTCTTTAAAAGCATCTTTGGTGCAGAACATGACTCTGCTGTGGGGGTTACTAAATGGCATGCTCTGCTGTTTGTACTGTGAACTCAATCACGTTCATCTCTTTTACTTCCTACCCAGCAAATATTGCCAGCTCTGGGTCTCAAAAAGATTTACTTCGAATTACTAACATATCAAAAACTTCAAGAAGAGAAACTTCAGAAAAAGTCAAAACTGAAGGGACTGTTATTAAAAAACAAAACCAAACAAAAATCCACTATGCTGGACAGCTGAATAAAAGGTCTAAGAGATCAGAAGAGAAAAGAAAGGGCTGGCAGGGAATTATCAAGGTTTGTTTATTCTTCAGATGCTAGAATTGCCAGTTGCCTTGACATCAGGGACTGAACAAGAGAGTTCTGGACTCAGTGCTAGACACAGACAGTCAGTAGCACACAGGAGGGATCATTTGATTATTTCAACCTGGAAAATACTGCCACATTAACAAACAAACCCATCTTCATTTGTAGCCTGATATATACTGATCTGTTTAATCAGAAAAAAACAAGCAAGCCCTACTGTATACAGTATTTGTATTTTCTAGTCCATTAGCATCTCCAGCATTCTTAAAACTTTGGGTTGTTGTTTTTTTTTTTGAGTTTTGCTATGGATTTTTTAAAATGTATTGTTTTGAAACTAAAAGAGAAAAGTGTCTCAAATGTAGTAAGATTGCCTGTGTCACTTACTCGCAGATAACAGCCTTTGCTTTCAGGACTTGTTCAGCATACAATTAAGCTCAAAGCTGGTATGTACTTTCTGACACTGTTAGACAAGTCGTCTCTGCAGACTAAGCATTACACTTGGTCTTTTTTGAAAGGCATCTCAACCTGCAAAATTATCGTTAAAAAACTGCAGGAATAACAAATTAAAAGCAACACAACTCCTTTACCTCTTTATGTCTCAAGCTGCTTCAGATAGATTAAGTATTACTGACCACATTTGACAGGAAAAGAAAGAGAGACACAAAGTGGAGCAGAAAAATAATCACGGTTTGGATAAGCTGTTCTATGGGGTACTTCTGCATATATTTTTCTTCCAAACTGAAGTAAAACAGCCATTTTCCAAATGATATGCCATGCAGAATATTTAAAAGCAATTTTAAAGCATTTTAGAATGTTTTAGCATACAGTGATAACATTTTTCTCCAGTATTAAGAACTGTAAGCCAATTTTTAATGTTACTGAACTATACTGTACCTTTTCACAAGTCTTGTTAGGCGAAAGTTCAAGAAATCAGTGAAATCTTGCTTTAGGGTTCCAAGTACTGAACCAAAAATATGTTATGTCCACAAATACAACACGCGAATTTTACATGAATTCATTCCCATTGAGTGAAATTTAGTCAGAAATGTCATGCCTGCTGAAGGTTACTTCAGAAGGGTTTATGCTGAACCTACACTGTTCTAATTTAAACTGATCAAGTACAGTTTGTCCCACTGTAACTGGCATGAAAATGAAAAAAGATCAAAACACAACAGCACTAGTATAAACGCTGTATTGTATGATCTGAGTAAGTACACTGAATGTCATTATAAGCAATGTCACATCCAGATCACCTTTATTACCGAGTGATTTGTAAGGAGACTACAGACTGCATTACTGCACATCCAGATAGCAGCTTCACCAAGGAGTCAGGAGCGCTGTCCTTTGAGTTAGGAGGTCTTTCTTAGGACAAGAGGTTGTTAAAGGGGAGAAGAATGAGAGCATCTTATCTGACTTGAATGCTTTGCTATTCACAATTTCCCATCATCTGATTTTGCATCAGTTTACCTCAGTTCCAAAGTACTAAAGTTATCCTTTCCAAACTTTTTATATGCAGTGGTCACACCTGCTGGATATTAGCTATCAGAAGCAACTGAAATCAGGCCATGGCCAAAGATCATATGCCAAAAAAAAATTACAGTGTTGTTTTCCAAATGGAGGAAGGCAGAAAGACTTTTCGTACAATGAGGTCAAGAAACTTCAGAGGCTTGCCCACTCTCCCTGTAAAACACTTGACAGAAAACTATGCAAACGAAAGAAAAAAGTGGCAAAGGAGTTATTTCGTAGCTCCCAGGAACCTGTTTCTTCCATTAACACCTTATTAATGCCAGGCAGGTGTTTCCCAGTGCAATGCTTGGCATTAATAAGTCATTATGAAGAGAAGCAATGAAGAGTCGTATTTCCAACACCCAAGAAATCACAACGGTATATACTAAATGCACAGAAAAGGAGAGCATGTTCTATATCTGTTACTGTAACTATATTTGACTCCACTTTTATGGTATCTTTTATAGTTTTACTATTTTTTCCTCAAAGAAAAAGCCTCCATCAGAGGCTGTGTACAGAAATAACAAGAAAACTAAATAAAGATGTGGCAATACTGCTGTTTTTGCCTCATGAAATGCATCCTACCTACTCCTTTAAAAAGGTCTTGAGTTCAGAGCAGAATGGCCTTGGCTAATCCCCCCCCCCCGGGGGAGAGGGGGGAAAAAAAAAGTATTAAACAGAGATTTAATTTTTAATTTTTCATTTGATTCGGAAATGTATTTCGCCATTTGAATGCTATTAGGCTCCATAACCTAGTTCTACACTTCCATGGAGCATGTGGTGTGCGCAGCCCTACCCTGGGCAAGGTTTTGATGGCACTCTGTAGCATGCAAGTTCTTATCATGGTGGCTCCCAGGGGGAGAACAACATAAGTAATTCACTATTTCAAGGCCCCCTTTTAGAAGAAGGCCAGATAACTAGAAACAGTCCATTAAATTGATCTTCCTCAAATGCAAACAATACTCGATACCAATCTTCAACTGCCTTTGTGCTGGTTAAGCTAATTTTAAAGTGCTGAGAGCCAGGATGTGCTATTGATGCACAAGGTAGTATTTCATTTAGTACAGTTCCTCAGGCTGTTTTCGAAGTTTTTGTATCCCAAAACAGAGATCTGCAATGTTACGGTGTGCTGATGAATATACTTCCCTCTTCTGAGCAACCAAGGAAGATAAACAATCAGCCAGAAACCTCTCCTGTAATTTGGCTGAAGCACAGGTACAGATATACATGTGCTCTATATACTATTCTACTTTATTAATCAAGATATTAGGTTTTTCCTTAGGTTTTATGGATTATTACAAACTAAACGGGAGAATAGAGAAAGGGGGTAAGTCTGGCTCCAACTTTAATAAAGACCAACAATAAAATAAAATAAAATAAAATAAATAAAATAAAATAAAACCCATCCTAGACTCCTTTTCTCAGAGTAAACAATGACCATTCCACAAATTGAGATTCCTACAGGAAACAGATTCTTTACCCTTACAGGAATACCCAGTCATAGCCTTATAGGACTACTCCATATTCCAACACTTACAAGTTACGAGAACAACCCTGACTTACAGAAGGAACATGGTTCTCATCATTCCAATCTGCTACTCCGATTGTGCAGTCCTTAGGAGTTCCCTACCAAGGCAAGGACGCAGCCTGCAGTTTTGCTACCTGGACACTGGTGCATATCAGCAGAGTTCTTCCAAACGGGAACTCCCTGACAAAGTTTTTATATGGGGATCCTGCACACTTTGTTATGCCTCCTATAGCCAATTTAAGATACCTCCCTATAAAGTTTGTATGAATTTCAACCTCTGATGCAAATTATTTTTTAAAGGGCAAGTAAAATCTCTATTGCCAGACATTTTGCTACTGAGGTTACTTACTGTGGGCATTTAAAAAACACTCAGGTATTTTTCAGGAGATAACTGGGAGATTAAAAAACTGAAATGCAAGGAAAAATTGAACACAAAAATGCCTTCAGAAGATACCTACAATTCCCACCCAAATCAAGTTTTATGTGAAGTACGAAGTAATACTTTTGTAAAGTGCGCCACTGCGTGGTAACTCGCATCTCTGCGAAGCCAATTAATTGCTTTGCAGGTAACAAATAACCCTCACTCTTTCTCCAAAATTACAGTAAGTCAGCACGTACAACTTTCAAGGAACTGAGAACAACTTCTTGCATCAGAAGTCTCCTAGTTGCGTGCAACACACACACAACATATCTCCATACAAGTAAACTTAGTAAAATATGGTCAAGGCCAAAATTATTAACAGCATTTGTCTGGACACTTCACTTTATTTATTGAAACCACCTCAGTATTCCACTTGCATTTTTCTTCAAAAATTAAGTTACTGAAAAGGATCATCCCACTGGCTCCAGAAGATTTAAAACAAGCAGAAAAATCATCTCAAAGCAAGCAAACCCACACTTCTGGCTGAATAGCAAGTTGGAGAAACTGCATTCAAAGACATTCTCAAACTTAATAACACTGAAAAAATTAGAGTGAAGACAGAAGTAGCAAATGTATTAAATGTATTAAAACAATCCACTAAAACAAATAACACATACCCAATATACTGAAACATATCCAAGGCATATGTACAAACACCTATTGTCTGTGGAACTACGTATAAATTCTGTTAAAAAGTGAAACTTGGTAGGATCACCAATGAAAAAAGGCTCCAAAACTCATCAGAATGAACACTGCTCAAATGTGCAGTAAAGAAAGTTTTTTTTTTTTTTTTTTTTTTTTTTTTTTTTAAGAAATCATAAAACTGATCAGGACCATTGTTATACTTCCTGCTTCTGCATAGGCAAAATATCAAGTAATTCGTATTTGCACTAGTCTTACTTTAAAAATTATTTAATTGCTTTAAAAATTCTGGTTTCATTAGAATTCAGAGGCTAGCCTACACCAGGAAGTACGTGATCATTTAGACAATGGGTGAGTAGTACTTTAAATACTTTTGCAGTACTTTAAATACTTTTTGACAGATATTGCAATATCACAGAAAAGGAAGTAAGAAAAAAAAAGAAAACAAAACAAACAAAAAAATTAGGCTAATTTGATCAGAAGAATATACGCATAAGTGTTGTTACAAGGACCACATCTGAAAAATGAGTTTTAACATCCCTCTTCTACTTGACAAGTTAGGAAGCCTTCACTTCCATCTCTGGGGGCCAGCTGAACAACAGAACAGCAAAAAGTGAAAAACAGGTGTTCTATAAAAATAAGGAAATGGGTACTGAGATGCTGTTCAGACGTACTCAAAAAGGTAGCATTGTTCCAACCACTCTGCATGACTGCAATGGCCGCCACATCCAGGCTTTAAGATGGACTTTTGTACAGGCTACTGTTTGTAAAATCTCTTCCGTCATGCTGAAGTGTAACTCGAGTGCTAAGATTAAGCACTGTTTCAGTTTTACAAGGCCATTCCATCTAACATTGGTTAGCAATTCAGAAAAGGAAAGAATGTATTGAATGCTGTCAATAAACATCTGTGTAACGCATTTTCATTACAAGGGGTATGACTGCATTTTATATAGAGAACTTCTGTTACTTGTGGTTGCCTTACGTAACATTTTAAATCATTAAGAAGTGAGAAACACCTCAATTCATACTTGTTTAATTTTTATTTCAAATGAAATAAAAATTATCACGTTGTTTATTCTGTCTTTCCAGCAGCAACTTTTACTACAGCAATATTTTCTGCCTTTTGTTTCAAAGAAGAAGGTAAACTGAAAATACTAGCCAGAAACAGTATTTCTGGGGACCAACAGACCATGTTTTTTACAGGATATTGTTTCTGGTAATGAAGCAAGATGTCCAACAGAGGGTGATAGAGACCACAAATTATCTGATTAAAAAAAAAATAATAATAATGTGGCATTAAGGAAAAGCTACATATTACAAACATTTGAATAAGCTTCATTACTTGAGAAACACTTTCAGTTAGCTGTAAGTGCTGACAGCTTCTCCAAAAAAAATTCTCTGACGCATGACAGTACAAAACCTAAATTAGTTCTCTACTACATCCTTCAGCTACCTTCATGTTCACTCAACGGTGTATAATATCTACTACAAATAAAATTATTTATTTTCAATAGTTTGGTGCTTCCTGAGCAAGTGGAACAAAAAAAATCTCAGAGTCCATGGAGACAGGAAGCATAATAGCAATTTTCTTTGTCAGACTTATTCATTAATAAATCACAGGGAGTGCAAGATTTGATAATATGGCAAAAGGGAAACATAATAATTAATTTTAATACACATCAATCTATCCTGAAATGTATAGTACTTTTAAGAGGAAGAATGAAGCACATCTCATATGACATTACTTTATCAACTTCCCTCAAACACAAACATGCTGTTGAATATTTTCACTAAAGACTTTATACTGACTTCCTATTCCTGAACCAGAAAAATATAATAATAATTAAAAAGAGTGAGTTAATAATTATAGTGTTTCTAAGCAGCATGAAGCTGTAATAGTACACTGTCCTTTAATGTGATGTGTATCTCAATACTCCTTCAAATACTAACTCAAAATTTTGAAACAAAAATAAGTCTGGTTTACACACAAATTCTCAATGTAACTACTGCATGGTTGAATGGATGAAGTTGGGAATTCAAGTTCTTTACATGTAGAACACACAAGAATTCTCAAGTTACTTCATGAGCTCTAGTTTACTTCATTGTTACACATTAAATGTACATCATCCACAAAATTGTGGCTGATGATCTTTCCCTGTATGTGACTATCATGTTTATATCAAACTTACATATAGGAAGATACAGCAGTACCTGTAAATTCTTGAAAACCTGGATTTGTAACTTTATAATCATGGTAAATCTCTTGCCAAGAGTAAATGTTTCTAGGGGAACTGTGATCAGTGCGCATCCTCTGTACGTACCGCAAGATGAAATAGAAACCGATCACAAAACTTTTCAAACTGCTTTCTTAGAAATTCATTAACATTTTCATTTACTTTCAGAAAGGCACATAATAAAATATTAATAAAAGTAACCTTAAACAGATAGTAATGGCTTCCATCTTCTTTAAACTTCACCTGCTTACCTCATTAGATCAGAGAAACAAGATTTTGAGAGCTCCCCTTCTGTAAGTTGTGTATAAAGTCAGAAGCCTAGCAATAGATGTAGCAAGTCAGACTGCTGGTATTCAGGAGGAATTTCAAGACATATAAATACTGCTGGTAGACAAGTATTAACAGTCAGTAGTGACCAAAAAAAAAGAGAAAAAAACAGAACTCTACTGAGCGCTGAAAGCACAAAGTTTGCTTCTGGCCTGTGCTGTAACTGATTTAGTTGTGCCCTTGTATAAAGAGGTGAATGGACTACATCCTGTTCTTCTTTTCAGGGGTACTACTCCTGAATATCACAGTTAGTTACGATTAAAGAACTTGTCCTGAATTAGTAATGATTGTGGATCACAACACAGTAGCAGTTGCTGTTCCACAACTCTAACATTCTCTAAGAGAAGACCTGATAATGCAGTCAATGTGAGAAATTTGTGTGCCAGATCTGAACATTCAATCTTTTCATAGTCTACTGAAAAAAATAAACACTTTTTTTTTCTTTCACAGTCCCCGTAAAGAAGTTAATTAGTCAATTCCTTGAAGCAAAACAGCCTTGTTCCAATTTGACCTTGACCACTTGCATTCCACTACCACCACAAGGTTGGTACCTTCAGTGCAACGCAGATATGAACCTTAAGAAAATATTTGAGTTACTTTAAAGCAACATATTTGGCATAAATTCTTGATACCTTTCAACTTGACTCATTAACAGCCTCTTGCAACCAAAGTTTTTGCAGAAGGACAGAACTTAAATTGTATGCTGAAAATAACCAGAAAACATCTGTGCTTTCAAACAGATGTACAGTATTTGTGAAAGCAATACAGTACCAGAGGCTTGTTCCTATCTACTTCCTCATTACACGTTAAAGATGAGGTAAGCTTGTCTTACTTGCTACCACATTAAGGAAGCCAAAACCTTATGCAGGTTTTTCACAATATAATGTTTGTATCTGTGGAGAAAGCAATCATGAATAAAAAACATAGACAGTGATTACTTTATCCTATAGAGAGGAAGTCATTTCAGCTGGACAGTTAGGAGTCCGTTCTCCTCACCTTGGAGCTGGTGACAGCACATTTTGAAGGAACACAAGAAAGACAGAACATGTGATTTTCCTTCCTGATGTGAAAGAAAGAGTCAAATACATTCTTGCCTCCTTGTTCTCCTGTCGTACAAACATTTACAGACCCAAGTGATAAATGGAGCTGCTTCACGCTGATGGCTTGAGGGTCGCACCTAAACTGCAACTGCCAGTGATGCGATTGAGACTGAAATAAGTACCAGCAAATGAACAAAACCCATATATGTCTATGGGAGGAGAATACAAGAAAGAGGACAAATACAAAAAATAACAAGCTAGAAGAAATACCGGAGAGAAGAAATGGAGGAACTGTAACACCCTGCCAGTATTTTTCCACTAATAAGAGAGAGGTGGGAAAAAAAAAGCACAGGGGCTTTCTTGATAACACATTTAGCAATTTTAGCAATTTAGCAATTTTTAGCAATTATCAATATTCTTGATAACACATTTAGCAATTTAAGTATTAAATATTTCAGTTCATTGTTTTGTAGAATGGTCTCACTAAATATTAAGTGATCATACAGAATCATTGTCCTCTGTACTTTTCACAGACTTGCAAAAGCAGATGCATGAAGAGATGTTTATGCAGAGGAAGGAAGAAATAAAATATCCCAAATAGAATCAGAATCTTTCCATAAGCCCACAAAGTCAAAAGAAAAAAAATGTTAAGATTGGGGTTGGATTAGAAATATTATAAATACGTTTAAAATACAGCATTTAATCCAACCAAACTATAACTCACTACACAGGCACATACAGCATGTCATGTTCAATTTAGGACAGACTCTTAAAGCTCAACATGCTCGACATAATGTGAGGCTTGTGAATGCACAACTGCTGGGAACTTTCATTACGGACTGAAGGGTGGCTTTTGTTTTTATACCATGGGCTTAACTGAGGCTATTAAGCATCTATGAATAGAAGCTCTCATATTTTGCTTAATAAGGCACTTAAACATACATACATGAGAATTAAACAATTCTGTTAACCTTTAAATGTTTGCCTGAGGTACTTTTTTTTTGATTCTACAATGTTTACGTTTTGACCCGTTAGTGACTGAAGTTCCTCTTCAGAAGAAAAATACAAACCTTTCCATATTTGAGCTAAATGTATCTTCCAAAGCCTCCAAAGTTCAGCTTACTTCTGTACAAGTGCCGTTAATACTCCCGCATAGGAGGACTTGGTCAACTCTCTCAGCTCTTCCTAGCTTACTCTTCCACTGCACATAGCCACAGCGAGAAACACAATGAAGTGGATAAAACACGGAGAGCCTTTACCTGCTTTATCTTGGCTTTCTCACAGTAATTTGTTGGTTCTAAGGCACTGAGCACCAATACAGAACAGATGCTATTTCAACTCTCTTACACCAATTAACAAAGCATTACTGAGGAACGGTTTACAAAGGCACAGGGATTTTGATTTCTAGGTCTATTTTCAACAACATAGTGGGGAAAATGGGGCTGAAGCCTAGGGATCCCTAGTCTTAAGAGCAGGCTAAGGGAAGATTTCACTGCTGTTTGTACTTAATGAGAGTGTAACAGATCACACAGAGCAAGATTATTTTCAGACGTAAGCAGTGCTAGGCTGACGGACAAAGGGCACAAGTTGCAACACGGGGAATTTCAGTCAAATATGAGGAAAAAGATTCCACCACGATGATGCTCTAACACTGGATCAGGCTCAAAACTCAGACTGGAAAACACCATGACAGCTATCTCATACAGCTGGCCCTGTTCTGAGTACAGTGATGAAATGCATGACCTCCACAGGTCCCTTCCAACCTGAATTGGTTGATGAACCCAAGGTACGTATTCACAGTAAGCATGTACAGTGTATGGTTTGTTTATATGCAGCTTTACAAAGCGGCATTCTATACACACAATGTCTGATTTTCAAAACTCAGAACACTATTTCCCAGTAGGTTGCCAAACACACTGCCTTCCCTTGCTAAGCCAGACCTCCAAGACAAACGTATCAGCATACACTTTTTCATTTGCACAGTACTTGGAAAACAGCTGGCATACTATACCTATTTTTCAGTTTTCCAAGTGATGGATCAGAACAGTAATTAAGAAAAAATCCTGGCCCTTGGTTTGAGATCAGGGGACACTAAAGAACGATCAGCTTCACAAAGATCTATCCTCTACAAAGGAAAGTCAAAGCTATGGCTTTGCGTGCACTGCTGAGAACAGAAACATACACAGCACTGTCCAAATGTGTACAAGAGGAATTTAGACGTGCCTAAGAAAAGGCTGTAGTCATAAGACTCTTCCTCTGGCAAACCAACTATTTAAACTGAACTTGACCTTTCACAATTTGAGTTCGTGAGTCACATCTGACCCACTTCTGCTTTTTTTGCCAATGTACATGGAAAACATCATCCAAGCATCAAATGCCACTTGGTGGCAATTTATGTCATACATATTTTCACTCATCTGACTTCACCAAAATTACAAATAAACATTTTTTCAAAGACCATAACATTGTCTTTAAGACTGCTACCATCTTGCAGAAAAGGAACAGTGTATTTATTCATTACAAAGGGAAGACAGACTGCAGGCTGCAAAAAGTCAATGCAGTAGCTCCTTCTGAACCCTTGAAAGTTCGTCATTCACTTCAGTATATTCTAAGAGAACATCAGTACTGAGTAAATGGACAGCCAGTAAGATACGAATCTCAAAAATGGCAAACACGGGCCAAACAGAAAACTAACTCCAACTAAAATGCCGTCAAAATAATTTGGTTATTAGCTCTTCTAAAAGAGCTAAAGCTAAACATATGGAAAAGCTCACCGAAAGTCACCTTAATTGTGGCCAGAACACCTTCTGAATCAAGCCTTTCAGGATTCCATAGTTTGCTCTCAGTAGACAGAAAAAAATAATATGGAAATAAAACCTGTAATAATAGATGTTAGCATTTCTCAGATCTGCGAAAGCCTAAGAAATACGTTGAAGATATCACTCCACAGGTGAAGTATCAACCTATTATAGACATTAAGAATGGCACAGACAGTCTACAGGGCAATTTGCTAAAGACGGTGGCCTTACCTTGCACTGCCCTGCTACGCAGATTGAAGTCCCGTTCTGGTCACAGGGTGTCCCATCTATCACTTTTTCAGCTTGTCTCACGTAGAAACGGTAGCCTATGGCACGGCAATTCAGCTCACACTTCTGACTTCCCTTCACTGGAGAAAAAGAAAAAGAAACTGTTAAAAGTCCACAGCATCAGTTTTAAAAAAGAAAATCATATACAACTAATGCAGTTTGTAAGAACACAACGTGAATCACTGTATCAAATGAATGCTGAACAAGAAAGCAACTCCATGACAAGCATTTAAATGTACTTCATGAAAATTCAACCTGTAGCTCAGCTTTCAATGACAGATATTTTCCTAGATGACCAAGAGCATCTATAGTTTTAGAAAAATCTTTCCAAATTTGGTCTTCTCGCAATACAGTGATTATGATACATAACAACCTAGATGTTAGCAAAATTACACTGTAATCAGAAAGATATGCCTCAAATTAGGCTCATGTACTTACTAACTGGTAGTTTACCTCAAACAAATACACTAATGTTTAGTATTAAGAAATGCTTAAAACAACCTAGATGCAAATTTAAAAAAAAATCTGAATCCTTTTCCTCTTCATTTGTAAAAGTTGCATTTTTGTGACTTAGTTCAAGACAAAATTTTAAGAACAAAAATTCTATGAGATTTAAAATATATGAAACACATAATTGTTCAAAAGCTCATCCCAAATAAAACCTCAAGAACCAGCACATCTAAAGGATCTCTGTTGATACGCAAAAGCCAGAAGGAAATCAAGACCACAGAAGACAAGAAACTGTCATCACCGTCCATGAAAATCTGTTATTTAAAGAGATCAGTCCAACACACCATGTATCTTATGCTATCAAGTTTGTTAACGCATGCGTAGTCATTCTATTACAAATCACCTGTCATGTTAAAGTTGCATATAGTTAATTACCCGTATTTGCCAACTGACACAACAATACCTTCAGGTTCTTTCCAACTAACAGTCATGGTGGCTGTGAGGTACAAAAAATTATTTTGACAACAACAATTTCCTTGCTGCCTTAATCAAAGAACAAAAATTCAACTGACTTCACAAAGCTTCAGCTCATACACTACAGCGTAACCGAAGTTCACTGCAATTCCATCTGTCAAAGAGAAATGCTATATACCTTAGCTAACAGGTAATATTCCCAAGATGTTCTGCTTGACTCACAGTATATTTTTGTATCTTCATCTAAAGCATAACAATCAACCAAAATAAATACATGCAATCATTTCACATACATATTTAACACCTGTCTTCTGGAAAAGGAACAAACTTTCAGCTCAACTTTAGTTACCCCCTATGTGGACACAGGACTAGTGCAGCAGACCAATTTTGAAATTTCAGCTGTGTGATGAGAAATGTACTAAACTTTAATTGCTGCTCATGTATGTCATCAACTGTGTCTCTTTTGTTAACATCCACAAAAACCTCTACTATTTTGAAGTCAGGTCAGTGACCTGTTTGCCTGCTTTCCTGTTTGCGAATGGTATGCACACTATGCTCAAGTAGGTCATTTTTCCACTGGCTACTTTGTTAACACAGGTTCACTACCTTATCATTCCAAGGTATTTTATTTAAATAAAATAAAATTAGAAGTGAGATATTTACTGCAGTCAAGTTCCCAAGTATAACAGGCAGTTACTATGATAAACTGAGTATTATTCTTATCAGCTCAGATGCTCCACATGCAGTCACTTTCAGAATTCTCCAATGAATGTAATCCAACTTCAATGATCCATTACAATTGAAATCAACGTGTCCTTTTCCATCTCTGAAAGTGTCCTATTTTTACAACCTGTAGCACCAGCTATCAATCAACATCTAAGCAGTATACATTTTCTTATCTTTCCATTCCCTGAAACCAAGTCAAACTACCATTTAGGGTTTCTTATATGTCCTTATTTTCAATGCCGTTTCCCTGTAGTTCAAGTATCCTGAAGAGTCACACTCCTGTTCTCTTCCTCCTTCTAATGTCTCTCACTTCATTTTGATCCTTTAAAATACTTACTATTTAAATTATCAGTTTGCCTGCTAGACTCTGCCAGAAGTGTTGTGCTATGTAGAAAGCTGAGTAAGTTAACTGTTGAACCATGTAATTTTTTCCTGAACTTTTAATTATATTTTATTTTCCTTCCTTTTTTTTTTTTTTTTCATAATTTGATATGTTAGAGTACTACATTGTTAATTTAGCATATTACCAATGATGCTCAGTCTGATTTTACTTGCTCTATAAAGTGAGATGCGTATTTTTTAACTTTTATCTTTCGGTCTTTTAATTAAGAACTGTTCCAGCTCAAACAAAATATATTAGAAGAGCCACTGGTTTTGAACAGTCAAAATAAATAAAATAAAAATCAATCCTTAACGAAGGGTTAGAGACTCATCCTAAAATACCTTGGCCTTCAGAACTCAGATTCTCTGGATGAGAAAAGCCAAGGCACTGCCTCAGTCAGCCATGTACCAATTACTAATACTTTGAACTGATGTTTGTAGATTTCAAAGATCTACAAAATTTGTGAATGTCTAAGAGAGCTCAAGTATGAGCTCTCCTACTGAATTGCAAGGCATTTTGTATAACAACGGTGTATTTGCGATGCATAAATTGCAGTAGAGCAAACATATTTTAGAACTTGCTTTGCAAAACAAGACACCAAACTAGTAAAAAAATACTCCATTGCCAATTAACCTTCCATGTATCTTGACACCCTCTGCTACCCAGTATTTTGCCACAGCTCTTGTGTTTTTAATTCCATGCCAAACTGCACTATTGGCTTGGCAACTGGACATTAAATGTCATTTAAACAATGAGCTGTGAAGGGATTGATTCCACACAGGCAATGTATTTTAGTACTATGTCATACGATCCCAGACTTTACAAAAGCAGCTATCTGACCTCAGGGAACAGACTAAGGCTACAAGCTGAAGACCTGCCAAGCCAGCTGGCAGCAAGATGCACTTCCACGCAAAATGGGCTCTTTTTGAAAGTGTGACACGGTCCGTGTGATAGCTCACCATACAGGTACTGTTTCATGTGTCCTCCTAATTTCTGGTCTTTGCTTTTCATTCTCAGGCCTACCTGAACACAACCAAGTCTTTGTGGAAAGTCTCACTTTATCCATTTAAATCATTTTATTAAGTAGTGAACTTTGGTGAAATGTAACGCTACTGCAAAAGGTCTGCCAGAAATATTCATTATTGACTTAAATGAAAGAGAATAGTACTTCAGTAAACAATCCTGGTAACACATAATATCTGGGTTTCTTTTTGCAGACTGAGAACATAATCTAAACTGAAAAACTCACTATGTTTCTTACAATGTTCTTGCCAAACTAGCTTTGAGTACTTCAGGGCTATCCCGGGCATGTCTCAGCTGGCAGACCTGGGAGCCCTTCTCATGTCTCGTGTCAAACCTTCCACCTTTCTGCAGAAGGAACAGAGAGGCAAGGCAAGCAAGCAAAAACAGGACCGCAGCGAGGTTCTTCCACCTCCCGGTTCTGTGGTAATGGCACTGCGACCCCAAGTCTAATTACAAACTGCACTTCTTTGGCATCACCAAGATAACACTGCAGTGAAAACTTTCCACCATGAATTCTTTCACGTTTTCTACCAGGACATAGAAACCCTGCACACAGGCACCAGTTTAGAAATTATTAACCTTCCACACACCTCACATTGGAAACCTGCCATAGCAGCAGTAAGGTCACTAAGTGCATAAACTAACCTGCTTTGCAATTAATTTGTCATATTCACTGAGGCACTAGAACACACAGAGAGCTTTTTAAGACTCTGTATGTACTGACAAGTATGTGTAACTTAGAGAAGAGGAAAAGTGGATTTCTAAAATCCGATCCACCAAACTCTCACACAGAAATACATGGAAGCAAAACCAAGCCAGGCCCGCGCTCACACAGCGGCCCCAGCCCTCTTTACCCTCACCCGCGGCGCCGCCGCACAGGGCAGGCCGGGCCGGGGCCCTGCCCGAGCCCGGTCACAGCGCGCCCCTCAGGGAGGCCTTGGCTCGCCTCACGGCCCCGCTGCGCTCGCGCCCGTTCCCGCCTCCCGCCGTCGCCCCCTCAGGCCCGGGGCGCGAGATGGCCGCGACCGCTCCGGCATAATCCCGCGCGGAGCTCGGCCCTCGCTGGTTTAATAAACTGATGTCCTCCAAAAATACCCCAATCTAAAACCTGTGCACATTTAAAGCATCGGGAAGTGTCATTCTGGAATCATTTCCTATTTGCGGATGCTTCTGAATAAATGAAGAAAGAGTATTTCCAAATGTTAAAACCCTTCTGAAAGGGATTTCTCCAGGCAAATTAGGCACACTGGTGCTTATGCCATGCTGAAGCATGCCCTGAAAGATCATGGCTTGTAGCATCGAGGCCCCACAGTCCCCAAATTAAACTCCTCTTCCCTCAGCAATGGTCAGGGTTGACACAGCCCTCAGAGACAAGCTGAGGCATTTGGAGTTACTGTTTGTACCTGCTCCCGTTACATCCTCTGGAGAACTGAAACCAACTCGGGCAGCTTCCCCATCAGCCTCCCCCTGCTAAGGCCTTCCTCCCTTCTGGTCTCCTGTCCCTGCGCAGAGGACCCAGGAGGAATTTCTCTCCCCGAAACGAGCAGCTCCACACCACCAGCATGTGCAGAAGGTGCTTTTGGACTTCACACCAACTACACCCTTCCTGCAGCTTCCTCTCCCAATGTTTTCTGCCCTGGTCACCAGCTTGTGGCCCAAGGACGTGCTCAGTAATTAGTGACAGGGAGGAAAAGGGACACCAAGGCTAAGCAGGCCAGGCTGGTGGTGGAGCAGCTCAGCAGTGAGCTTGAAGAGATAAGGAGAGAGCTGAACAGGCAGCTTGCCAATGCAAGGAATTTCAATCTAATGATATTCTTAGGAAAAAATGTTACAAGCAAGAGCATTCCAACTCTAATACATTTGCTAAATAATGTATTCAGATGTTCAAAGGGAAATTAAAAATAACCAAGGAAAAAAAATAATGTGCAAATCAAATCAAAATGCAGTTGATCAGTAAGCTAATCAAATAAATCTATCATTGTGCACAACTGCACACTGATTACCCTTATGAAACGCAGTAAGTTCCTCCTTTCTGGTTCAGCTCCTGAAAGTGCAAGCTGCCTGGAACGTGCACCATGTCCCACTGCACGCACAGACAATGCTCGCTGTAGGTGCAACCAGAGTAAATAAATGATAGAACAAAGAACTGTCACGTTCCACATGCTGCGAGGTAGGGACTGGAACGTACAAACTCTCACTGATGGTTCCTCAGTCCAAATCCTAATTTAATGTGAGACCCAGACTCCCTGTTGTTATCTATGTGGCAGTACTAGTTACCAAATGCTTTTACCATTTGTCAGGTTTTGTAAGTTTGCCTAAAGATCTAAAAATAGTTACTAGCAAGCTCTGCAAGTTAAGAAACATGCCTTGAGGGTGCCCACAGAGAAGTGGCATGCACACTCTTGGCAAGCAAATGTCACGTTCACACTAATATTACATTATGGGATTAAGCAAACTTAAATTGGGCTTCATTTTGTGTGTGCACTGCCTTGTAAAGTCAACTTCAGTGCTTTTCCATTACTGAGCCAAGATGCACTCATCCAGGAGGTGTCAGAAGCGATCGTTCCAGGAACAAGTTGTCTCCACACAGCTCCATTATTTTCAGAGAGGCTCGCCACGGGCTGCAATCAGTGCTTACAATACAAGCTATGAATCTGCTTTACAGGAAGTGTAATGGGGCACAGCTGACACTGGAAAAGACTCTTAAGAGATTTGCTCATGTCTGTCCTCATAACACTGATTTAGGTAGTCTATCGGCGCTGAGGGAGTTCAGCTCCAGACCTGCAGGCTGAGCTTCAGACCGACCGACAGACACCCTTGGTTATCCCGCAGCAGCCTGCGGGGCAGAGAGGGGAGGAGTAAGGTAAGGAGTCTGGCAAGTCTCTGGCTTCTGCATCCACTGTACTAGTTAGTAAAGTTAGTAAAGCTAACTGACAGCTACATTGCAGACCTCGAGTGGTACGCCATGCCAGACAGATGTAAACGCGACAGTTCCACACTAAGCAGCATCTATTAGTGACTACCTGCAGAGCTCAGAATGGATGAAAAGTGTTGCTGTTGTACTAAATACAGGCAACTTCGTTTATGCCGCTTCCTATTCAAAGAAGGAGGAAAGCACGCAGGCTTAGTTATCAGTAATGGAACATTACTGCGAGTTTTGCAATTTAACGACTGAAGTTCTATCAGGTCAATGACATGAACCTGAACCTGAACCCAGGTGGTTTTCCATTGACTGACAGTTACAAGCTTTTGGAAGTGGCCTGGAAGAATAATGTTTTGTTTTACCGCACAGTTACCTGTTGCCAACTTTCTAAGTAACAATACACAAATGTATTCTAAGAACTACTTATCGTGTAACTGTATTTGTTTTTCTCAACAGAAAGACTGCTGTAGAGTGATCGCTTTTACTTGAGTCTCTTTTGATACTTTCTCCTTATGAGGTTGACAATAACCTGAAAGAGTTGTATTTATTTTTCACTTTGACCCTTTCAGTTTTGTTAACTGTTAGTTCTCTTATAAACTTTTACTACTCTGGCTCAGATTTTTTTTTCTTCCAAAAATCATTTTCCATTTTTCATTCCAGTAGACATCTTTTTACTTCCACTTCTCCTTTCCTCATATAATGAAGTTGTTTGTTATTTCATCTGATCTCAGTAAGTCAATATACATTTAAAATATGTTGTATCTGATTTTAAATATTAAGACAAAAATACATATATTCACGCTTTTCTAAAGAGACTGCAAGTACATTTTAACGAATCTGAATCCAAACAAGGAAGGTATCATTTACAAAATCTCTTCATCTTTACCTGGATATACCAGAGTTTGTTCTACTCCCAAGTCTGGTAAGTCCTACATTAAATAGTCATGAGGAACTTTGAGACTTCCACTGTATAGAAGGCACCATCCTTAATTCAAAGCACAGTAACCTGTGTGCCACTGAACTATATGAAGAATGTTACTGGGATCAATGAGGCAAGCAGGAAACTCCTTTACAGCACAGAGAAGCACGGAGAGCTCAGTCAGGGTGACAGCCTCTGAGCTGCAGCACCTTTGCAGCTGTTTCAGGACCTCTGTGCTCAGGCGCATGTGGGCTGATGAGCTGAGACCCTGCGATACCTCGTTAGGCAAAGCAGCTCCTTCCCAGCGTGCGCAGCTCGCTGGGCTCTGCAATGCAGGGCCAGCCGGGCCAGCTGTGCTCTGCTGAGAATTTACAGCTATGTGAAATACCGGGCTGGGGACAGGTTCTGGCTGCTAAGCTCATTGCTAAAATGAGAGCTGAAACTGGGCCATACTGTAACTCACTAAGTGTAGCAGGAGTCTATCCATTAACTCAAAGTTGAACTGGAGCCCAAACAACCTATCCTAAAGATTATGGGACCAATGACTTCATTATTTTGATTATTTAACAAAGTCAATTTTACCATGAGAACATATTCTTCACCACCTATTGCTTGTTAGTTGCATACATGACCTGTGAAAGGTCTTCTATTTTAGTAGCTAGCCAAAATACAGAATCACGGAATAGTTTGGGTTGGAAAAGGCCTTAAAGATCATGTAATTCCAACCCCCCTGCCATGGGCAGGGACACCTCCCAGCAGCCCAGGCTGCCCCCAGCCCCATCCAGCCTGGCCCTGAGCACTGCCAGGGATGGGGCAGCCACAGCTTCTCTGAGCAGCCTGGGCCAGTGCCTCACCGCCCTCTGAAGGAAGAATTTCTTCCTAATGCCTAATCTAAATCTCCCCTCTTTCAGTTTAAAACCATTCCCCTCTGTCCTAAGACTATGCTATTTGATGAAGAGCCCCTCCCCAGCTTTCCTGCAGCCCCCTTTAGGCACTGAAGGCCACTATGAGGTCTCCCTGGAGCTTGCTCTTCTCCAGGTTAAACCGCAACTCCCTCAGCCTGTCTTCGGAGGAGAAAAACCTTAAACACCTTTGTAACTAAATCACCAAGGTACATAAAAGGAAGTTTTATTTACAGTATTATTTGAAGTAGACAGTGTTACATAGTGGATCCTAAAATAGTAAGATGTACAACAGACATTTTGGTTTAAATATACATTCTAAAAATACTATATTTGTCCAAGCTTTCTGATCAATAAATGTTCTATATTATGCATACCACCCTTGTTTTAACTCTCCTTTGCAATGTAATTCCAGAAGCCTACGTAAGTGAAGGAACTCAAGCACCTTGCTAGCTTTTCCATACCTCTTCCCTCTCCTTCCACCTGTATGAGATTTTACAGGTCAGGCATCGCTAGCTAGTTCCTCCTCAGTTCTTTCAGCAACTGGATGCTTGTACCTTTTAGGAGCTAGGCTGGAAGTTCCCTTGGGAATATTTGTATCATTTGCTACATTCAGATGCCTCTCCCTTCTTTCTTTGGATTCGGTTATGTTAGATCAGCAGATGCAAGCATCAGATTTAATTGGGAACTGAAAAGGAGAGAAAAAACATACTACAGAGTAGCTTCAGCAAAGTTTTTTCTTCAGTGAGGAGAAATATTTCTGAAAGGCTCTGATTTTCCACAATCTTTTACTCATATTTAGTGTTTATGGCAATAAGCAGCTTGCAAACATTATCATTTATTCCTGTTTTTCTGGTTTCTCCATTCCTCCCAAACCCCTTTGTCATTAAAAAACTATTAGTGATACCTTATGGATTTGCTGCCATCCATTAAAAATAGCCAGAAAGTTTATCATTATTCCCCAAAGAAATTAAAAGGATCCAACTGGAAATAAGTCATTCATAAATGCACACACACACAAGTCTCTCTTGACCAGCTGGACATCTGGAAATCAGCAAAAGGTATAAATTCGATGTGTCTTTATGAAATATTTTTTGGTTCTGCCTAAACATTTGTTTAAGGGTAGTATGAATGTTCTACCTGGGTCCCCATGTAAAAGGAGAGGAATTTAGGTACATGAGAAGCTGTGATGTTTAATAAAACTGCAGAAATACCCACCGTGAGCTCTGTCATGTCTGCCATCCTGATTCACTTCTAAAAGAGGAAGCAATCCGAGCAGCTTACCAACCCACACAGCTGTTGCTTTGTCTCTTTTCTACAGTATGTGGAAATAGTGATAACTCATGCGAGGAGGGGTTTTGCACAGTGACAGCAGTGGAACTGCTCTGTGACATACCCATCAGGCGTTTATGCTAAGAAGGGCAGGGGACTTACCAGAACACATACTCTTCTGCTCTAGTTACAACTTCTATAAACATTAGGGAAACTGGACAAACATCATTATTGAGCCAGAATGAAATAAAGCACCTAAAACCAACCATGTCTGCCTCAAATCACTGCATACTGCAAGGTGGCCAGTCTTTCCCAGATGAGGCTATTTCTGTATCCTCACATCCCTGTCAAATTCCACTTAACGGCTTCAGGCAGCTACAGCACTATTCACAATACCTTGTCTTTGGCATTTATTTGATAATAATGGTCTTCAATCAATGTTCAAAACAGAGTTTTGCATTTCAAGTTTAGATCAGTACACACACATTTGTCTACCAAAGCCATAAGATTTTTGCTTGCTCTCAAGATTTTAAATCTAAGCTGTAGAAGTCAAGGTGCTACCAGCCCCAGTTCAGCCAAGCACTCAACGCGGTGGTTTGTGTGCGCACCTGAGCAGCCAGTACTGCTGGCTCCAGTACCACTGCCACAAGTTAGGTGGCCACCAGCGGCTCGGGGCCAGCCCTTTAAACGACATGACCAGGCACTGTCATTTCTTCTACAGACGTCAGCTTTTACTGTGTTGCATTCGGAACTCCTTTCTAAAATTAAAAAATAATAAAATAATAAAAAATCCCCCAAATGACTGTTCTCACATCAGCCTTTCGTGTTAGGCAAAATGCAATTTGTCAGCCATTGAAGGAATTGGCCACTGGATGTCTCCACTGCTCTGTGCAAACGGAATTAAAGTGCTTCACTTCTGGTGAAGCTCTGAGTCACAGCTCCCAGTGTGTAAAATCAAACTTACGGAAAAGTCGGGTAAGTAGAAGAAATACGGAGAGCAGATGCTTAAACTCCAAACTTCTGTTTCCCTTTATATCCAGAAATAGCTAATCTTGTATCAGTAAGACCCTCATAAATAAGATGGTGGCCCAAGCGTGGGTGCCTCTAAAGGCAGTGAAAAAATCTTCTAAAAGTTTTCCTCTTGCTGGAATAACATGTTATCCATATAAAGCTGATTAAATCAACATTTTAATAATGGTATGGTCTGACATACCACAGAAACTGTTTGCAGAGGTAGACTACAAGGATTTCATGGAAGATACCTTCTCTTGTGGACACATGATACAGAATTAATTAAAAATAGAATGAAAATATTTAGAGAGCATACAAGCAAAGCCCATACTAAGAACAGAGACAGAAATTAAAACCAACCAAACACACTAACTAACTAACCTAAACAATCTCTGTTATCCACATAGGTTTTTGTTTTTGCATTTGTTTTAAATTCTGGCACTAATCAGAGAAGAAAACCTGCAAGAGGCAGTGTGGTTTCTCATCTGGGAAATCCCATAAGGAGCTCTATCCCGTGGAGGGCTGACCACTTCCTGAGGGAGGCTGAGTATCAGTCCCAGCTGCTGTGAGCCTGGGATTTTCTAAAAGGTGCTTGATACTGCTTTCTGTCGGTCTTTCAAATTTGAAAGAACCAAGTATTTCTATTTGATTCCATTAAAATCTTACTGGCCTCTGAAATCTCAGCTTCCATCCACCTCTCCATTTTGAAATAAAATTCTTATCAACACATGAGCAGCCCCCAAATATCTGCAAAGTAAAATCACGTTAAATTGTTATCAGAAATCAAGACCTTGGCAGTACTAGTAAATATACCTCCAAAGCCTGTCTTCAGACTTCCCAGAGTTCTGGGCCATTTTTATTAAAATCAATACTACTATAGAGGGTCTTCACCTCACACCTGAGAATAATAAGTGCAAGAGGTAGGTGGGTAGCAAGGAGATGCAAGTTTAGGCTTGTGAAGCCCCCAGCAACATTCCAGACAAATGCTTTCAGCCATCTCTTACAGGAACACATTTATGCTCACAAAGCTAAATGCCTCAGAAGTCTAAGCCTCTGTTACACCGATCACCAGTGTGTAACTTGGTGAAAATATAAGTATGGATATGCTGAACTCATTTTTACCTATATACAGGTGAGCTGTTTTCCTGTTCTGTGCCCTAGAGAAAGCCGCTCTGTAAGCGATCACACGCACTGCAGGCAGCGCACAGCCGCTGAGCACTCGCACCACAGTCCTGCCATGCGAAGGGCTGAGATTCCCCCCTCCACAGCTAAGTAGAGAAGTTCGAGCTTGTGCTAAATGTGTTTTGTGGTTTGTTTGTTTGTTTTCCTTCTTCTTTACGTATTCATCTATTTTTATAGATACCCCTATTTTTATACTCTTTGTGCCATGCACATATCAATGGGCAAAGCCACAGAAGCGACTGAAGCCTTCGGCAAGGGCTTGTAAGCGAGCAGGCTCTGCTCTGGAGCAGCACCAAGAAATCACCACCTTGCAGCCACTGAAGACAGAACACAGTCGGAAGCAAGCGGCGGGTGGAAGCCAGCCCCGCAGCGACGGACACTGTCCCTGAGGAAGTGTCAGTAGGTTGTGACTGAGCCTCACACGCTGAAGGCTTGACTGAAGTTAAATTAAAAAAAAAGAGAAAAGAAAAAAGCAACACAACTGTTACAGGGTGCTGAGCTTTTCTGAAATACTAGAAGAGACTTCTGCTTATTTAAATATTAATATAGCTATTATTGGGTCTAAAATGTCCTAAGTATGTTTCTCTGGCTGCCTGCCTCAGCACTTTAATAGGCAAATAAATTCTTAAGAATTAGTTAAAACATTGTGCTTTTATTTACATAGTCAAGGATATATATTTCCAAATTCTCATAAACATTAGTTAAAAATGAATGTTCTTTAAAACAATGTTTTCAACAAGATGCCAGTGAGCTGGAGCTCAATGAGTTAATTTTAAAGCTGCTTTCCCTCTGGTAACAGATAAAATCCCAAACATTCAGTGTTTGGAGATTTGGTTTCACGTTACATTTCTTTTTAAGACTATTGTTATATAAAAGGCTGTAACGATCATTGCTGAGACTTAAGATTCTTAGCAGCCTTGCTTCTAATTTTTCCTTCTCTTTTCCTCGGGTTTCCCAAGCTCTGATCACTACATGTTACGGTCGGTCCCCACAGAAAACTGAAAGGTGCCACCTCGGTGAGCCGGGGTCTGGGGAAGTCTCCCTGGAAGGCAGTGGGGAGCCACAGCTTGCTCCTGGAATGAAAAAAAAAATCTTCTTCACATTGGAGAGGTTTGCCTCACGAGAATAGGATCCATCTCTTTCACACTCATTGGTGGGATCCCCCTGGCACCCAAGGCCAGCACACGGGGCCCAGGACCAGGCAGAGGAGCGGCCAGCAGAGCCTCGTGCTGCACACCACAGCGCTTTCCAGTTACCTGGTCCCTTCTGGCTACAGATTTAGCCAGGCTATCTCTGTATGCAATGAACAGAACCACGTATTCTAAACCTAGTGTGTAGCACCTCTCTTCTCTTGTCCCTCCTGTTCTCCCCAGGAGTTTGCTTTCTCTGAGACACGGCGGGGGAGCTGACGATGCCGGTTTGGGCAGCAGACCTTCGCGTGCTCGCACAACAAGATGTTACACAGCAAGGGCCTGGGAGAACCCCGCGACAGAGCTGGGGAGCGTGGAGCACCCCAGGGCGCTCGCTGAAATGGCAGAAGCTATCCCGGAGCAGTTGTCACCCCTGAGACAGCAGGGGTGACACCCCTGGGTTGTCACCCCTGAGACAGCAATCTATGGAGCAGGTGGCAGATGACAGAAAAAGAGAAAGGGACAAAGTTTCCAAGCTAAGAGGTGCAGAAGGAGAGGCTGAGAAATGCCTAACAAGTAACTCGGTTTCATTTCTTGAAAAAACTCTGCAAGATCTCAAACCCTCTATTCACAAACACCCATAGCCAGGGCAGCGGTAGCAACCACTATGGATTTGTCAAGATAAAAATCTTGTCAAACCCATTTAATTTCCTTCTGCAAACAGGCTCTGCGTGCAGGGGAAGCAGAAGCTGTGATGTGACTTGGCTTTATTAAAGTCTTTGACACTGTTCCTTCAAGCAAGAAAAATCCCATCTAGAAGAAACTGATACAAGAGAAGTGCAAAATTGGTTGAAAAATGATACTCGGTAGGTCTTGGCAACTGGCCGGATTGTGGTATCTGTAAGTGTTATGTCTGGTTAAGTGTGGTGTAAGTCTGGTTCCACCGCATGTTTTCAGGAACAAAGCAGATGATGGGATAGAGATGATATTCGCAGGTAGCACCAAGCTGGGAAGGGCAGCAAGAATATTGGAGGGCAGGATTAAAGAAAAGATGTTGACTGTCTGGGGAAGGGTCAGAAAAGGCAGGATGAGACGTAACAGGGACTGGTGCAATATCCTACAGTTATGACAGAACAACCACCTGCACAAACACAGGCTGAGCAACTACTGGGGAAGCAGGAACTGAAACAAGGAATTTGGAGCTGTGGATCTCATTTACCATGAGACACCAAAGGAGTGAACACAAATAAAAACATAAATAAAACAATAAGCAAGTATTGCAAGAGTAGGTCTAAGCCAGAAGGCAGTCTGCAAATCACCTCAACAGCTCCAGACTTTGGCCCAAGCGCTGCACCCACTTCGGACACGGGTCCATGTGAAGGCAGTCCAGGGGAGAGCCTGACCGTGAGCAGAGCTCTACAAAACGCGACCAAAGGGCAGTACTCAGGTCACGGCGCTGCTTTACAAAAACACAGGGGCTGACAGGCTCTAGGACATAAAGGTAAGTACAGAAGGGAATAAAGTGTTCCTGTGTGCCCTGTGAAGTGAACAGGAGATAATGGGCCAGAGTGGTGGCGAGGAAGACTTCCGTTATACTTCACGGAAAAATTTGCACTGGAAGGAATAATGAAGCACTCCAGTCACTTCTGGAGGCTTACAGAATCTCTACCCCTGGGGAGATCTGGGACTGGGATGAACCGGATCAAGTCCCTGTGCGCTTCTCAAGGGTCTGGTTTCCTAAAGCAGGTTACCACAGAGCGCACAAGGCTTCCTCTGTTCATGGGTCAGCTTCTCCCTTGTTCCACAGTGACAAGTTACAACAGATGCAGCAGCAGCCTTCATTCAAAATATTTTTGCTACCATACAATAAACTTCAAGATGCTATTGTTTACCATTAAGGAAATTTACCATTCACACAAACAGCTCATGGCAGTTTCTGCAGGAATAAGCCTCACGCTGTATTCTCTCCCCGAAGAAATGTAAATATTCACATCCAGTCAGAGACACGCATATGTTCAGAGTCCAAAACGAAAGAGGAGGAAGATTTTCTTGCACCTGGCCGGATTCCGTCATGGAGCATTGCACCGAGGAATATTAGCCTTTAATTGTAAAAATACTTCTGAGAGGTCAGTTTTTGTCTCTGAAGGCAGTAAATTTTGAAATTTCACAGTCTTGCAAATCCTACCTCTAGCTCTGGGCTCAAGAAAGCATAACTAAAATACATAGCTTTCTGTCACCAAAAGTGTATATGGAAAGCATCTTCAGCCTGATCAGTGTACAGCTGTGAGTCCAACGGAGAAGGAGCAGTGTAAGTGCTAACACTCAAAAATCTTTCTCAAAATGTTACCACCTTTATGCCAAAAACAACCAGTAAAGTAATTGCTGCTTCAAACGTCTTGATAACATCATATATATATATATTTGGCTTGAGGCTGTTGATTTAAGGGTTGCTGATCAGAATTTTCTTAGTTTATGAGAAAATTACTCTTAAATAATTAAATACGCTGCTACTGCTTCAGGCCTTACTAACACTAAAACATCTTGGTCTCTATTAGCCTTGGATTCATTCACTGAGCAGCCGGCATTTGGTCTAAATGTCTTAATAGGACACTGAAGGTTAAACTGAATCTAAGAACAGAAATATCAGGCTGATCACCTGGCAGCTAAGTACACTCCTCATAACTAGAAAATCCTTCTCTTGAATCATAACAAAACATGTATCACCATGAGGGGATACCACATTTTCTAAAGCTTCACATGCCACGTGTTAACTCCATACCCCAGCAGCCCATTACCTACGTACATCAGAACCTTTTCAAAGACCTGAAACAACACAATTTCTCACTTCTGTGATATGTCGTTTCAAGGTGTTCAAGCCACTGTTTATAATCACCTTGCAATGAATGCGTAAGGCTGACAAGCCTCTTGCTTTGTGGCCATGATGCCAGGCTACACAACAATACAGAATTTTGGTGGAGATGTGGGACATTTCATAATTTTTTTCCAAACCTCCAAGCAAGCAAAGTTAAGAAAATATATCCAGTCTAGTTACATTCGTTCTTCCCAATGCAATTGGAAGGAGAGGGAAAGGAATGGACGTTTAAATGTGCAAGTCATTTTTACATGTCTGCATCAATTAACACTTGTTAAGGTAGCACAGAAAGAGGGACACACATTAACAAAGCTCCCTTAAAATTCCCTAAAGCTGTTCTCCCCACCCCTGCCTCAAGTCGGAGTCAATGCAATCTTTTCAAGTCTGGCAGTAGGAGTGCCGCAAAATATATAAACTATTCACAAATGCTATCCAAAAAGGGAGGGCAAGCACATTTTGTGACGTTGGGTTCACCTGGTACAGACCTTATGGAGGAAGGCATTTCGTGTTGAAACAGCAGAGGTAGCTTTACTGACTGCAAAGAATTCAAGGGGGAAAGAAGGGGAAACCAGCAACATATTATTGTGAAAAATAATGAATCACACTCACAGACTTCAAATATAAATTACCTTCCTTTTAGCCAAAAAGCAGCTGTACAAAAGCTGATGCTAACCATTATCCATTTTCCATTGAAACCATTCTGTACTGGCTCAAACACTTTAAAAATATATATACATATATGCTTTCAGCAGCTCACCCTCCCCCTTCCTGAATTACTGCCTGCTCTCCTGGTGAAAATAAGCTTGTGCAAGTCCTTTAAGCAGCCTTCTCAACATGATGCCCAAGCCATGCTGATTAATTAAGGATTTGGGGGAAAAAAATCCACTGCTTCTCTTAGAGAAACACGAGAAGGTTGTATGCTGTTATTCAATAGCCAGACTAATAAAAATAATTAAATATCCCCCCTCACTCAATACTCTCTTTTATTTGGCGTTGTCCTAAATTCTAAAATACTCCACAGTGAAATAGGAGACTGTCATGACTAGCAGACATGAGCTGGCACTACCCTGTCATTGCAAGGGCGCAGCAAAATTCTATCAAGTGCAATGACTGTCTTTAAAGGAAAACGGATGAAAGCCAGAGAAAAATAAAGGAGCTCTCAAGTTGCAATAGCTGCTGTTCTTCTGGAATTAATAATTACTGGACGAGAGATGCTGCCAAGCAAATGAACTATTCAAATTCTGAGAAGAAGGAGATTACCAACGAAATAAATATTTTAAAATTTGTGGCTCTCTAAAACACCAGTTTTAGGGCTTCTGTTACAATATGCCAGGAAATATCGAGCCTACAAACTATTCACACTAGATAAACCTTACATATGCTAACACTTCAGCTATTCCAAAGCTTAATGCCTGTATGCATATTGACCAGCTTATACACGACAAGGGTGTAGAGCAAAATCATAGATTAAATTAATAGCATACTTTTGAGAACTCCAGTGAAGACACAAGAGAATTCAAAACATATGGAGCATTTTCCTTGACTATGGAACATGTTGAATGGGAAGACATATCAGTTACAACTGGGAATTACTGTAGCCTGGTATCTGCCACAGACATACTGCATGATATTTAGCAAGTTAAATACTTACGGTGTGCGTGAGGACCTGATCCAGAAACGTGCACTGCCCTGGGTTGCACAGATGCATCAGGGAAAGCGTTTCAGTTCCTACATTAGAAAGACAGCTCTTACCCTGACTAGATCACCCTCCAAGCCTGAAGTTCTGCTGCTATGTAAATGACATAGAGAGGTCCACCTTGCTGTGTGGGACAGAGGAGCACTAAGAGGCAGCCCTGGTGCTCCTGCAGTTTTCTTACACCAGACTTGTTCTCTAACATAAGTTTTAGCTAGATTTTGGTTCCTGTATCCTGCTTGCACAGCAGAGAAGATTCATACCTAGGCTGTCTCTCCATTTTCAATATTAGTCTTTAGAGTAACAAACTGACAGTGACTGAAACAAATGTCAGTTTCAAAAGAGGAGCTGAGAACACAGATGGAAGGGCCCATAGACAGCCATAGCTCTAAAAACTCCAGAAACAAAACTGGTAGAAGATCACAAGCAAAGGTACAGACATGTTTCACAATACATGCAGGCATCTGAACTGCTTCATCTTCTAGATATTTTCCATCTCTCTGGAATCTCCAGTCTGTGTGTGTTTGGCCGGATTCTTTCACAGACACTAGGTGCCCGTTCCATTTACGAACATCTCTTTAGGTACAAGGACATGATCCCACTCTGCAACGGGTGGCAAATAAAGTCACAGAATGTTCCCACTGAACCTCTTTATGTTGGCTGCAACGCCTTCAAAAGACAAAAGATGGGAATGAGATGTGAACGAAATGCATTTCGAGTGAGCTAAGCATGTTAGAAGACAATTGGAGTCAGAAAATAATTGTTGATCTAATATTTTACTTCCACTGAAAGGCAATCGCTTCCATTTTGGTGGTGCCTGTGGGCAGAGTGGTGATGGTACTGACATGTGGTTTGGCACAGTAAAGCAATACTAGAAATGGGAAGAAGAATGCATGTTGGTCTTATATGTGATTCAATAGCCTCAGTTTCAAATCGACTAGCTAGCAGCACAGATGAACAATTAACAACTTTTTTTTTTTTTCTTTTGCATTTACACTGAAAGCAATTGAAATGGTTTCATAATCACTTCCAAAAGGCTTACAGCATTGGTAAGATGGAAGTCTTTCTTGTCAGTGTTTCTGCTGAAAACTCATTCATAGCTGTAAGAGTTAAATTAATCATCATATTTAAGTTCTCCTTTAATGGCATCAAGAATGATGGATAAGAATAGAATAAATAGTATTTTAGGTAGGATACTTCCTATTAGGTCCTGCCATAGCTAAACCTTGTTTTATGGCATTGTGCAAATTACTAACCAAGCATGTTCTATAAATTGAAGCCACAGAATCAGGATAAAACCTCCCTTCTCACAGAAGTACTATGGGAACAAAATCAAACAACTACTGAGATGTTCACACTGCTCTGTGGTGAAAGCAAAACAACCACCCAGACAGGTAGAGTCTGTTGCTCCCTAACACTGGGTAATACCAGATCTAACAAGATATCACTTTGATCCGAACAGATTTATGTTTAAAGTGAAATAGCTCTCAGATGGAGAAAGTGTGACAAAATTGGCATCTGGGCCTGCAAAGCAGGAGTAGTGTTTAAAAGCAACAGCTCCTGAGAAGGAGCGCTGCACGCAGATCTTCATCTTCATGGAGCAGACACAGCATCACTTCTATCTGCAGCTGGCTTAGGCAGGAAAAACTAACCCCACGGTTTGGATACTATTCCAAGGATAATCTGACCTCATTTTAAACTGGATTTTATCCAGTGTTCCTGCAATGCTCCGAGGAGACTTGATCCAGTGATGACTCCTAAGCTGATTTTCATAGAACAGAACTAACATTTTTCAAATATCTTCTTTCATTTCACAGTGACTAATGTAGTGTTTCCACCAAGATAGTGTTTTATTCTAGCTAAAAAAAAAAAAAGCTTTTCATTTAGTTAGTTCACCTTCTTCCTGCCTAGGCTGCATCTTCTCCCTGTTCACAACTCCCACCCAAACGAAAACAGAACTCGAGCCGCAGAAGGGCTGAACGTGTCAACCCAGCTAACCGTAGGAACTTTCCATCTTGCCAGATGCAGATTTATGCAGCAAGAGCTGCTGTTCCCAGACTATAGGACCTTTGACATTTTTAAGTTAAACTTTCCAACTTAGCTATCATCATTTGGAAAATGTTTTAAACTTTTCTTTAAAATGCGAACACTCTGAAAGTGCTGGAAAAATGAAACATTTTTTTCTAGATAACTACCGCTGATTTTAACAGGAGCTGCTCAAATTCCATTGTCATGGATAATCTGCTCAGCACATGTACACATACATGAAAACAAACATGCCTTTTTTATATATTCAGACGCATGCACACCTTCAGCATTTAAATATTGCTTTGCTGAATAAGTAACTTGTGATCCTGTAGAGCTCTTAAAGGAACTCGGTACTTCTTCATGTTTCATTTTCCTCACACCTTCCCTGTGCTCCTTCCCTGGAACGGGAACCCAGTCCCCGTGCGTATCTCCCCTGCGCTGCCAAAGGGCTGTCCACTGCCAAGACACTTCATCTAGCCACCACCCTCCATAAAGACGACCCGGTTTGAAACCCTCTTCCTTCCTACACAGACTCGATGCGAGGACAACCACAGCTCTGCGCAGCCACCCCATCCTCCGCAGGACAGGAAAGGAGTTGACAAAGCGAGGGTCGGTCAGCCTGTCCCACTCCCCAGGCGGCAGCAGCAGCCGAAGGAGGTCTGTCCCTCCCGGTGCTGCCTGTCGGGACGCTAAGTGAATCAACAAATATATGCATGCTGCAGAACAATCTTATTGAAAACCCTCCAATTTTCAGGGCAGCAACGATCTCTCGATATTGTTTGAACACAAACCAGAGATTGAATGTTCTGCAATAAAATTTGTCAGTGACGCTAACAAAAATATTAAATTTCAGCAATATGCTGACTTTTTAAAAGTGGACATCTGTTTACATTTAGGTTCTTCATGTGATTGTATTCAACAACAATGAAAGGATGAGAGCATTCCTTCCCCCACATCCCTCCAAAACTGGAGGGTGAATATACTGATTAAATTGAGAAAATAGCAGTAAAGGAAATCAAACTACGCAGTCCTTGTTTGGGGAAAACACTCCCACTGAAGTTAAAGGGGGAAAATCTGAAGTTCAAGTAACCAAAGTGACTCGTCGTGAATATGGATTGCTAGATTTGATACAGGATCTCTAGGGGATCCTAGACTGTCCCTTGACACCTCTCCATCCTTGTCTGCTGAAACCTGCCTGTCCCTGGGGCCTTGCCAGCTAAATGATGTTGCATCAAAGCTCGGAAGTGTGTACAAGCAGCATGTTGCTGGGGTTGAGAAAGTCTGGTTTCACCCAGGAATTACAGAAGACAAACCATGAAAACAGACAGTAGCGTACCTATCGTCAGTGCATCACCAACCTGGAGATGCCGGGTTGTCACTGCTGTAACCCATTTCAGGGGGTGACTGAATATTTTTGTTCTAATGGAAATTTTTAAAGGATTTGCTGTCATTAGAAACAGAGGCGGCCAGGTCACTGCTTCAGGTCACACATGATGCTGTTGCAGGGTGCTTGAACTAGGAAATGAGGAAGAGACACAGACAGATGTGGAGCCTTACGTCTGCATGGGAACAAACAAGAAATATGAACACGGCCGGTCATTCCCGTTAAGAAGCTGGTATTGGCTTGTTTATTGTTACTGACCTCTTATTTCTCACGGTTATTTCTGTACAGATAAACAAGGACAGTAATTTTTCATAGCAATATGAATAAGCTATACGGCAAAATAATGTTTTCACAACTATCAATAAAACAGTTCTTAACGACAAAGGGAATTTATGCAGACTATTTAGTACTATCAAAAATAAAGTATTTCTGGAAACGATTAAGATTTCCATGCCCTTGAAATTTCAGGAAATGGAGAAAAAGTTGATGATATCAGATTTTTTCATCTTGTTATGCAAGTATAAAACCAAACTATTTACACTGAAGTTTTTAAGTGCTTGAGCATTAAGAAGCTGGTTTCACAATTTCAAAGTGAAGAGAGGAGACTAAGTTAGATAACAGTTCATATAATCAACCCTATACCCTAAATACATAGTAGCGGTTAAAAAACAACCAATAACAATACAAAATTGTAGGTGCTTTTACTATGTTTTTTTACTTGCTGTATTCCTAGATTACCATTTAAACAAGCTGCAAAGAAAACTGTCAACCTAATATCTCTCTTTAAAGCCAAGTTTTCTTAAAGAACTAAAAAGGCAAATGCAATTGATTTCCTCGGTTAGAAAAGCATAAGGATTATACACATCCACTAAACGAGGTGATGCCTACTAATACCATGCTTTAAAAAAAAAAAAAAAAAAAAAAAAGAGCTAGATTTCTTGTACTGCCACTTGGTTAAAATCTTCAGCAGTGCCCTAAGCCGATTTTCAGAGATATACGTTAATGGTCTATCACGTTTTGCTGCTGGCTGGCAGACGCCCTACCCTGCTAACCCTTCGCAGCCACACCAATGAAGGCCTCGCTCCCCCAGCCTGTGTTCTGTACAGGAGCACAGCCTCACACACGCTGCCTCTCCAGAAGATGTGCAAATCCAGCAATCATAAACAATAATCCTCCACCATCACATGCAAAAGGGTAGAAGAGCAAAATTCCCACTTACTACCATGAAATCAGGATTTAGGCCATGAAGCTTTTCAACACATGTGTATTAGATATTTGCCATTGCAGAAATAACACAGTAATGGTAGGACCAACAGCAGTCACACCAAGCAGTTTATTTTGCACTGCAGGATGAATGAACTTTTCATGATGTCACAGCTTTCATAATGCTGCTGTAATATACTAACAATAGCAGAGCCTCCCATATCGTAAGCATATACAATGGATTTCACAGGCAAGACACTTGAAAAATCCCAAAACATAGTGGATTTCAAATGATGCACTGGACACTGCATGGGCAGAAACAGCAGAGAGAACAATTTTTCTGGGATCTACCATCTGCTCGGTTTAGAGGCTGAATGTTTAAACTAGGTTGGGTGAGGAGTACAGACTTACTTGGGGGAGTTGGCCTTTACTCCCTCCACACATTTTTCTTGGTCTCACTTCGTAACAAGGGGGGAGTGCCATTTCAGGAAACAGGACATGATCTTGAACAGTCTCAGTTAAGCTTTAGTTTTTGCACATTATGCTGCTCCCAAGCATGCTGTTACATGATTGTTTGTGATGAAGTCAGCTTTGGAGGCTCCCATCTTAGCACCACCTTCTCCCCCACCTCGTCATTTGTTGCTGTCCAAGCAATGCCCTTTGCAGTGCCCTTGGCTGTGTCATCAGATGTGTTTGTGACAATAAATCTCTTCTTTGGAACGGTCACTCAGATTAACCTGCTCAGTTTACAAGACAGACTGGCAAACAGCTGTATTTACACAATGCAGGAGGCTGTGAACTGCAGGAGGAGGTGGGAATAAGCACCAGGAGACAGCGTCATCTTCGTCTGGTGGCACTGCCTAAGCCAAGGAACTACGTGATCAGACTCCATGGGAGAACGGGTAAAAACTCTACAGCAAGCCAAAGACAAGGTGTTTCCTGGCTGTCTAATGTGGAGTAAAACAGTCCAGAATGAGGCAATTACCTGAGGAAAAAATCTTTATGAAAATACAGAAAACTTCAGCCATTTGCCACTAAATCTCAGTAAATGCAGAACAAAGCAATAAGATGACATTACTTCAGGATTGTGGTTGTGATGCTTATCTCTTTCCTCAGCCTTCGAAAAGTAGATTTAAGGGTAAAACATCAGCAATAATGCTACTGGCTCTGATTTTGATCGTTGATGGATTGGATACTTGGCAGGGCCTCCCTTCCCAGATTTCCATTTTGGACTCTGCATCCTGACTTCTCCTGATGGCACGCTGATAAGCTGGCATGCTTCGCCAGTGCACAACCACAGACTACTAACCAAGAACAACCGCAGGAAAAGCCATTAAAACAAGCAAACAAGGTGGCAGCAAAGCTTATTCTCCTCATTTCATTTTTGCTGGCTCCCTCTCTGAAATGACTACCAAGATGTTTTTTGCAAATCAGAACAGGGCACATCGCTGCTCAGATATCAGCTTTTATGCAAGTCGCAACTCCAATTATTGCAGTGACTAAAGTTCAAAAAGCCTGCATGTTGAAAAATATTTCCAGTCAGTTAGTAATCAAGTCTGTGGATATTTATGGAGACATTTGATGGTATGGGTTAGGCCCAATTTGGGAGTTCTGTTTTTCCATGCAAGCCTGTAGACCTCACATCTGGTTACTGGGAGCAGTCAACAAAAAATCCTAAAGTAAACAGCACTCTGATTTATTTGCTGCTTCATTTTTAGACTTTATTTCTGTAAACATACTTATACGTGCTTACTTCTAGAACATTAACAGTCTCTCATTTATTTGGAATATTTACCTGACTAAACTGAAGTACAGAGGAGGTTAACAAGAAACATTTTCATTCAGTGGCTCTTGTTTTTACGGATGCTGGAAGACTCAGCTTTCTTCTCTTTTCTTTTTGGTAGATTACTGCAGGAATTGTGGTTAAGTTACAGCTTAGTGCTTGAGCTCGCTTTTTGCCTATTTCCACTTAGTGAAGCACGCAGCGATGGAGTTGACTGTCCAAGGTCACGCAGGGAGCAAGCAGCCCCATTAGGATTACAGCCCCAACTCCCCTCCCTCACGTTCCTGCAGCTCTTTAGAATAAACCATGTGGCAAAGTTAAATCTTCCTCTCTAAAAGCTTGCTCAATTTCTCTCTCATTCTTCTGTTTTACATCGTTTCATTGCTTCTCTAGAGCTAGAAAACAATGATTTTTTTCTTCCATTGTATTTCTCCATAATAAGAGTAACTGCACAATGAAAGAAACAGCTCTGAGCATTTCGTTTCTTTTCTTCAAGCACTCCCCCTTTGCAACAGTCTTTGGAAGCCTGAGAAGAAGCAGCTTTTCTCAACCAGTCATTTCCTTTTAAAAAGGCTGCTTGTTGCTGTTGTTGTTCATTTTTTTCTCACTGAACTAATTTGTTTTCTGTTTGTGGAGTAGTTTCATCACGGCAGGTTCAGCTGGGACTAGCAGCTAACTTCTAGAGCAGAAAGAACAGGGGCTCGTACCTGTTCTCATAACTGATTTATTTTATACAGCCCCTAAAAGGATATCTATATTAAAAGCCTCCACACGCACTTACTGACAAGGCATTCTGCACAATGTTTGCTGCTCACAGCGCACATTCTTAGACTGTGATCCCATCATCGCTTGTATTCGGGGCATTCATCTCACAGAAGCTTCTGTCCTGCCATTTGAATTGGTTCCTTTGAAGAAGATAGATGGATGCATTCGGAAACACACAGCAGCCCACAGCGGGACTGTCGCTGACAGTCCGGTGACAGGCGCATACCCCGGCTCTCACACCCACAAGTCAAAAATCTCCTCCGCTCCCTGCGCTGTGTGAGGCTGGTAAATAGGGACGCCTTCGTACTCTGGCGGTGCTGCCCCTCTCGCACGCCCTATGAGGGAGCATTGGGACCAGAACACATTTCTGCCACTGTCCACGCTCCCCAAACCGAGACAGCCATCCCAGGTTAGACACCGCGGCCCCTAGATCCAGAATGAGAAGCCACCAAGGGGCTGATCAGGGCTGGTTCCGCTCCCCTCGTCCCTCAGCTCTGCCGTGCGAAGATGAAGGTGGCAGGGAGCAACCTCACAGCCAGACTACTCAGCAGAAAAATACTACAGCCTCAGAACTAGATGAATACTGATCTGGCCTTTGTGGCAGAAATGTTCATGGGTAATCTAGCAATTCAGAAAGCCTTCCAGCCCACTGGAAATACTTCCAAATTCAAAACTAGTGAGGCAACTCTTGGAAGAAGCAGCAAGGAGCGATTCACATCCTTCTATGAGGTAAACTAGTCACTTCAACTAGTGATTTATTACAAGTATTAAAGGGAAGCTATTAAAATCTCTAGTCTCTGGATCTAAAACAAGCTCATATTCAGCAGAGAATCCACATGCTCAGTAACTTTGTGCAACCTCCTAGATAGCAGTGCAAGTCCTAGGAATTGTAACTATACTGATATGAATGAAAGGTTAAAAAGATACAATAGGAGAGCATGACGCATACCTTACTGCCTTCTTGTTACTCGTGGGAAACAACAAATATCGCTATCTCCTTCCTTCAAGATAGCCAGACCACATATTTTCTCTGACATTCAAAAGAACGGACAAGACTTTCCCGGTCTTGATAACAGGAGACAAAGGAATGATTTGTATAAATGCTGGAGTAAGTTTGTGGTGCTTCGGAAAACCACTTTCAAATGGCAGGTGCAAAGTTGTCTACCCTATGGAGCTCCCATTTCCAAGGTTATCTGAAGACAGACTACATTCCCAAGGGAATTAAGCTTCATCATCGTCGGCGCACTGTCTTCATGAGCCTCTGTTCCGACAGCATGGCAACAGGCACAACTCCAGTCTGAACAGTAAAGGTTTTAGTTATTATGCACCTCAATTTTTATCTGTAAGGCCTGATTCTGATGCCACTGCACTCATCATGAGTTTTATAGTCAACTTAGATGGAAGCAGTTGACACTTCAGTGATTTTATATGGGAAACAGATTCTCTTTTTTTTTCTTTTTAATCACCACAAAAAAAATGTGTAATATTGGGCAAATACTATTAGATGTGGAGGGCCTAAAAAGGGAGGCTATCACCTGTTCCAGCTGTCTGAAAAAATAACTAAAAGTTTTTATTTCCTTATTTTAAAAAAAAAAAAAAAAAAAAAAAACATAAATATATATATATATTATTTATTTATTTTCCTGAGGATTTTTAGGTCATACCTTAATTACAACAATTTTCTTGGGATGGTTTTTACCATGGACAGTTGGCTTCTCCCTGGCCCAGGAGAGAGCCGAGGAACTCTGTGCTAAGAGAAGCAAGCATCCTGCCACCTCACCTCTCCCCTGCAACATCCCCTGGTTAAAGATTCGTCCCTGTTAGGTTACATCCTAATCCTATTCGTTTCTTATTCTTACTACTCCTAAATCCTGTGCTGTCTGACAAGTGATTGCCCCTGTATTGCCCTTTATGAGGTAAGAAAGATTCAGCAGTAGCTCATCAGAAATATGAATGAAAGCTTTGCCACTGGATTCAAGGCTGCATGAAACCAGCTGAGTTACAGGGTTTGGAAGAAATACAAATCGTATTTTACAGTAATGAAATTGTCTGATACGTGGGACCACACCTAAAACCTGCAGCTGTCACATCTGCAAGATCCTAATGAGCAATTCAACCGCAACTTCTGGCTTTGTTTTTGAACAAAAGGATGGGAACAATTTCCTGGTGCCCCTGAGAACAGGAACACCAGTTTTTACCTGTGCTCCCTCTGGGATCTGCACAGTCACATCAGCTGACACGTGCAAGTTCTCTCTCTGAAACATGCTCAGTTTTAAGGCTCTGAATGTGCAGTGTGGAACCCAGCTAGACTTCTAAATGGCTGGGTAACGATTTTAAAATATGTACTTGCCCGATGGAGTTATTAAGATATTTAAGGGTGATACATGTTTGCTACTCAGGTATGCACTGCTAATAAAATTTCTTATAAAAATGTTTTTTAACAAATAATTGTTGCTTGAGTGCAGGAGCTACTTTTCAAGCATTAAGAGATCACCTACTTGCAGTGTTAAAAATCAGCTATGTTTTTATTCTAAGACACAGGGGATCTGTAATTTCATGGATCTGTTACTTCAGACATGAGCGGATACCGTCTTGGGCAGCCCACTGCAGCTGACCCTGCTCGAGCAACGGCTTGGACAAGATCTCCAGAGCTCCTTTCCAACCTCAACTCTTCTGTGATTTACAGCTGCCTTTATTTCCATCCAAAGACTCCAGTTTCAGTTAGCTGATGTTTTCTTTCATATTTCCCCTTAAGACTAGGACAAGTCTACCCCATATATCAATAAAGCCACCAGCAGTTGAACTAGAGGATCTTTGAAGGTCGCTTCCAACTGCACTATCCCGTTCCAGTCTTTGAGATCTCTGCCAAAAACTCCAATATATTGTACTCAGGCCTAAAGTACCCAGAACAATTAAATACGTGTTCATACCACGGAATCTAAGTAATTTGTGACCTTTCTGTGCAATGAACCACAGAATGCTAAACAGTAATACAGACATAGTAAAATCTCCCATTTTTAGTTTAAATGCTCAAAATTAAGCAATAAAATACATTCTTAAACCACTCCAGACTGGTGGATGGAATTGCATCCACAGTTCATCCAGGGAGTAAGTCAGAAACATTTCTACTGGTTATCATATATGTTCTCATTTCTATGGATTTTTATCACCAATATGACTTTCTGAACCAAAAGCAGACAGTGACGCTTTCCCAGCCCTTTGGATTTTATCTTAAATCTCACAATATTTGCTATTAAAGATAAAAATATTACAAGACAAAATACAAATACAAAACTACAATTAAAAGTAACTCTACTAATGGCCTCAAATTCAAGAAGCGAGCAAAAATCCCTCCAAAAATGTGACTTTGAAGGGCATGCAATTTCAGTGCAGCTTTCACGTTTTTCAGTGATGTAGATTGACTATGTATATTGAAAACAATGATCCACGTGACAGAGTGGAGTGCAAGAAGCTTGACGAAAAAAAATATTGAGCCTGAAAAGGGAGGAAAAAAAAAAAAAAAACACTTTTTTTTTGTTCTGAAGAGAAAATTTATACTTCTCCGTGCTGTAGTACACCAAGCACAGTCCACAGGACATGCATCGACACATACTCTAAATGCTCTGCATACCTTCCCCACCCTTATTCGCAGAAAGGCAGTCCTCCAACTCATGAGCTCATGCAAGCCAAACAGTTCTAACATTTCTAATGCACTTTGGATAATGAGCAGAACACTCCACAGCATGTGATGCTCTACTTCTCTTCCTGCATCTGCACACTCCCACACACCATCCGTGTCCCAGAGGAGCTTTTATAGACACATCTCTACCCTGTCCCAAAACATTCTACCCCAATGCATTTCAGGGTTATTTCCACAGATTATTATTATTATTATTTTCAATTTATACATTCAGTTCATCACTTAAAAATGCCTTTAATGGTGCTGCTTCTTTTTCTGTTGGTGAGTTTCTCTTCATCCCTAAAAATATATGAGGTCTTGGAGGCATCAAGTCTGCCTTATCTTCCTGTTGAGCAGGAATCTTCTCCCTGTCCAGAACCAAAGCTTGTGGGCTGTCTTCAGCTTTGTTTATTTACCTATTTTTCCATTTATAAGGATATCTTCCAACCTTTTTCCAAATAATTACAGTTCTAGAGAAAATACATTGTGTAAGCTTTGGCCAACCTAAACTCTGAAATCACAGGCTCAGAATCTTGATGTACGCCTTTACACCTCTTGGACAAAGAATTACCTAATTCTCTGAGTGGGTGCCTCGTTATGAACTCAGAAGATAACATAATTCATTTATAATGACAAATACATAATCAGTGTATCTGTCAGTAATAAAATATGGCATCTTCTCACGACTAGTTTCTGAGGACTTGTCAGAAATAGGTTCTGATTTGGATCCTACAGCTTTCCTTACAGTAGGCAAATGTAGGAGTTGCAGCAGACCTGTACCTGCAAAGCTATGATCAGATTCACCCTACAAGTGAACTCACTATTGGTGAACTCATCTTCCATTCGTGTCATAATCAAGTCCTCCTATCCTTCCCACGAGTTTGGCATTCTTCTGGACTTTCCTGCAGTACAGACTGTAAGCAAGCACTGCAAGCACAAGGGGTCAGGCTTTCACATAACCCATAACTGTTCCCTACATTTCAATTAAATGTACTTGAAAATATATTTTAAAATTCAAGAAAACGTCAAATCCAAATCAGTTAAACAAATCATTTTTTAATATTGTTTATATTAAATATATTGCTTGGGGTTTTTTTTGTTTGTTTGTTTGTTGTTTGTGTTTGTTTTCTTTTTTTTTTTTTTTTAGGGTAACTTTAAGTAACCGAAATATATCAATATCACAGTATTGCCCTTTTTCACCACAAAAGTTACAGATGAAGAAGTCTGAGCTCTCTAGCACCCAAATTCACAGATGAAAGATGGGGGACAGACCTCCTGTGATACTCAAGTACATTTTACTGATTTATCTAATTCCACTTTACTCTCTGTGCCCGTTGAGTTGAGGGACAGTACAAAAGGAGAAACAGCCCACGCACAAGCCTGCTTTTTAACAGCATTCCCTACAAGAGCCCATTGTTTCCTCCTCGTTTCCCAAGAGAATTCACCTGTCAAGGCGTCACAGCCCATTCCCCTGTGACTATCGGCCACCCGGAGTTAAACCCTTCTGTGCCAAAGGATCGCCTTCAGCCAAGGGCCCAACGCAGAGCTCAGCCTGGGTGATCGGCCAAGTGCTTGTTCACTTGGCCTGCAGCTGTCAGCGATGGCCGGCCAGGAGCTTTCTCCAGCAAGCTGCTCTTCTGACTGAGCTAATGAAATGAAATGGACGTTTCTCTACACCACCACGTACAGTTTAAATACTAATAAATATCACAGATGCATCTACGTTATCATTTTAGTTTGGATAAGGAATTTCCCTTTGATGCAAACTCCCTCGAAATCCCTCCTAGCCATTTTCAGTCCCCATTGCCAAGCACTCTCGAAGCATGCAAGCTGGACTCCTTGCCAATAAATCTGGAAGACGCTGTCCTTCTGGCAACTTGCATTCAGTTCATGGGATCAGACCCAGGAACGACTCCCAAAATGCACACAGCATGAATACTGGGTCCTCAGCATAACCATTTTTCTCTACAAAATTAATGCTACCATTTCATGTAGACAAAGCCAACATCATTATAGCTTTATTTCATGCAGAAATTAAAGTATTCTGTGCTAAAACGAGGAACGCAGCTCTTTACCAGATCTGTTTTCCTATGTTCTTGGGCTTTTAAGAATAGATATAAGAAAACAGGAAATTCCCACCACAGTTTGAAATCATATTTTTTTAAAAAAAGAATGAATCGATCTCCAAACTATATGTACTGGTATATCAGTCTTGCTAACGTGTTTGGAAACAGCAGTGAAGACAAATATATACGTATTTTAAGCTGTCCGTGGGTGGGAGTTGCCAACGCAGGAAAATGCTCAGGTCACCACATCTATCATCGCACCTGATGCCCACACTAACAAGATCAGACTATTACAAGCGTGGTAACATTTGCTATTTTTGCCTTTGCGTTCCAAATTTGATATCCAGCCATAATTGTGATCAAAATACAATATAAACAGGTGCTTTGGTCAATAAAAAGTCATCTTATATAGGAATGCAATAAATATTTTGATATTTACTGAACAATATATATTTCAATTAACAAGTATGCCATAAATATTTATTGAAATATTGAAGTTACTGCAGCACTGCAATCATTTATTGAAATATTTAAATAATTAAAACACTAATAAATATCTTAATACATATTGCAGCACAGTTTCATATATCAAACTGACTAAAATCTAGAGTACATGAGATATACATACATACAGGATTTCCTTCCTACAAACAACACACAAGCCTGCGCACACGGTTCTTCAGTGGATTTACCAGGGCGTAAGTAAGATGTTAACTGCTAGTAGGCTTAGCCACAGTTTTAAAACTGGTTTGTGCACAGGTCAGTGAACTAAAAAACATTATTTCAGTACTGACTACTGGTAACTGTCTCTTTGTAAACATTCATGCTATGAAAATCAAACTTGTATAAACAGATAGATTAGAAGTACACTTCATGCAAAGGCTTATTTGTGCAAATGCTTTTGCGTGCAAGAGCCTGCACAAACTGGGCAATTTTCATAGGACTTGCAAAGTCAGATTGCAAGCCTGATTTTGAAATTAAAAATACTTGTTAAGTCTTCCATCATAGTTTTTGTTATGATTTTGATTATTTGAAGCTGCTACAACTGACCTGTACATTATCAGGCTGATTTTAAACTCTAAGGCACAGTAAAATTACTTAGTAGCATGGTTTAGTGGTGGACTTGTCAGTGCTAGGTTAAAGACTGGACTAGGTGATCTTAGAGGACTTCCCAATCCGAATGATTCCATGAGTTTATGTCAGTTATTTTTTCACTTTGTTTATGCTGAATTGAATTCCGCACTTCTTCAATTCTAACCCACCATTCCCATTACTTCGTTCAGAAAGCACAAACGTGTCTTCCCTGAGAACTTCAATAATTTCTGGTGACTGGCAGGAGCGGTACAAACAGTGATTTAAAGTTATTATTGGATGAGCCAGAGCTGACTTCAGACAATTGTACATATTAGAAAAAGGGCCAAAAGCAATCCCATATTAAAAGATCATTCTGAGCCCAAAAATTTCCTGAAGGATAACGCTAAATGTTTACTTGAAATTTAAGTTTTCCTCCAGGCTGTACAGTAAGAGCGGGCATATTTTCACGTACAGTACGCAGGATCACATTTCCTCTGTCTCAGCCATGCAGGGCTGATGCTAGGCATGCTTAGTGATGAATTCTCCGTGCTTCACAATATTTAGCACATGAACAATATTCTAAAACCCAGGACAAACTGCTAATACTTTCTACAGGTGTCGTCTTCTTGATGCTGTTCTCCTTACAAAATTTGGTAAGAGCTCTTATCTTCTAGTAGAGAATTTTTAAATCAGATACTAGTGAAATGCTCTGGAACCAGGCTGTACAAACATATGGGAAGCTGGCTGGTCCTGCCCAACTTGCTCTGTGAATGAGCAACACATTGTGTACTGGCTCTAGGATGTATCTTTGTATTTGAAATAGAGGAGACTAAGGGACTAACAGTATAAAAGAAGGAGAAGTGAGAGAGAGAGAATTAAGAGGGAAGAAGTTCAGTGTAGCAAGGAATAAGTAAACCGTCCTGCTGTCTACTAACAGTTCTACCCATGGTGCTAGAAAAACAACACTGAAACATTATAAACAGTCACTAGAGAAAGCCAAACTTCATCAAATTCACAGCAAACAAGCCTGGAATTCAAACGTATTTGTTTATTTACCAGGAAGTTTGTTCTTTGGTTACCTGGTGATTATTTCTTTGTGCTTTAAAATTCTTAGGTTCACCCTCTTTTGAGATTGAACTGTAGCATGAATGAAAGTGGTCATTTGGAATAGGGAACTTTGTATTAGTGGCTGTTTATTCTGTATTATTTTTTAATTTAATTCATTATTAGAATAAATAACGATACGTCACTGAGTGTGGGTAAATCTATGCAACACCTTCCCTGACAAAAAAAAAAAGACTTTACTCTTCTAACCGTAAAGCCAGAATATGCAACTATTATCAAACCACAAGTGAAATTTCTCCATATGAGCTACAAATACCCTGTACATAGATCACACACATTCTAGACTGGCACCAAAGCTTGGATTTCCATACAGAGCTAAATCTAACAGGAAAGTAAATCTGCATAAAATAAACTGTAATTTCCAGGACCATCCTGCAGGTTTGCAGGTTTTCCTCTCTTTCAAGCAGTTTCTCACTGATCAAGGAAGATACTGAAAACCAATCTTTTATCAAAAGTAAAAAGATCCACCTTCCAGGATGTGTTCCAGAAACAATGAATGTAATTTACAGTTGTCAAACCAACCAAAGGTTGCAGGTTGAAGCACGCTCTGAGAAAGCAAAAATGGACAGCTCAACCCAGCCCTCAGCTCTTTTGTAGAGCATCCTTTTCCTGCCGATGTGCCAAATATGTGCACTCAGCAATTATTTCATCCCTCTCATCTTTGATTTCCTCCAGCCCACATGCTCAAGGAGCAGAGGGATTTTGATGTAAAAAGTTCCTACTCTTTCTTTTCAGCAACTGTGTTTTAACAAGATGAACATGAAAGTAAACACAGGCTTTCACCGTGTAACAGCTGAGTAAATGTTGGCCAAGAATTTTAAGCAGTTCTTGACGCAGAAGAAGAGTTCTGCATTTTTAGAAGTCTAAGACCCAGATCCTCCTTTCATAAATGATGAAAGAAATTACCGATCTTTCTCTCCAATTATTTTTAAGTTAAACATATACAGTGTCAGTAACAAGTCACACAAGTACTGCAAAAACACCTGAAAATACTGCAAGTACATAAAAAAGGATTAAGAATTTTCAGTAAAGTTTATGTGGGTTTTAGAAGAAGTAAGCTCACTGTAAAACCCCCAAACCCAAGCCCAGAATCTACCTCATAAAAAAAAAAAAAAAAAAGACAGTGAGATCTATTAAATAATGGAAAATTCTCCTGAGACTTAAGAGCATTTAAGCCAGAAAATAAAGAATAAAGTTCTAAAACTAGAATGAAACAGAGGATGGGTAAATTAGACTATCCAGCACATATTTCTGACTCTTTTCCCTAACAACCTTCTACATGTTCATGGCAATAAAATTAATGGTGATTCCATAAGCCTGCTGTTGAAATTCAGGTTTGGTTAGCAGATGACCACTAGCAATTACATTCTCTTACATGTTCTTTGAACTTCATGGCAACTACTTCTGTGGCAAGTAACAACTGCCCTGCAACAATAGCCCACTCAGCAGATCATTTTGAAGAGTCACATCATCATTCAGGTTGGAAAAGACCTTTAAGGTCACTCAGCCCAACCTTTAACCTAGCACTGCCAAGCCTACCATTAAACCACATCACTAAGCTCTACACCTACACGTATTTTTTTTTGAAGACTTCCAGGGCTGGTGACTCAACCATTTCCCTGCACAGCCTGTTCCAATGATTCACAACCCTTTCAGTGAAGAAATTTCTTTAAGCATGCTCTGCTTGGCCTGAGGAGGAAAAAGGATACAAAAAATCACGTTCCTCTTCTGGCCAGCTCTTAACTGCCACAGCCAATACTGCCTATACTGGTTAAGTAAAGCCAGCCCGTTTGCTGAGCCACATTCCACCACAACTGAATTTGCCACTCTGTTTATAGACAGGAGAACCAACCACGCCATATAAAAAGTGCAGAATAAGAAAACAGGTGGTATTTTTCCTTTTCCACAACAGTTTCTGGTGTGGTATATAAAAGAAAAAGAGTTTTCTCAGGTTACTCTGGACCCTTAGACTCACAGATATGGTCATGTTTTTCAAACCCGTACTCAGGGTAGTTCTTGGGTACTTCCTTACGGTGATACCAAAGACCGTAAGGCAGATCTTCAGCTGGTAGAAACTACTGTTGTACCATCAAATTACAACAGTGTAGAAGCAGCTGAATTTCTGCCATCACAAACCGTTAGTGGAGTTTGATTTTTCTTTCTTATGTCATATCAATGCAGATTACCCAGACTTAATAATGCATTATACGCCATTAACCATAACATTGGCATTACCAAGCAAAGCATAAAGAATTAAATACCCCAGAATACACAGCAACATGTTTACATGAGCAAGAAACCTAAACTGGACTTTATGACCACTTACAAAGCAATTCAGTTCAAAGTTTTTCTTGCTAAAACAAGTTTTGAGAAAGAGCACTTCATCAACTAAACAGGGACACTGACGGAAGACCTTTTGGCCATCTAACTAAGCAGAGCACATTTCCCAAGGTCTAAGATTACACACGCTACAAATGCAGCATTTGAAGGAGGAAAGGCTGGGGGAACGAACCACAAAATACTGCAAGGGAACTGGTGGAGCTGGCCCTACAGCGCCAGTATTTGCTTTTGAGGAAAAAAGAGAAACTATGCCAAACACCACAGTGATTTACTCTCCATGTTATTTAACAAGTGCTTTGGAAGATGGTGGCAGTTCAAATGTAACCTCAACTGAACTATACCCTACAGCTGGTAAGAAACTAGTGGCTTGTTTTCTCTTCTTGTGGTGCCCGTTTCATCAGTTTGGAATCAGACTTCTTTTCAAGTGACTTAGCAATGTGCAAGAACCTTTTGGAAATGGAGTTCAGAAATCTAGGTTATAGTTTATAAATACTTCATATTGTTTATAATCATTGTTTATATATTGTCTGTCACTATCATTGAAAGATCTTTTAATTTTGGTCTGAGCTGCTTCTGCCCAAAACACAACCCACCCACAGACCCCTGTAAAAAAAATCCCCCCAAAATCCAGAAATCCCTCAACCCTTGCCACCAAGCCTAGCCACTTGGATTCACGGTGCACCGTGTTTCTACTTAGCTTACGGCTTTTGGAATGCCTCAGACAATCGATACACCAACCAACTACGAACTTTGCCTTGCTATTGTTGTTTGCGAGCACCTTTAGACTTAGAAGCTTCTCTTTAAACCCTAGAGATTGGGCATCAGGAAATGCCTCGTGCTGTACCTATTTGCTTCTTACCAAATCACACCGAACGAGGTACAGGAGAGACCACAATACTAGATGCTTTGAAAAGCCCTTACCACCTTACAGGAGAAGGAGAAAAGATTTAGCAGAAATTAGTCCAACAGTAAGTTTCTGGGGGATCCAAAGATCATTTATTGGAACTTGTTGTTGAAGGAATACTTGATTTACCACTGGAAGAATGTAACCAGTGGCATTAACTGAGGTGTCAAAAATCAAATTACCTTCATTCTGAAAGACACATCATCAATCCACACAAAAAAATGCATTTCCTAAGGGCTACAATTGTACAAGCTGCAGTATGCAGACAGCAGGATCCAGTGATAACACTGGACCTTTAAGGGATACAATAGGCATAAATCTTTGAATCTGAGGTTAAGAAAAAATGCTGGATTAAAAATTGGTATTTGGAAAATTACCTTGAATTCACTGTGGTTAGTAACTTCAGCTGTGCCACAGAAAGAGAAAATGACAATAAGAAACAAAAGTGTTTTTCTTCTCATGCCCTTGACATACAAAGGCAGGGACTGCTACAGTCCAGAGAGTGGGTTTTAACCAGCTCAGACCAAAGGGCCAGCCCTGAGGGACATTCACTGCCCCACTGCCTTCCCGAGGGGCCTGGCCGCACCTCCACCGCATGCTGGCACCCACCTTTCCCAAACACTCCTACCAGAGCACTCAGGCTTCCCAAAACAAAAGTATTCCTGAGATCCTCACACTAACTCAGATGCCTTTAGCTGATAATGGTTACTGTGATATGAAAACAGGAGGATTTGTTTCTGTTCTTTTTTGGGATGTCACATAGCTACAGTTAAACACTCCTTTGCAATTAACATGCATTGTGTATGTAGATTTCTTTGGAAAGTTCTGCATTCTTGTCTCCACGCAGATTTTTATCTACAGTTAACTTTTGTATATTAACACACAGTACTGTGCCCAGAAGTAGTTAGAGTTTCCATGACAACATTTCATACTGAAGGCTTGACATTTCTCAGACTTACTGGCACAGTTCAAATCAAAAAGAAAAATCAGCACTTTAAAAGGAGGTATTTCAGTGTCTTCCCATCTCACAGTACTAACAATAGAACTATCTTCCAGGGAATCTTGTGCTCTGCGAGTTAAGCAGAATGACCTAGCCCATGCTTTGCTAATATACATCCCAGTTACACAAGTCAAAGTCTTCTTGGGTACTTTTACATGACTCTGAGGCAGTTTCATTTCAATGACGAAACACTTTATGCAACTGATTTATTTATTTTTTTTTTTTTAAGAAGTGTTAGTAATATTACAATCTTTTTTTTTTCTTAACTTTCATCATTACTGGCCCTAAATAATTTGATACTTAAAAACAACATTCTGGTCAATACGTTTCTGGAAAGTTTTCCCATTTTCAGTTTTTGTTCACATTTGGAATGAAAACAAGTAGGCAAACAACTCAAAGTGACCCTTTTCATAAGACACACAGAGCAGAAACTGATAAAGTCACAAAGCAGATAAATACTAAGCATTATTACAATTCATACGAAATTTTGCTTAAGCATTGCTCTGTTGTTTGCTTATAGATGTTTCAGCTCTTCTGAGTAAAGTTAACACACCTCATATGCATTACAGAAAGCCCATGAAAGATAAAAGGACATTTTAAGCTGAATTTTAGTGTCAGGCTCTGGGCAGAAAGATTAAATAACTTTCTCATTGTTAGATAGGAAATCTATGTCAGCCAGAAATCTGGTTCCCACTCCCAGCCCACCTCTCAGAAGCCCCGTGCCAGTGCCATAAGCCACAGCACCATTAGCAATAGCTCTCTCAGCTTAGATCCACTAGCGCTGCTCTGCCTTTCACCAGATCTGCATTTGGTACATTATTTATATTTTTATTACTTCTGTTGATCAAACTAATGGACTAGATGTTGACTTTTTAGACGTTTTGGCAGCATTGTTGGAGGAACTTGAAATTATTAAGCAGATGTTCTGCAACATAACTGGGGGCTTGTTTTGCTCTAATGAGATACAGTATTTGTTACAATGAAGGAAATTGCTTGCGGATTTGCCGTAATGCATTTTACATACACTGGGTACCAGTTATATTGGAGCAATGAAAAAGAAAATACAGTAAAAATCTATATTAGTTTTCAGATCTGATGATGTCACCAGACTCGTATTATTGTATTTGAAGAAAAAATAAAAATCAGGCTTGCCTTTTTGAGGTCTGTTTTTACACTTGCTATCCACCTCCCTAGTGTAATGGATCCGAACAGTTATCTCTTTGTGATCACTCTCCGGAGGGATCCCAGCGCTGTTTCAGCAGAACAGACCACAGCAGGCTGCACCTCAGCGCCTTTTAGGACTTAGACCACAATTATTCAGAAAGATATCTTCTCTCTTCACAGATATATGAGTGAATTTAATGCACAGTTTCTCTGGTTCTTTCAAACTTAATTTTAAACTTGTGGTATTTGGATTTAAGTTCACAGTTATAGAGTGCAATATGGAAAGCAAATTAACAAATTCACAAGTACATTCTTGTGGACAGACGCCAGTGCTTTGTACCTACCTAGGTGTAAAATGGAGGACTAATCCAGAAAAATATTAGCAAGAACTGTCTCTTCTTTTTAACTGACCTCAAACTGTGGCTTAGGTATTTATTATGCACCGTGCTTATAAAACTTCCAAGATGTCTAATGGAAACGGAGCACAATAGAAGCCAGTTCTGCTTTTCATTTTAAATACTACCACTGGGAATCTCTCTCTTCTGATGTTCATCCATACTATAAGCTTTTCTTTCACAGTGGGTAAGATTTTCCTTGCTTTGAAAATAGTAATTCATCATAACAAATGGGAATATCAAGTGTATATAAATGCCAGTCCAACTACTTATGCTGGCTAAATTGGCACGATCATTTTAATTCCCTTTGTAACACTCTGCACTACCAAACATTTCCATTCAAAACATTAACACAGAACTCCAGAAACACTGGAATGTCAATGTTTAAATAATAATACGCAGCACAGACACCCAAATTCATATTAATAAGTAACTTCATTTTTTTAGTGAACAGTTACACCAGAGTTGTAAGCTCTACGCTCATTTGAAATACTGTGGGATGAAGTTGGAAACTGGCTTTTGAAGGAATGCCATCTTAAAAAAATACACTGTAATACTTGATCGTTATGAAGCCTCAATAGTAATGTCTCTTTGAAGCTTCCCGTCCTTCCCTGACTCTCCAAAACCTGCACAGGGACCACAGACCAAGGCTCAGCTCCCCGAGTCTCCATGCTCAGCTTGAGCCACAGGGACAACCCCTGCTGGCTTTCACGATATACTACAAAACATAACATCTTCTCACTCAAAGCCCACAGAAAGAGGTTTCACCAGAATAAGAGAGGCTCAAACAAGTATCTTCCATTTTTAGCTTGCCACAGACTGAGTACAGAAATTACCAGCCAGCGCTTCTGGGGACACGCTGCAGTAACTCCAAGTGTGCCTCATGCCCTACAGTCTGCTTAGGTGCTAATTTCCACAACTTGCATGATGTCACACAAAGTACTTTAGGAAAATATGATTTCGCACCTAAATGTTCCAGAAGTGCAGGTTCTGCTGCTGAGAGTGCGCACGAACAGTATGCCGAGTACACAAGTGGAAACTCAGAACATAAATGTTTAGATTCTCATCTGACTCCTTCTGAACTTAATGGTATCTTTCCCTTTGCATCAGTTGATACTGGAACAGGTTCAAAATTAACAGACCATAAAGGAAAAGTATCTTTATATGTAATTCTTCCAGCATAATGAAAAATATTCAGAAGTCAGTCTCCCAAAGGAGCTGGGAACTAGTCTCTATTTAATAGGCTTGCTTTTGTAGCTATTTCCTCCAAGAGTTACTTCAGCACATGGAGGCTTTTTGAGCTATGATTGCATATTCTGTTCTGTTTAGTAAGAACGGAATAGAATAGTTCAGTTGGAAGGGGCCTGCAAAGATCATCGAGTCCAACTGCCCGAGCACCGCAGGGCTAACCAACAGTTAAAGCACGTTCATGTGGGCACTGTCCAAACGCCCCTTGGGCACTGACAGGCACGGGGCACCAGCCACCTCTCTAGGAACCTGTTCAGTGTCTGACCATCCTGTGGCACAGAAACGCGTCCTCGTGCCCAGGCTGAGCCTCCCTGGTGCAGCTTGGTGCTGTTCCCATGTCCCAGGAGCAGAGCCAGACACCTGCCTCCGCGCTCCCCCTGCTCAGGGCGCTGCAGGGAGCAGCCAGGTCGCCCCGAGCCTCCTCTTCCACTGTCTGGGCAGCACAGGGGTCCTCAGCCCCTCACAGGCCGTGCCTTCCAGCCTCAGCCTCCCCTGAGGAGCGCCGTCAGTGCTTCAAAGGGTCAACAGTAGCGTGAATGCTTTTTGCAATAGTCATTTTTTAATTGCTCAGGAAGACATGCAGTGAAACAAAAGGCAGATCTGGGGGAGTGCCGAATATGGAAGTAATTTGTTCTCTGAGACGGTTCAAAAAAACCCTTTTTTGTTTACTTTGAATTCTGCACAGAATGAAAGAAAACCCTGAACCCGATGTTCACACACGTTCACAGACCGCTGCTTCCCAAGTCCCTGTCCGTACACTTGCCCAGCAGAAGCAGGGCTGGACTCAGCAAAGACTCCAGGAACACCAGAACTTTGAACCGAGTATGACCCACAAGGGAATGCTTTAAACTGAGCCATCTTCTTTTCAAATAAATGGAAAATTTCTCTAGTGAGGTCCTGACCCTCCAAGGAATTAGGTACACACCCAGCCCTGCGAACGCACAGAAACCTGGGCATTATCAACCTGCAACAGAGTTTTGCCGCATCACACATCAGGTCTGTTCACGTTTTTAGTTACATGGCAAATTTTTTTCTAAATGACTCTGCAACTTCAACCTCATCCCTAAGCCACTGAAGTGAATGGAAAAACAACCCCACTAACCTCAACAATCCTTGGACCATGAGGACCCATAAAAAGCCATACTTATCCTGCATTCCTTCAGCAGCACTGGCTGGGAGCTCCACAGCCTGCTACGCACGCAGCAGTGGGTTTAGGACAATCACTGCTGACTGCAGGAGATAAAGAACTTTTATCTAAAGATGTGAGAACTTTTATGAAATCAAACATATGGAAAATGTTATGAAACTATTTAAAACCTTTTGAAATACACAACTTAATCAACAAAAAACTATTTCCATGCATAAACTGAGGCACAGATACTAATTTTAAAAGTCTATCATAGCTTGATAAGTAGCTTTAAGCAGGGAGCCTCTTCTCCACTTCCCAAGCTCACTTCATGTGTTTTCTCCCTGTGTCTCAGTTGTTCATTTCTTGTTAAAAATGGAAAGAACATTCACCAGGCATTTTTCAATTTTGCTTTCTAAGTTAAACAAGCCACGCCGCAAAGAAGAAAGTGTTTAAAAGCAAGAATATGTACTGCCAAAACCTGAAAATGATACCAGAGATATGTTGAATAAACATTTCATACATTTAACAACAAAGATGGAACACATGTTGATAATCCTTCGCTTAATTGTTGCCTTGTTTATTCAGTATTCCCCAAAGTTAACATATAACATATGTTAATATGATTACACTGCGTTGGCCTTGCAGCTCCTATTCTATTCTCCAGACTATTTCATGGATCTGGAAGATACGACAGGATCACTGGGGTTTGTGCAGGGACTGCACACCTGCAAAATACTGTGAGCCCAACATTTTCAGTTTTATTAAATATTACAGTATCATCTCAAAATAGTCTAAAGCATCCCAAAGCACTTATTCTATAATTGTATACAGTAATGAGGCCAATGCCAGCAGCACTAAATAGTGGGATGAAAGCTTGCTTTTGATGAGACAGTTGAGATATTTCATTTGCCCCTGTTCTCTCCCTTATCTTGACAAACTCAACTTACAAAAGGACCTGATGAAAAAAAATGAAATGGAGATTCAAAAAGATTATAGTTCTACCACCACGCAATGGTGCCACTTAACCCTTGATTCCTCTTTTCCATCAGTTCTAGCAGAATTATTTTTAATTCCTAATGGCAGAGGTTTGGGCTGTGAGAAAGCTATTCCTGGCAGAAGAACCACATCAGAGGACACAGAGAAAATGGAGACCAATCCCTGACATTGCCTGAGGCTGAGGAAACTCGAGGGGAACGTTCATTTACACAACCCTGCTCCGTGCCAATCTGTACTACTGGATGAGCACTTCCATCGCAACACCCTCTGACTCCGAGCAGGACCCATGCTTCTAGGACATCCCCAGGCTCACCTTTATAGGCTCCGGGCTGCTCCCCAGATCAGATCCTTCTCCACACTTATCAACTTCAACTCCACACTTATCAACTTGAAGCAAGCTTCAGACCACTCTGTGCACCCCCTGGGCACTATGACACTCTATAAGCAATACAGATCTTGTCCAAAGACTGTTACAGACTATGTGAGGTCATATACTATTTGTTCATCTCGCCCTGCTTATTACAGATTTTGCCTGACAGCTAAGTCAGACATTGAGAAAGCTATGATGAAGATAAGAATATATATATATATTTTTTACACCACTAGGTTGGGTTTTTTGCAAAGTATTCCACTGATTCTGCTTTTATAAGAGGTTTAGGGTAACTTTTTTAAAAAATATATTTTTCTTGCATGACTTGACAAAGTATTAGAGAAATAATTTTGTTAGGTGGGCAGCCCCGTGGCCTCCAACACAAGGTTTTGTCAAGAGCTTGCTTAATGCTAGGATTCAAAGTTAATTTCCTCTACATTTTTAAAGAAATGAAGACATGAAATATTGTATTCAGCAGTTAAATTTTGCTTTAAAATGCTGTTGTCATATTGGAGGTCAGTTCAAGTAATGTTAATTCTATTAAATTTCAATAGAAGTAAAAGTAGAAACAAATTAAAAAAACACTAGGAGCATCTCTCTGGTGGCTTGGAATCTCAACTTTACAGCACAACTCCAGGTACAGAAGTACAAATAAAGCGTGAGAACGTTTCAGTAGGGAAAGCACTGTGGGCTCTTCTTTTCTTTATTTTTTTCAGTTCAAATCACGAGCATATGCATTTGCACAGCATTTCTCAGAGAAGCTTTCACAGCCTCACAGTAATCTGATACAGCAGACATGGATACTGACCTGAACCCCTGGCAGTCTTGCCATGGGTAGCAATGGGATGGAGTTGAGACTCATATTATCAAAGTAGGCCTAACAGGGTCTATGCCAATCACTTCCATGGGTGCTTTGCAAAAATCAAATCATCTTTCCACATTCTGTTCCAGCCTAACCATCTTTGTTACCACACAATCTGGATACAATTTTGTTTCTAAATTTGAGCCTGAAAGCCACAACATCTGTCCATAACATTCTGCTCCCACCGAAGGAACCTAAGATGCGTGCTTTGAAATGAGGGCGTAATTCTTCCCGAGATGTTTCCCCACCTCATGACTAATGCATCCAGGCAGGTGAGGTGCTCTAGAACAAAGCAGCAAATATTGGTTACTTGGACTCGGAAGGCAATGTCTCGTCTACACAAAGCTAGGCTAAATTTATCGAAACCTGCACTAACAACCCTTTCCAGTTCTGGAGGCTCATCCAGGTACCCGTCTATAAACAACATCTACTTGCTCTGATTCCTCTTAACCCATTTTTCCCTACAAAGAGGGAGTAGAACAGCAGGGAAATTGAGGTACACACAAGTAACTAGAAATATTACAACATGTGGTGCATGTGGCCTACTAAGGGAAAATGGTGAACTTCATGTACTACATTAGCATCCCCACTTAACGCAGTACGTTCAACAGTACATGTGCGTTATGATTTGAATTGAACAAGCCATCAAATCCCACATAAAAGCCAGGCAATGCTACTGCTAAACTTTCTACAAATACAAATCAAAACATGCATATCAATAAATAAATCGAGAATAATTATAAAAGGTAAGTTGCCACGTTGAAGCATTACGTCTCCATATATGCAAGTATCTAAACATTTTTATTAAAGCTTTCTATAGAAGTAGTTACATATTTCAGTAATACACAGGATATTTACAATTTCCAGATCAAGCTCAACACAACAGATGTTCAGGAAGTAAATTCATTGATGAAGTCAAAGAAATGCCTCAGATACTTCAGCAGAACCATACTTTTAAAGTTTTGCTAGCTTCCATCTGCTTTCTCTTGTGATCCACTCACAAGTCAGGATTAAATAAAGGGAAGAAAGGGTCATAATATAAATTAACTTCATGTTTGATTGTATTTGAATAAATTCCAGTTTCATAAGCCAGCAACATTTCCAAGAGATTTAAGTTAAAATGAAATAGAATTTTTGGTAATACATGAAAAATTGATACTTCATTGTCTTGGGTAGGATTTTCAATGAGTTTAAAGGAAATTGCAGCTCAAATTCCAACGAAATTCCAGATAAATTATATACCTTATATATGGTACTTAAGATCCTGTCAACAATTTCAGATATACGCTTCAGGATGTCTGATCTTGTACTAATCTGCTATTGGTTTACCGTTCAGTTTAATGTTATTCCTTTGCTAAGCAACCGTTCCTGATCAGCTAGAGATTAAGACCAATCCAATATAAAGTAGCCTAACAGATCACAGAAAAGGCCAAGCAAAGCAAATTGCAGGATGTTTCATATATCAACTCACACGGTTGTTGAAGACCTAAAGCCGTGAGTTCTCATAAAATACAAAACAGAATAAATTTTTCAAAAGTTTTTCCCAAATTTGTTTCCTACCTCTCAAATTTTTATGATAGATCATAAATATACATGTGAACAGCACGTAGAAGGCAAATATATCAACACAGTTATTTAACACTTACTTTAAATGATAAGCATAGGCAGACTTTTGGTTTGCAAAAACGAACTGAGACCAAATCCTAGACAGTTCCTTTCTACATACAAACGGGAAAAAAGCAGAGCGTAATTTATTTTTGTGTGTGTGTGATGAAAAGTAAGGATGCCAGTTCCGATATTACCTATATGCTGATTATCATTAGAGCTGTGTGCATTGAGTTGTAGCTAATCAATAAATAAAAACATCTTACATTCATTGCATTTCAAAACTGTTGCCTCTTCAATGAATATGTTTGGCAACAGCAGTTCATATAAAACAGGAATAGTAAAAAAAAAAAAAAAAAAGTCATAGAAAATACAGTACATGCAATTAAAGTACAAGCTTCAAGGACAAGTAACCACAAAATGTCATAAAAGCAATCAAGAACATTTCTAACAGGTGGAGGCAAAAAGCAGAGAAGTGTGGTGTATTGTCATGAGAAATGAAACTTTCATTTTCAAATGAAGAAATGAAGCAGCTGCCTCATTGAATATAATACCCTGCAGCTGGATGAATTGCAGCACAGCTGGAATATTTCTTGAGATATTCTGTATATACACAAACATCTGTATATCCACTAACCAGAAGTATTTTACCAGAGGAATTATAAATAATACAATAGGACTTTTTCGGTGAAAAATTAGGTTCTCAAAGTATTGCACCAAAACCTACAAGGACACTAGTCTGGCATAGCATATCCTCAGTCACAATGAACTGGCAGTAACAAATCGGCAAAGACCAACAATTCATAAACTGGGACTACGTTACCTTTGTATTGTCAAATTTTATAACGTCACTAAAATAGTTTTATATTAAGACACCCAACCATGAAATCACTGAATGCTTGCGCTAATAACGTGCATATAAACTGTACACATATATGAGTTGTTTATATACATATAAACAGGGGAAAAAAAGCCAACACAATAAACCACTGAAAAAAGGTATAATGCATTCAGGGATGGCCCAGAACATTCATTGATTTGCAACAACACCCAACAGGCCACACTTATATCTGGCCCCAAAACTTGCTGCAAAATTACCTGTGCATATTTGGCAGCTATATGCAAACAGTCACACATAGTAACAGAAAACTTAGAAGCAACATCTGGAAATCTGACAGGACAACAAAAGTGCTACTTGACAGAATTTTGGCATTCATCCAGCAGACTCTCATACAGGATCTTCCTGAGGTTCACTAGGTCTGGAGGATGATTTCTATTGATCAGCTGAATGGAAGATGCTCAGCAAAACATCTTTTTAATGAGACCAGTACTGAATGAAGTTTCCTCACAAGCCTACATAGCCTTGTCTGCACAAAGCCTGAGGAAATGAGCCAAACCCTCCCAAACCCTGAAACATCAGCAGGACTGCTCTGTGCCTACAGCCGGCTGAGGGTCTGCAGGTAGTGTCTGCACCGTCCTTGCAACTACACTCCGTGTAAAAACTCTCTGAAGTCACTCCTCTCTGACCTCTGCGTGCCCCCATTCCAGAAGTGCTTAATGCTATTTGCAATTCTCCATAACTGAAAATGATTTTTAAATGAACAATCAGGCTTTTCTTCAATGTTATACTTACATAATATTAATCAAAGTTCATTCAGAGTCTTCAGTGTCATCAATTGCCACAGACTGGAGAAGTTTCCTAGCAACTTGACATTTTATATTGGGGCCTCTATTCTGATCTCCTGTAAGAAGCTACTTTGTCATGCAAACCAAGTCAAATTTGTTGGTACAAATCCAGCAACACAACACACAAATAAATAAACGTAGCAGCATTAGTCTTCAGTACCCATCCTAATAGCAAAGATGAATTCAGTCTAAATCCTAAGTGCCTCTTTTCTGACACAAAATACTGAAGTTGCAGTATTCGCTAGACAGCTGTGGAAGAGATGGGCTTAATTTTCTTTAGAGCTTATATTTCTCACAGCTGTAGCTGAGAAGCACCTGTAGCTAGATGCCAGGTTAATGGAAGGTATTTTAAAAGGAAACTGAACTCAGGATTTTACAGCATACACAGACCTTTGCATCTACAGTGAGTTCTCCTCTGAACACAAGTCAGGCCTCAGGACAGAGCACTGTCACAAGGCTTCTTTTAGGGGAAGAGAACCAGGAAGTCCAAACAGAATGCAAAGCAAGAAGGCCTGCAGTTGTTCAGGATTTTCTCTGGCCACTGATTTGAAATACTGTATTTCACAATTTATTTTGGATGTGTAAGATATCCTAGATATCCTCACAGAGATGAAGCATCAGATATTTTTCTGGAGAGGACTTCATTTCTTCTTTAAACTTATACAGGATTTCTATCAACAAATCTCCAGTTATCTCCCTCCTCTCAAAAATGCAGCTGGTCTTCACTGAGAGAGCCTCCTGTGGTCAGATTTTCACTGAATTGCACTTGTCAAGGAAACAATAGTTTTTCTCCTTGAAACATACTCTTTTCATACAGTGATCAAAATATTGAATGCTTTTCTTTAGGTTAAGATTTTTTTTTTACACTATTAAAAATAAACCTGAAATATAGAGTTCAAATTTGTAGAGGTGAATTATCTGAATCACTCAAGCATTTATTGCTTCTGTAGATTTAAATTTCCTTACAGGTTTTATGATCATATCAGTGTGATGTTTTTCCTCCATCACATCTGGATCTTTCTCTCAAATCCTGCCCTTGAAGTCATTCTGTGCTAGTGGCTCTCCAACATAAACTAGTTTGCTTTTTTTCATTAGACACTCTAAATTCATGGAGTTTATAGTCTCTTTAATATGGCTTTTTTAATAAGACAGAAGTTTGTGTTGGAGTAGTAGCAGATAAAACGGGGGGGGGTTAGAAATGCAGCTGCGCCAATCTGATCAAGGGAGAAATAAAAATATGCTATTTTTCAAAAATAATAATTATTATACTTAACTCACCATCAAGAAAGAGCTGTAAATTACAGTTTAGCTGCCCTTATTGATCCAACACAAATATTAGGAGCAAGCTGTGCTGTGCAGGGGAGGGAAAGAGAGATGATTGTGGCGTGTTTTAAATCCCCTGAGTCATCTGTCTTTCCTGGCACAGGGCAGCGTGAGTCAAAGCTGCTGAGCAGGAAGCGAGGAGACAGAGGTGGGTTGAGCTGGCTCAGCATTGGCTGCGCCTTGCCAATGGCAGTTGGAAAAGGGATGCTTCGAAGCTAAGATATCTTAAGTCTTCGAGGCCAAGTTGTAAGAGAAGTCATTTTGTCTGCAATGTCTTCAGCCCTCTGCTTGCTGGAGTACCCAGCTATTTTTTCTGCTTACAGGCACGGTACAAAGTGCCAAAGTTTTACAGCTCTGTAACTTCCTTTTGGGGACAACTTCACAATGCCTAACATGACTTTAATTAACAGACCATACACTGAATGGTCATAATTGGAGATAAAGACGCATAGCTCTGCAACTTTTCTATATACCCACAGCAGGTACAACCAGGATTGAGGCATGACTACATTAGAAATAAACGTGTGATCAACTGGGAGTCAGATAATTAAACAGCTCGCGCTGTCTTCCAGCTGACTCATCCAGCTGCAGCTCTACCCTGATGTGCTTTTCACTGCTGACACTTTGAAACCTACTAGCAGGCTCTATATACACTGGGGTACACATGACTTCGCTGTATTAATGACCAAAAGTCACCAGTAACTATCACCCTTTTCTCCTTCTGTTAGGATAAAGGGAGGAGAAGTACAAATACAACACCCAGCTCTGCAAAAGGAATCTCCACATCATGAATTAAATTCTCCCATTCCTTTCCCATACCTCATCCTACTTCGCCTCCGTTTCGGACCTGGAAAGCAACTTGGCATGATGAGTTCAAGACCGAAAGCAAGCCAAACATACACGGAATCCTGATTGCCCTAGAGTAAATCACTGATGCTGAAGACACACAACTGAGAAACTCATGCCAATGTAGCAGTTTCAGGAAATATAGGGCAGGGTGTCAACATTAAGATAAATCACAGCACACATTTATTTGTAATGAAGTCTCCTGTAAAGAGAAATCCCTGTAAACACTGACAGTAAGACATTAAAAGCCATGACACAACTTATTACTTGTGTTGACTTGTATTATCTATGGCTACTTGCACAGAAGGCAATAAAAATGATATTCAAGACAGAATTCAAAAAATAGAGATAAATTCTCCTTCTGCTTTGTTCTTCTCAAATACAGAAAGGACAAGTAGTTGGATCTATATCCTCTATTTTTAAATTTCAAGGTGGGATTCTGTGCCCCCATTTGGAAGGGAAACCATAGGAGAGAACGCACACACAGCCTTGTAGTAAGGGTATCTCATAAAGGTTACCATAACAGTGATTCATGCCAAGCGACAGATCAGAGCAGCAATAATGAAGGTAACCATTGCACAGTACGTATGCATATTTCTGTGTAATTCCTCTATGGTCCTTTTTGTGGAAAACAACCTTTTAAAAACGTTATTTTAAAAACTAAGACAAACTAGATTCTACTGAATCCAGACACAAAACATATTTTAAGATTAAGTTATTTACCTCACAATTAATTGCAAATCTCAGCTGAGCCAGGCCCAGCTCTTGCTTACAGAAAGGCAAATGAAAGAATTATTTCACAAAACAAGTTTCCAGGAAAAGGTTATATCCCACAAATTACTGAGTTTTTATTCTTCAAATGTTAGGGCTCTGATGGTGTGACAGGCCCTTACTAGAGCTACTGCTTTGTGTTCCAGGACAATCAGTTTAACACACAGCTGGGCAAGTCCATAGCACAGGTATCCCTCCCCCAGTCACCATCCCCATTGTCAAACACTTACAAAATTTATATACAGCCAGAGAGTCCTGAAATGAACGCATCAGGACCTCGAGTCACATGCTAAACTGGGATTAAAAAATTTGACTCAGGTTACCAAAATAGACCTACACTAAGCCTTTGTAATCAAATACATAGAAGACATTTAACAGCGATGTAGCTGAAATACTGTTGCAGCACTGTATAGGTGCAAAAGTATACCAGTCAAAGTAGGACTTGCATGCTTTCATTCTTGTAAAATACCAAAAAAAAGAGATATGTATTTACGTGTTGACCAGTTAACAAACTCTGAAGATGAACAAAGCAGAATCAGCAAGACTCAGTCAAAGTCCCATGGCTTCTACTAGGTGAAAAGTACTTTTGCTTTTCCAAAACACAGTCAGTGTAATAAAAGCAAAAACAAGGTGTCTTCCCTTACCTTCTGCAAAAGGTTCCCATTCATAAAATCGACCCATAAATGGCTTGTTGTTGTATGAAGCACACTGCACCTCTCTTATATTTCTGCTGCTTTCAGGACACATCTGTTTAAATAAAGAACACATTTATATTACAATCAATATTGATATAATTACTGCTTTCTTATTAATTAACTTTAGAAGGTCAATGAAGGCTTTGCCTAATTCTAATCCACCAGTTGTCTTCTTTAAATTAGATAACCAATAGTGTGCTTTTAAGTGACAGTATCAAATGTGCCTGTAGAAGAATTATGTATTAGCTTTGCAGAGTAAATGGAGTAACAGTTCTACGGAATAAGCAAATTCTTTAGTGAGCTGTCATTTCTCTCAGGAAAAAAAAAAAGGATATTTCAAGATAAATTCAATAAAGTAGATCTGAATCACTTCCTTTCCACAATAGCTTCATATTTCTCATTATTAATTTTCTGGGCTCAGATTCAACATAATTGAAACACTTAACATATATGCTTCCATAACTTATTACAAGCTGGCAACACCAGCTTCTCATTCTCATCCCATGCTTCAATATATTACCACTTTTTCTTTTTTATTCCTACATGCTACTGTGACAGCCATAACATTACTTTATATTTTAACTTGTGCCTTCAAATGCTAGCTTCAGAGTGCTTGAAGTAATGAGAAGAACATTTTATATAAGCACGCACATGTGCACGCATTGAGGCAGGGCAAGTTTTACAGATAGAAGTAACATCTTTTATTAGGTCACCTGCAATGCAAGCCTTGGCAGAAAAACCTTGTTCAGATCTGAAGCAGATTCCAAAAGCAAGTACAAGTTAAATACTTAATTACTTTGTTATGCCTTTGTCCTCACAGTATAGCAGTTACAGCAAAAGACTGCTCTGTGTGTGGGCACACGCAAAGGGGAGCAAGACTTCTAGAAAGGGGGGTTTTAATTAGAACAATTCCTATGCTTGGAAAAAAACAGATGAGCTTTGGTCACACATGCATTTTTTCAAGTGGCCTTCAGAGGACCAAAATGCCACTAAAAACACTGTTCCACAGCAGGAATCACATGAAGAACTAGACTGGAACAGCTGAATCAGTTTTTCTATAGCAGACAATTTTCAAGGAAACAGCAGATATAAAATTATATAAAAGCAACATGGATAAGTGACTGTATTTGAAGTAAGAAGAGAACCAGTAAGAAGAGATCTTATGGCAACTGCAAGTCAGTTCTGTGGAGGGGGAAAGATGGGTTGTCACTGCAGTGAGGGCCGACGCACCAGAGGTCCCGGATGAAGCTCTCCCCAGAGGAGTTCTGGCTTTGTATCCCCCATCTATGTATAAAGATGCTTGTAGCTGAATCAGTGAGACCAAAGCCAAGAGTTTTAAAAGAGGGGTATGAACTGAACCAAAGACAAGGCTGGGGGGAGGCTCACAGACTGCTTTATCTTCTGTTAGAGTCACGGTAACAACTCTTCTGGAATAAACACTGCTCCTGGCCAAACAGCCATCTGTGCTTAGTTCATCCCCCATCTGAAATCTCCAAGTCCATGTATATGCTGTTTTCCTCAACAAGCCAGACATCAGAAAACAAGCAAACAAACAAAGGAAACAAAAAAGAACTAAGCAAACAAACAAACAAAAGCCTCACAACGAACCACCAGAGTATATTGGACGGGTGAGAGCAAAATTCTTTCTAGTGCCTAATACAGAGATCAAAGCTATACTCCTGCCCCTGAAATCACACATCCTTCAATCTGCAACACAGCACAGCAGCAAGAGAAGCAAGAGACAATTCTGCCACAATAAACATCGAGGCTCGGAACCTTAAATTTTTCGTGGAAACTCATCACACCACATATCCCAAAAGTAAGGGTAGAGCCTGAGCTGACATAAATTAAGGTCCTAATGTTAAATTACAGCAGAACAAAGTCAGTCTGCATCAGCAAAGAACCCAGCCTGAAGGGTTTCTTTCTGGAACACATTTCCCTTTTTTCTTTTTTGGCACACGTGTTCTGACAGTCTGTTGCAAAGTTTTGTTGTTTCTTGTTTCTCCTTCTCTGAGCCTTGAGCTCATGCTCTTGTGTACCACTATTTCTGGCTCACAGACCATTTCCTGTGCACCCTGTTCCTACCAACTGCAGACAATGTAAGAATAAAAAGATGAAAATATTCATTGCTGTTGCCAAAAAATAAAAAATAAATAGTGCTCTTTCCCGCCCGGGGGCCCCCCCCCCCCCCCAGATCATTTTTCTATAGCTACAGTTTCTGTTTTTAACCTTACTGAAAGTTGCCCACAGGACAGAGGCCCCATTGCTTTAAAGGAGGACAGAGGAGTGCCAAGTGCACTAAACACACTGTCTGCATCAAGACTAAGGCAGAGGAAGAAAAGACGAACTCAGTAACGTCCCAGCTACTTTAAAAGTCCCACCTCAGATGTCCTCCCTCCATTTCTTTCAGCATCGTGTAATTACAATTTACATTTTTGCACGGAAAGCGGTGAGTGAGAGCTGGTCAGCAAAAACTCCTTACTTTATTCTTTATACAGATAATACCCACTTCTGTTTTTGAATGCTTAAAAAAATATCAAAGAACTACGTGCAAGGTGCAACAAGTCAGACTAAGCACAGTTCACGAATCACCAAGGCTTAAGGCAGTTATACTGCAGAAGCGCACTGGTTAACGTCTACTCATCATTTATTAGGCCCTGCAAAATTCTCAATGCCCAGCTGAACAAAATGACATTTTTATGCTACCTACTGCTCAGCCCCCTTCCAAGTGAAAGCCTCAAGCACTCCTCAGAAGCACTCGGAGCGTCGGGCACTTGATCTTGGCCTTGTTGGCTTTTCAGACATCCAAGGCAGAAAACAGTGCTATTGCTAAAAGGGCAAACCCTAAGCCTGCACAATCCAAAGCAAAACTTTAGCACAGGTTTTGATTTATTCTCTGAGAGAACAACCAATTTTTATACCTTTAGTTACTAGTTCTGTCATAAATCCACAGAGCTTGGCTGCAGAACTCCCCGAGGATGTCAACAAGCATCTGGGACTGAGAGAAGGCGATCCCAGAGGAAGCGAGTATTTGCCGTGTATTTGTACCTCACAGAGCTTCGCAGCCCTCAGTTTGCTTCCCAGTGCTCAGGCAGGGCCGGGAGGAGGCCTGGGGAGGCCAGCGCCGGGCCTTCCAGGAGCACCAGCCCGCGGCGGGAGGAAGGGGCAGGCAGCGGGCTGCATCTGGGCTTTCTTCACAGTCAGAGGCCCTGTCTCTTCCTGGCCCTGGCCCTGTCTCTTCCTGGCCAAACAAATATCAATTTTACTTCAAAAAGCAGGCATGTTTACAGATGAAGAACGTTTCCGTGGTTAAGCCACAGAACTAGCATTTAAATGATCTGGATCTCTTTCCTAAAACTTCCAGAGGCTTTCAGTGTGAGCTTGGCAAAAGTATTTAGCCTTCGCGTGTGACTCTCCCTCAGCTTCTTCCCCTCTGGGACAGGAGGGCACTGGAATTGTGTTGCCTCATAGGGATTTGAAAACAAGCCTTTTGAAAACAAAATGTTGACCTCAATTCTTTTTTTGTTGTAATTGTTAGCAACAGATATGGAATTTCTTCTTTTTATTTCTTTTTTTTTCTCCTCATGAACATCATTCTCTTTTGTGATAACTGAGGGAGTTAGCTGAAGTTTTTCTTAGAGATGTTGATGCAAAAACAGGATGACATCTTTGGAAGTTTGTCAAACAAAACAAAACAAAACAACAACAACAAAAAAAGAATTTTTAAAGCAGGTATGCGGAAGCCATATCAGCAAAAAATTCAATGCACCTAATACAAAACTCAATTTCTGTTGTGTAGAGGCAGATATAACTTACCTAGAAAACTAGATTCTATGCTGGGAGACTTTTTTTTTTTTTTTTAATTATTACTTTTTCGGTTGTGCACTGCAAAATTAGAAACAGGATCACAGACCCATAATTTTGTATGGTTTTAGATGATGTCTCCCCTACTCAGGGTATGCTTGTAAGAAAAAAAACGAAGCTGTAAATCAGTTGGGTGGGTCCTCCTTCAGCCACGCACCGTCAAAGCGCCAGACGCTTCCACACAATGTAAGAGGCTTTCAGAGCTTCCTTCCACTGCCACATGTCAATGCAGCTATTTCAATGAATACGATGTCTCAGCCAACTTTTCTTCTCGTACTTTCAGAACACAACATTAGAACAGCAGCAGCACAGCAGTGGGCTGATGGAGCAGGGAGTGCTTAGGACGGAATATTTTAGAAGTATCCCTTTGTATTTGGAGACATTAAGACAAATTCCTTGAAATGCACTGTGTCTGAAGGTAACATTGCATTTCTGAACGAGTTACCCTTATCTATGTCCCAATTTCACCTGAGACACACAGGTATGAAATATTTGGAGGGATGGCATCACGCAGTACTTCTCTTTGCCCGCTATCACCACAGTTTTCTTAAAATTAGCTGCTACTAAAGCTAAGTCTGTAAAGCAAAGAAACCACCCTACATGCTTTTGGAAAACACTTGGAAAACACGCTTTTAACAAATCTTTGACACTTCAGTAAATTAACGAAGCATTGGCAATACACCAGGAAGTTATCAGCCTGCCAGCTGATGCACGCTCACACTGGCTGCACGCCTGCCATGAGCAAACCACTTCATTGCTGGGCTGAGATAATGCATTTCTGGAAAAGCATAAACGGCTCATTTTGATACTGAACCACCTTTAAAGGCAAGTAAAACATTGACTTAGCTTCTTGGCACCACTTCGTTCCTGTGACCTACAGTAACTGGCCAACTGTTTTTCCAAGGCCCCAAAGTCCTTCTGGATTCTCCAGGCTCAAGCATAATTCATAATTAATATTTTCTATGTGCACATTGCATTAAATAAAGTCTAAGTAGTCTAGTTATACTTTTTTTTTTTTTTCATTTCTGCAGTGGTTCTAATCTTATTAATCCTTTTACATTTCAAAGGATAAACACACCTCGAAAGGAAAACAATTCAAATACTTGTTTCTGAAGCAGTATGCTGAAGATTCTTCTTTCATTTTCAGAATATAGTCTTTACATAACAATCCACCATTGCAGTGAAACATTGCCCAAGCCTTGTTCCTTTCAAACATATGGAAGTTACATGGCCGTGTTTGACAGCAGAATCTGGCCTTGCAAATTTTAATTCATCTGAGTTACTTCTCTTTGCATTGCCAAGGAATATGCACACACCCGGTATCAGTGCTACCTAGAATCAAGGCAACCTTCTTTTCTTCAGCTGATTCAAAGTCAGCAACGGAGCAATTTAAACAACTGGAGACTCTTTTTATTTCCCAGTAGTTTTAACTTTTAAAAATTAGAACACAATTACAATTATCTTCCAATGAAAAAAAGAAATAAGGTACAGCAAATGTGCCTAGATATCACTGGCACAAAATATTTGATGGATTTTTTTATTATTATTATTAAAGTGTAATTGATGTTTATAAAAAAATAGGCAAGAAAAGTAAAATTTTAAATGCAAAGTTCTAAAATTTATGTGAAGAATAGTTTTTCAATAAAAATAGCACTAGCCAGCTCAAGTTACAGTCCATGACCACAGACAGTACACTATAAATGTCTGGCTTGACATGCAATGAAAATGAACATCTGTGAACACAGGGGTATCTGGACAAGTTTAGGAGGAATAAGCACCTGTCATGCCTAAGTCTCAGCACTGCCTCAAGCGATAACTTTGCACCTACGTGTCTGTTGCAGTGGAGATCGTGCTTCGTTAGGGGAGGCATCATCAACCAGATGAGGGACTCGAAGGACCAGAGGGACCTCAACCAGACGAGGGACTCGGAGGCGAGGCAGAGCCCAAGAGTGTATGTAGTACAGGGTACCAGCCTTTCTCTTTCCCCCCCTGATTTCAAGGGGCTGCTTCCCACAGACAGAAAAAAACCTTGGGCACGTACACAACAGGACATCACTGTAGTCCTGCAGGCAACAACCTTGCATTTGGGACAAGGAAGACGGTGGAAGGCAGAGCTGCACATGGGGCTGCTGGCCATGCCGGTGGGATGTGCAGGTCCCCACTGCCCCAGCTCAGGGCACAGCACTTATCTCCATCAGCTCTTGGCATTGGGAAGTGGAGTCCATCAGCTCTCAGCACTCCCTGCCAGGCTGAGAGACCTGCGCAGCTGGGGTGCCCACCCCGGAGGAGAACACAAACTCCAGCTTCACAAAACCTCACCAACTCGAAATATGAAGCTAATATCATCCCGTTCACTTGGGCATTTCCACAATATCCGCTTCGCTTATTTATTCAGCCAGAAACTGCTCTCCAGATTCACCTGAGCCAGAATGGGTGTTATTCCTCAACACTAAGACCACGTTTATCACTGAAGCTATTTTTCTTTCCACATCTATTTGTGGAAAACAAAAACCAATCACCGCCACCACAACGAATATATATGCATACATTTGGGTAGCTGACTCCCTGAGGCCTGCCCAAGTGATCCTGGAGGTTTCTTTCAATTTCGCATATACAGTTCTGTAAAGTTTTGTTAAGCAACTAATGTAGCCAAAGTTGACTACAATATTTTAATTAATTCTCCTGAAAAATAAACCAGCAAAAGTCCCAGTCAAGCTGTGGCTCTGTCCAGCAGATTATGCCATTAAACTGATGGGTCCCTCGCGCTTCTTGCGGTGCTGGTGATTTTCCTTTGGCCCATGCAGCGCTGGAGCAAAACCCTCACCGAAATCCAGCTGTTCTTGCATCAGCTGCAGGGGACTTACCCATCAAATTCAAACACTGCCAAAATTTCTACAAATCTTCTGTGGCACCACCTCATGTTATTAACCCACCAGGTGTCTTTTTTACCCAAGTTTTCACAATTCTGTTTCTGATACACATTGTGATACCTTATTTGATACCAAAGCCAAATCAGGGAAGCCTCCATTTTGGAAAAATGTCATTTGCTTTTTAAAAAATACTGCTCCACACTGATTATCAAGTCACCTCTTCTAGTTCCAAACATATAAAATGTTTGGGTGTCAGAAAGGTTTAACAATTTTCTTTGCTACTACTTCTAAAAACCTCCGAGTGCAACCCCTCCACCATCACTTTGTAGCTAGCTTATCTTTCCTCCTTTTCTTTTCACCTTCTGCCAGTCCCATTACATCGTTAGCATTCTTCTGAGCTATAATAAAATCAACAGATCGTGATGGATGTCTGAATACAGTTGGGCTAATGGCCTTGGTACAAGCAAAACACCACCAGCACTTTTAGGAGCACAGATGGAACATAAAACATTTTTCCCATTGCTGATTTCACCTTTGCACCACAAAGTCCTCTGAATTTATCTAGGAGGGCCTTTGAAGTGTCACCTGAGCATAACTTTGATTAACTTTGAAATGCATCAGTCAAATAAACCATTAATGCATAATGTGGTAGCTAGTAGTGCTTTACCTTTCTTCCCTTCAACAGCACTTCAGTATGCCTAATGTCAGGGGAGAAAGATCAACCCAATAGAAAAATAAGCAACTCTTCCCAACTTTACAGATTTGTGGCTTTTTTGAATTCTGACAGATCAGATTAGACTGAAATAACTTCTTTTACTTCAGATTTTCAACAGCTTGTAAAAGATTCAAGTCCAGCTTCAGCTTTAAATTAAATGTGACTCACCCATCCCATAGAAAGCACCCACGTTGATCTAATGTATCTGACCAGAAACGTCTGGCACCGTTAGCTTAGGAGGGTCTCACCAAAGGGCTATAGGAGGCAAACCAGCAGTACGGTTCCTCAGTAGTACCAAAAACGTGTTAACAAAATCATCCATTTTTGGTTATTGCTAAATTTTAAAATGTTATTCCAAATAATAATAATAATAATAATAATAATAATACAATAATTGGATTCTAAAACATTCAAGTTTAACAAACAGAAAATGGAAAACAAATACTGAAAACAGATCCCACTGGAAGAGAACAATCTGGTGTAAAGTATGCTATGGAAGCCAGCGCTACATCAATTCACACCTGCCGATGACCTAGCCTGTTGACTGTTGCTAGTCTTTATTGATCCAGCACCAGAGCAGATGACTATCAACCCATTCCAAAGCCATTTTTTTCAAAACACAGTTATTATTTTACTGTCCCAAATTTCTTTTATTGCACAGTTCTCCGAGCAAAGTACTTCAGTATTGAGACTGGCGCACACAGAGGATATTCTTTACATGATCCTAATCAACCATTAAAAACTTGGCATTTGAAACAAAAATCTTAACTACTCTGCACAACAGCTGTTCAACAGTGGTATCGTTTTTTCTATATAACTATGATGCATTAAAACAATCCACCAAATACAAGATTCCTTCCATTCAAATATCTATTTATAGAAACACTACATAATGCTCAAGGTGCTTAAACTGCACACAACTGCCTTGTTTAATGGGAAATCAATTAAAAAAAATAATTTCCATTTGACAAAACCTGGCTCAAAGTCTGAGGAATGGCTTAGCGTGGAAGCTTTCAGCCTTGCTTCTGATCCAGTGTCTCATGTGTCTTTGTTGTTGAAATACATCTTAGGAACAGCACGTTTTTATAGTCCTCAGAAAACGTGAGGTTTATGTATTAAGGATAGTTGCTTTAATCAAATAATAACCATGGCTAAAAACAAGTCAAACTTTTCTAATAGATTTTTTTTATATATATAAAGTATTTCTTTATATTAGAAAAATGAGTCACTCCAAAACCCTTTTTGAAAGGCGCCATGCCTACCAGCTTTGAAAGACGCTGAGCACAGCGCTGGTGAAACCAACACAGAAGGTGGAGGTGAGATATTAGTTCTTGCAGTTTCTAGAAAATTATGCTAAATTAATAAAAACACCTACTGTGGTTTCAAGCAGTATTTCACTTCATTTTAAAACCCATTTTTCTTTCTTTCTTTCTCATTTTACATTCTTTCTGGGATATAGCCTGTGTGTCACAGATTTCATTATTTTTTATTCTACATCATCATCATCAGTATGTGGAAATAATCCTCAACCAGTTTTCTCCATGAAATCCTGATCAATTTAAATGGAAATTCAGTTGTACGCATTCCATTTAAATAAGCGGCCTCTGTGTGGGACGAGGGATTACCTGAATAGGTCCAGCAGAAGGACTAAAAGCTTAGGAAAGTTTCTGAATTGTATTACCACAATACTCCATATCTTAATAAAACAAACAAACAAACAACAACAAAAAACTCATTATGGTAAATAATCAGTGTTCTTAGCAAAAAGCTTATATTTTCATGACAATCAGGGAACAGAAATGTTTAGAGGAGTTGTGTGAAGCACAAATGTAGAGTTATGACAACTAGGGTGATTCTGGTAAATCCACTGAGTACGCATGCATTTATTTATTTATTTATTAAAGACGACCCACCTTTCTTTTCTGGATCGTTTGTCTACCACACAAAATGAACAGTTGTAGAGCACCATACACATAGCTTACACTTGGCTCCTACAACCTCTTAATCACTTGTAACAGAAAGTGCAGTGTTATTTTTATGTTAGTTTTCTTATTTCCATCAAAAATCACATCCACAAACAGTTTCTGATACAAGACATTCTTAATCTGTTTAACTACTTCTGCAACGTATTTTGTATTTTCCCCCAGTTCATATGTCTCAAAAAAAAAGTGCCACTTTAAACTAGCAGGTACATTTACCATATCTATCTTATAATGCTTTGGTACTGCTACAGCTGGTAGCACTGTCTGTTTACTTATGAGTTCATCCAACTTTAACCGTTCAGGCTAAAATTTTCCACTCCTGGTATCTGTCTTAATCTCATTCTTTTTTTTGACTGAAGTATTTCATACAAGAATGAGTCTAAAGGAAAACAGGAGGGGATAAGTGTCTTATTTTTTTCCCATGCTTCGAAGTCTGATTTTTATTTTTTTCCCCAAAATGTAAGTGCCTGTCTCCTTTTAATGAGTGAAACGGAGTCAGCCAGAAAAGTGCTTTTTGTCAAGAACGCATCTTTTGCCTTTTATATGGAAATTTATCCAAATATAGCCAAGCCACAAGCTTTTGAAAAAAAATACTGATAATCATACTTTGCACATGCGCAGTAAAAACTTGTTAAAGTTTCACAGCTAATGTACTGGAACAGTCTGTTTACAAGAGGCATAATCCAACTGAGACTCACAGAGCCCGATCAGTTTTCCAGCAATTACTGGTACGTGCTCCTGAGGTCTGTTCTGGGGGCAGGCACTAGGAACGAACACAGGACATGTCTCTCTTCTGTTTTCAAGAGTGACCTTGATCCTGTTGCAGGCACCACGGACGATGCAAAGAAGTGGCCTATTACAAAACCTGTCCCTAGAATGTATGGATTACCTTGCAAAAACGTGACTAAAACTTTGGATTGGGATTCAAGAAATGACAGTGGATGAGCAAATTGGCCAGAGAAGTGAAACTAGAAGAAACTGGAGAGAAGGCAGGGAACCTAAGCAAAAAGGAGCAGGACTGTAGGCAAAAGAAATGAGGAGATGAGATGGAAAATATCAGACAAGGTACTAAAGAAAGTGAAAACTGACTGCTTCTGCTAGAAGGTAAGGAGCACAGATGGACTGTACTTGGAAGAACGGCTGAAACACCTGTGTTAAAAAAATAAAATAAACTGAACACCATGACAAAGCATTTTCATTGGCCTATAGTACTAGTAAAGTGTGAACTCCTACCACTGGCTCAACTGCAACGACCTGATCAGTCCTGTGAATACTGACCTATCACGGGACAGAATTCTGCTTTTAAAGGCTGCTTCTTTTTTGTTTTGAAACTGTAAAGTTCCATACTGTACACTACAGGACATTAAAAGAACACTTAACCTCAACTTAGAAGGCACAAAATTGCCCTTGCAAATTACTATATATTTTTTTGTTGTTGTTTTATTTTTTTGTGCCTATGAGGTCCATTGCCATCTGTATGATTACACTGTTTTTCCATATGACCTCTGAGTCATTCATTTTGCAGGATGGACTTACTCCAGGGATTAAACAGGAGTGTTTAGTTCGAAGTTACTTATGTAACTGTCTCATTAACTATAAAACCTAGTAGGTATACAATGGATGTACACAATAAAGATGGTCTGCAGCTTCTGGAAGCGGGCACTCTGCCACTTTGGGGAAAAAGTTCAGCTACGGTGCAATTTGCTTAGTCCAATCCTTTCTTAGTTTGTGAATAACTAGGTATTTTCCAAGACAATTAGTATGCTTGCTATCTTTAGCGAATGATAATGCAACCAAAAATACAGAAAAAGAACACAGTACATTGCTTGGCTAGGACGTTATTGCAGCTAAAAACAGAAGATAGCTGGCAGGGAGGGGCACGGGCTATTTCCCTGGCTTCTGCCCACCACAGATCACACGTTGCCTAGCTAACACTGCAGGGACAGATAAAAGAAATATGAGATTGGTTTTTCCACAACTATAAGTCAAGAGTTGGAAGATCAACAGCCTTACCGACCTATCCCTAGACAGAAACTCTCTTTCGTTAATTAAACTTGCATATCTCTACATGTGCAATACAGTGCCTGGAAAGGTGTTATTTCTTGGCAAACACATAGCACACTTGACAAAGTACTTTGACAAAGTACTAGCAAAGCAGAGACAGAGCATCACTGCCTGATTTTTATGTATTTAAGTATCACAACTGCTTTAATTATTTCTGGGTTTTGCACTGTTCTGTATGCAGTTCTCTCTTCATATGGGGGAAAAAAAAAAAAAAAAATCATATTTAACTCTTTTGAGCACCACAGAGAATGTAGTGCCAAGTTCCTATTTTCAGCACTTGGGAGGGAGAGGGTTGGTAGCACCATCCTCCAACACAGCTACTTCCTTGTCAGGCAAGGGAACACCTTCCTGCTAGTTGTAGTCTTATGTTTGTTTCATAACTTTCTATGTGAGTTTTTGTTCACAGATTCAGAGTCCTGGTTAAAAAAAACAAACAACAACAACAACAACAAAATAAACAACACTAGAAACAGCATTCCTGACGTACCACCTTCTCCTTCAGCAACCTTAGCATAATTTTGGCAGCTTCTCCTGTATTTCCATCTTCCTCCACTCACCTCGGTCAGTTTCCTGCCATTACGTAATTCATGTTCTTGAAAATGCTTAGTATGTTACTATCATCAGTACTGAACTAATCCAGTAAAAATACCAGAAAATAATTACTCCTTTCATGTACTAAAGAAAATAGTGTCATCTGATAGGAGGTGCTTTCTATGCCTGTAATTAAAAGGAATGGTTAACAAATGTTCATAAAGGCAACATTTAAAAAAATACATATTTTTAAAATTAATTTAAGGGCTTTCCCTTCGACAAAATTTCTAGACATCTGCAGTTTCCCCTGCTTCTAAAATCTGTATACAATTAAATTAACATATGAACAAAAAGCAAAATTCTTCCTTGAATTATAGGAGTATTGAATAATCACGCACCAGAATTTCAGACAAAGACTTCTGACAATATCACTTGACACCAACAAGCAAAGTCAGGCTGGAATGCCATAAAATATGTCCTGCAACACTTGTCCGTATTGATAAAAAACAACTACTCAAATTTACAGTACTCTGTTAAACCGTCTACAGATACATCAGGAATGCAACCAGCTGACTTTAGATGGTTGAAATTCCGAACTCCCAATTTTCACTGATTAGTTTCCTCTTCAAAACTTGGCACAGAGGTTTGAGCGATGGCAAGGCAATGCGCCACTCTGTCACCCCACAGTAATGCTTCACTGTGGGGGAAAAAAGTGATTCAGTTCAACAGATATTAGAAAAAAGTTTCCAAATCACTCTACAGTATTTTTAAATGCTAATGCTGTTATTCACACAACTGATGAAGTGATTGGATACCGTGGATCTTTTTCCCTCTTCCTCTCCTCTGTGATACATGCATTCCATCCACTATTTTTCAGAATTAAAAAAAAAAAAAGTGACATCTCAGATAATTGCAATTGTCACATCAAACCTCCCACTCCTAGACTGCTGAACAGTTAGGAAACAAATTATACACATTTTGTTTTTAATATTGAGACAGTTATATGAATTAGTGGTTTTATATCACGCTATGACTAGACATAAATGAGGGTCTGAATCTTCAGCAATCCTTAGATATATCCTGCACCACCCAGCTTCAAACAGTACAGAGATGTCTCAAATACTTTATTTATATATTACTAAATGGTCTTTGGAGAAAGATAAAATCTCATGATTTCTGTATGATGAGGTTATCATGAGAGCATTACAGATCCTACTGATCATTTCTCCCTGGCCTGAAGAATACAGGCTATGCCTATAGCCATATATACATTAGCACATTTTTATGTGGCACCTAGCTTTTTAAGTCCATGTTTTCACAGTTCTTTGCACAACAGGGTATTAGAGCATGACCCTTAGACTCCTAGATGGTAGATTAATTTAAAATAACTTAGAAGATTATCTTCCAAGTAACTGAATTTTAATAAAAAATCATAAGCCCCTGGACATAAAAATATATATATATATAAATGTTATGATTTTTGCCATGTTACATACATTAACTAGATTAATAAATAATTAACCTAGTAATAATTACTTAATGTAAAAGAGTTGACTTTGTGTACACAGCGCGCTCATGGAATAAAACTCTTACAGAAAGCTACTGAAATTACACCAGCCTATTTTTCCTCATGATTTAAGTCATCCACTTTCACATAATTTATTCAAATTCTAGTATATACTCCTTTTATATATACTGAGTGATATACTCATAATACTCTTTTTTTCCTACTGCCGTCTTCAGTTGTTGAAGGGAGTTTCATAAAGTACAGAGAGATGCAGAGGAAACAACTGTGGTCCAAGAGCTCCACCAACGATGTCTCTATGCAACTCTTTTGAACACGAGGGACAATTGACCAAAGTAGGATGTTTTACAAGCGATATCTCTGTGCCACTGCCTGGTAAGGTGAGTCTAAAAGTGATCATGCATTCTTTATTAATATTTATGAAGTTCTGCTACAAATATTAACATTCAAAGAGATGTCAGTACAACCCAAAGTAATGTAAACCCACATAAGCTTTTAGTAAGTTTCCTATGCTGCCACAGAATGTCAGAGTATCAAACGTACACACAATCCCACATTGTTCGAAGGGAAAATTCCTCACATAAAGTCAAGGTCGTTTCCTCAGGAAGAGATAAGTCATCATAACCTGGCTTTTCCACTTATGTCAAACACCTACTCTACACAAATCTCAAAAAGAGAATAAACAAACCACACAGTAGCTCTTTGGGAATAAAAAGGGGCTCTTCAGCTGAAAAAAATAAAGTTACCTTAAAAATACCTAGCCATCTATTTGTCATTTTCTCATGACTTGAGCATCCCAACTACATTTAAGAATGCACACTTCCTTGTAGCTTTTGTGAAAAGACCTTCAGGGAATTACATCTTCTGTTAAACGCAAAATTAAACATTTCCACTTACACCTCTGTTAAAAAATGAAACATGGGAAACACTTCAATAAAAATGTATGGATGTAGTGGAAAACATCAAAAATTCTTGGGCAGAATGCCAACAAGCTGGTGACTCAGCCCGAGATCCCATACGGCAAGGGAACCTGCCCATGCCTACCTATGTGGTTGGGTGACAGAGCACGTCAGTTTTAAATGGACTAAACACAATCCTGTGGAACATTTCATTCCTATTTGATTAGAACAAATTAGAATTCTGAATCAAAAAAAGCCTTCCACTGGAAAGTTGGACTGACTCATACCAGTCAAAATTAGCATCATCATCATCATTAATATTCTGTAGGCACTGAAGTGAATGGAACAATTTACCTCATCATGGTAGAGCTAGGGACTGGTCCTGAGCCTCTTACCTAACCTCAGCTTAGTCTTCCATATGTTTCAGCTTGTTTTTTTTGCAAATTCATACAAAAGCAGAAATATAAACTTTATCAGAACATACCTCAGTCAATAGCTAAAGACAATTTAGGCTGGATGTGCATTTTGTGTTGCTCTGCATGGTGAAACTTGTATATGAAGTCCTCTGGCTATTTTTTCCATGCTTTTTGCTGTATTGTAAATGAATCACAAAACAGTCACCACCTTACTTTACAGGTTCCATAACCAGAGCGTGTATTTGGTCACGGTTACCATGCGCCTGCAGACCGAACCGCAGGGGCACAACCTGGGAAGTGAGGACTGCAGAACGAGAAAGGGAGCGAGCTGTCGGGCAAGCAAGGCCTTGTTGCCTGCACTGCCTCCAAGGTCAGAGTGTTAAATGTCCTCACCAATAAGCCACAACTCACTGTGCGTCTTACAAAAATTATATTAAATTAGATAAAATTGACTTTTTAAAGGGTTACTCTGCCTTACCAAATTCACACTACACAAGCAGACTTGAACATCCAGAGCCCTGAAAGTTGCCTTGTGAACACTCCTCAAGCTACCCTCAGCCTGAAGTTAATTTACAAACACGCTCACACATTCAGCCACTCACAAAGAGCTAGCGACTTGGCAGTGCTTGTGAGAATCAGTAACAAAAAGGGTTCAGTAAATAAATGTTCCATTTCAGTTGTTTCCTCTGTTCTGGTGACAAAACGCAAAGAAGTTGGCATTCAAACTCTACTTTACTCACGCGCCCATGTAATTCTCTTTCCTCTAATGCAGGGGGAAGTATCAAAGATTTACATCGATCCTTCATTTGGGAGGAATTTAAGATTACACTGGGAAAATCTTACTGCATTACAAACAGCTTATGGTCTCAGCGAGACCCGACAGTACTGCCCCTTTGTAAGGGACAGATGCTTACTGCTTGTTTCCTGCATGAAGAGGAGCCAGGCAGCTGTGTGCATTTGGAGGTGGGCATGCACAAAGCATGGACGCAAGGAGAGGAAGCTTCTGGTACAATGAGAAGATGGGTTTAATGAAACTGCCAAACCACTTGAGCAAATATAAGCACTTCCTAGGTTCTCTCTAACCAGAATGCCTAAGGTTAACTTTTATGAACCGAGCTGTCAGTCATGTCAAATGAGTTCAGCTATTAATGAAAAAAAACAATAAATGTACAATAATGAGGAAATGACCTAATGGACCAAGGCACATTGACTTAATTTGTTATTAACTAGCTGCCCTTAGGAGAAACTGTAGGAGTGGCTAAACACCAGGATAACTTAACAGATTATTTTCCTGTCCATAAACGAGATTTTCTGTTTTGCTATGCTCCAGAAAGAATTTAAAAAGTATTAAAAAAAAAAAAAAAAAAAGTAGAGAGAGACTGTTCTCTGCATGCTGTCAAGGCCTCTGGTACATGTCACTGCCGATAAATTAAATTAAAACCCATGTGCAGAAGCATTTAATCAGGAAGAACAAGCAAACAAGATGAAACACTATCAGCCTTGTCTTGCCTTCATCCTGGCATTTATAGCTAGAACAGTTCTTAGCAACTTCTTTTTTATAGTTATATTAATTACCACATGCTAGAGAGAAAAATAGCCTCCAAAGAAGTCATGGCTTCTCTGAGGGGAACAGAAATTCCATTAAATAAAAACCATCCCCATGCAGAGTTCCATGCCTAGGAGGAGCTACACATCTACAATTTTTCTTTATTAAAATTCTCAGGTAATATTAACTACTTCTCCGTAACTGCATTTATACATGCAACCATGACAAAGATGAAGTAACAGAATGGTCACTTATTTGGTTTCCAGAATTAACGTGAAAATATTTTCACTTCTGTTCGCCTACTACCAACAACAAATCTGGAATGGCCAGACCACTCATCATACTGAACAGCACTTCTTGTCACTGCCTAATTCACAAGCTCCCAGCCCTCATCTCTCCATCCCGCTTGCCATTCTCAACCAGTTTTCTCTACGAACCTTCCTTACCACCACCTAGGCCACCTGGGATTATCTGGAATTACTTCTTTCCTCCAGCTCATTTCTAACTTCCTCACCTATCAGCTTTTGCTCTCTGAAGAGATCTTTCCTGGAAACCTTTTTGTTATATTTCGTAAATCGTGCAGAATATTGCCCCACTTTTTGCCTTGATGCACTAAGGGACGAAATAGGTATGGATTAACACAAGGAGATGTGATATATTGAAAAGGAACATGGATCCCAAACAAAGGCTTATCACATGGTGGTAAAAAACCCTGGAGAGTAATTCAAAGCAATACACAAGTATCATCATAATGAAAGGTTTACTAGAGAAAAGCAGAGTTCATATGTTGGCCACTGAAATATTTGTGTATCACTTTTAAATGCAAGTGAGCAAATTCAGCACCTCTGACCTACCAAATTAATGCCCACTAAGCAAGTTTATTTCCCTTTCCCTTAAAATAAAAATAAGAAAAAGAAAATCCAAACAGCTATGTGTAACGGGGACTATACTCAGAGGCTCAATGCAACTCTTTCATGCTTCCCCTTTCAGAAAAACACACTAAACCAACGTTCTTGACATTAGGTCTCTTCAATCAACTTCTCTAGGCTCATTTAATGGGCTTTATTCATAAATAAAGCAAATGCAATAACCACTAGACTGCCAGGCAAGAAGACATTCATCTGACTTGTTTAAGTTAGTTTTTTGTTATCCGAATCGTATGTTCTGTTGCTACATCTCTACTGTGCAGCCTTCCACTAAACGCGACAGGATTTCAAACAGGCAGAAGAATCGCACGTGCACTCAGACATTTGTGGCCTGATGTGTCAGCACACTGAGCACGCCTGAGCACCCTGCTTCTAATAACCACAGAGCGGCTTCTCGACGTTTGCGACATGACGTTACATTCGTGGCCCCAGTAAGACACAAATATTAAGATGAGATACTTCAGGAAATACTTAAGTGACACAGCCAGAAACAGAGTATTTTAGCACGGTAGAAATTGCTTGTGTGGAGAAATACTAAAACCTCACTAGCTTCCCACATACAATGGGAGACTGCCCCAGAGCACAGAGCTACACCCAGCCAAACATTTTTGAATGTAGCAATAACACACTAAGTTTTATTTTAAAATTAACGCAGACCAGATTTTCTCTCCAATAAGCTAGGGGGTCAAAATCAAAGCACCGAGTTTGGACACGAATAAAAGTAGCATCTGCTCCAGAATGCACACAGCACCATGGAAAGATACTTAAGTGATCAAAGCTACCAGGTACTGGCTCTAATGCTATTTAGATCCTAAGCAGCCCTCCCAGAATGATAGCCTTATCCTAGGGGACTGAGAAGGAAGCCTTCATAATATAGTATATTCCAATGCAATTTTTTTCATTTCTTGCATGGAAAAAAAAAAAAAGTTCAATGTTTCTGTGACTTGGTTTCTCTGTCTATCAAATCAGAATTACACACACTGGTAGATTTAGCGACTGCTTTAAATCCTTCAAGGTATGTTTTTACATAACTACTATATTACACATCTACTTTTAGTATTCACCAAGACACTTTTAAAGTACATGAAAAATACTCAAAAAATTAAAAACCAGTGCTCAATTTAACTTCTTGACTATATGAAAATTTAGCACATTAGGGAAAACCAACAGCTGTCCAAAATTAATATAAGAAATCCAGACTTACATTTGTGTTGCAGAGTTTATATTGCTTGTAGGCGCCAATGCATACAATAGCTGCAGCCCTTTGAGGCTGGGGCTGACCCTGGACTGCCTGATGGGATGCAGACCCATGATGGCTTGAGTCACTGCTATGAAAAAAGTTTTGAGAGACTGGAAATGAAGATGACTGATAAACTGAGGGTCCCAGGACTTGGTGTCCAGCTTGAGGCCCACCTTCTTCTTGATAAAGATTCCCATGTTGAAGTGAAGGGCTAGCTGACTGACTGTAAGAGTTCATGAGACTTGGACTTTGATGAAATGCATGGTTCCTTGATGACTGTCGCTGCCTCCGAAGTTTCTGTGGCTGCTGACCAGTATCAGTTTGTAAAGGCAAAATGTATGGCACTTTTCCATATCCATACTTTCCTGGTCCAATAGGATTTCTGTTTCTGCTTCTAAAAGCAGGGAGAGAGAGAAAACAGTTACTGAATTAATAAGCAAATGAGCTATTGGATACTTACATAACTTGCTATTTGTCTAAGTTACTCAGTGCAAAGCAACAGTGGGGTGGTAACGTTGGTATTCTTTTAATCCGTAGGGCTCTCATTTAAGATGGAAATTCTGAGAATGAAAGCTGTATTCCTGAAATTCATAACCATGTTTCTGAGGAGCTTGAGATACATAACAGCAGGGAATCCCTACTGTGGATTTGGGTAATGAAAGAGGAACATTTGAATGCAGTATGGCAAAGATCATTAAACACTTTCTATCTGTTTAAAAGGCCTCCTGTGGTTCTGCCTCATTTGCTACTCAAATATAAACAGAGAGAAAAAGGATGGGGAAGATCAAAATATTACTAAAACATATCTGGAAAGGATGACAAATACAGGAAAATATTCTTATTATGGTACAGAGCTTATTTTTTCCTCCCTCTTTGGCCAGCAGATTAAAATTTTACTTTTTAGTTTTTGTTTTCTTTCAAAATACATAAGGTATGGATTAGCAACACATTTAATTAATACGTCATGACCTGCCAATTTGTATTTTCAAGATAAAAGCCCACCTTTCATGGTACATTACTAAAACATTATACAAAGTTTGACAGAAACAGAAGTTTGAGGCCTGCTCTCTTGAACACCAATCTCCTTTTCACTTACTGAAGACCCCGTGTTTTGGGCCATATTAAGCATACATAAAACCACATAAGAGAAGTACAGGAAGTTATGGGGTAAGGAAAAACTGAAGGCACGAGAGCTGTATTCTAGCAGAGTGTGTCTCTCAGGAGATATCCTCATCTGCTGTCCTCAACGCTGAGGTCGCTCCCCTGCCTGAGCACACACTGTACGGCACACAGCTAGGACAACAGCTTGAGAGTTTGCTCACCTGCACCTAGGACCCACAGAGTTTTATTTACTCCTAATGGATAGTGATAGACAAACTCAGGCACAGGACTTGAAACCAGCATCATACAGTGATGCTGTTCGGCCACGTACATGCCCCACCTCTGGGCACAGAGCTCTGAGCTAGCCGGGAGGTGCTCGCTGGAAAGTAGCTCCGGCTCCCATGCACCCACAGAAACTCAGTGGACTCAGTCTAGAAACTCCCTTCCAAATTACAAATGAAATGAATGATATGACATCTGTGTCATAGTACTGAAGAGGATTAATCCTGGAATTTTATCTGCAAGCAACAGGCCCACTTGCACTTGTTTTCCTTGCCATCCTGTGCAGCTCAACATCCCACCAGGTCTTGTTGTACCGCAGCAGTCTGAAGAAAAAAGGTCACAACAGTATTTCTCCCAGTTGAGAGCAATCTGTGGATACAGATGTTCTGGTTAACCTTTGCAGCTCAGGAAGGGAGACACACTTTACAAAAGGTCATTTGCCTTCTGTCCATAAAATATATTTATATACTTCAATATATATAAAGTAATAGACTTGAACTGCAGTGAAAAACAGAGGTGATAAACTGACGTTCTTATTTTCTAGAAACTGCAACGTTACAGGTATCAGACAGCCACCAGATCAAAGACTTTTCGTTGGGTTTGTTTTTTCCTTGTGTTTGTTTTCCTCCTCAGTCTTACATTCTCCCCAGACTCTTGTTACATGGAAACCGTGGAAGTCCTTTACTTAACATTCTAGCTTTGGGGCCACGTGGGGCTTTTAATCAATCTTCCTGGCTCAAGGATGTGTGAACAAGAGTGTTGATTTACCCTGGCAGATAAGCGGCCAGTGCTCTCGAGCTGTTTATACCAGTTAATCTGCTCAGTGACCGCAATGGTCATTGCTGAGGTGGGTTTTTGGTGGTTACGGTAGAGAAAAGCAGTACGATGGTTTCTCTATTAAGGGAGGGAAAAATTAGCTTCCCGTAAGGAGACAGGAAAGGAAATACAAAGAAATTATGAATGCCAATTAGTTCAGAAGATGAGACTAAAAACAACTGGATTTAAATGAGTACAGTTTTGTGTGCATGTTGTTTGCTTCTTTGTTTATTTGTAAATGGCCAAATGAATTGGCTTCTCCTACGTTGCTGCCATTTCTCATTTTTAATATAACCCTTCATTTCCAAGCAAGAGTAAAATCAAGTTAAAAAAAAAAAAATGTCCTCCTTTCTTGAGATTTTTGGTCATATTTTGTCATCTGGAAAAACTTCGGTATGAGAGAGTTCTTGCGATGCACCTGACATTTTGGAGCAAAGTGGTTCATCTTGGAAAAGAGATTCAAGCCCTTATTCTCACCGACCCCAGTCTCTAAGGAGTCTGACCAACAGCAAACATTCAGCAGCAGCTCCTGGCACGGAGGAAGGCAACATTTCATTGGAGGGAGCACAGACCACGTGGGCTGCTGTTCCGAAGCGCACGATGGCCTGCCTCATGCCAGTGCGCTGGCAGGGACAGACAGAGGCTGCCAGGTCTGTTGCAATTAGCTCTTGAAATTTACAGTCTAGTGAGGTTGCTTGCATTTGGCATTAGCAGGGGGAGAAAGCTGAGAATAACAGCAATAAGCCATTTGCAGACCAGTAGAAGGGCAGGAATATGCTTCTGTCTCAGCCTTCTAAATGCCAAATTTATTGCAGCAACAACCACTAGAATCTTCCACAGAGGAACGGCTGGACATGTCTGACCTGCCTGGAGGAAGTGCTGCCTGGCAATCTTGGAGAGGTCAAGCAAGAGGTCAGAAATGAGACTGATGTTTGACTGTTCATCTCCAGTTCAGAGTCATGAATAAGAATTGAAAAGAAATGAAGGATATGTAAGAAATCGCAGGCAAACTAGGACTCCCCAGCCTGGAATAAGACCATGAAATGCACAAATCCCAGTCTTAAATATAGCATAAATATTATGTGAAAGACAGACCCATTGTTGAGGGCACGAAGTGTCCAAAAGCTGCTGGAATCTCCCCAAATTATTTGCAGAAACTAGGAATAAATGATTTTGAAGGAAGACATTTTCTTGTAAAAGGGTTGATTGCTGCAACAACCACTCAACAACAGCTTCTAAGAAGTGAAAGCAGTAACAACATTCTTACTGTTAGTTACTATTTCATCTTGACTACTTCTACACTGTAACCAGGAAATGGTGCTGAAGTCCCCACTGATGAAGAAATGAGGCACCACGTCTGGCAGCTAAGGGTGCCAGCACCCTTCTGATGACATGACTGGTTGCATCAAGGCTCACCCTGGGTGAGTCCTCTCCTTTGCCTCTTCCCCATAACCCACCTACAACTGCAGCGTACTGCTGAATACAAGTTTCATTCTGCTCAGGTGGTGCAGTAATTATGGTCTGGAATTTTCATTGGAACACCCTTCCTATGAAATGGAAGGTTAACTGCTCGTAGCTGGGAGTTTCACATTTCTTTCACCATACAAACTGCTGGAAACAAAGTGGAATACTCATTGTCTAATTATTAACATTTTTATTAGTGTTTATGCACTCATTTAAACCAGTATTGCCTAGATGGAAACTATTCTTAGCTCTGTCTGTTTTGCCTTAAAGCACCTTTCCTTCACACTTGGCAACATCCTTAAAAATTAGGAATGTAGTTTGTTGCAATGTAATTAAGAAGATTGTAAAAATAGCTTGGTGGTAATTAGCTTTTATATTTCTCAGGGTAGAAACTTCATAATCAGAATTGAACTAACCTTGTTGTCACTGTTTGATTTATGCTAATTCAAACCAGCTCTGATCTGCTGGTAGGAGATGGACGTAGGCGAAGCCCTGATGGCTCTTTGGGAGTTTTCAGTTGACAGCAGGACTTACATTTATCAATTCCTTCTCATAATCCACGTTATTCACTTATCCTCAAAACATCGTTTGGAAAGCTCCTCTTTATTGTTCTTTTTTTTTTTTCCCCTCTCTTTTTTTCCCCCATATTTTTAATTCTTTAAAACAAACAAGCAAACCAAGCAACCAACCAACCATCATCACAACTCAGGTCAGAGCTGGGCTGCATTCTCATTTACTGCAACAAGTAAAGGAAGAAAAAAGAATCAGCAAGTAAGAGCACTGCCTAAACCTTGCGTCTTATCCAGACCCAAGCTGGAGTGACATTTTCAAGCAGGAGGCTATGCATATCTAGGTATGCTAAAAACCAACAGACTCAGCTTTCTTAACGTAACAATGGTTAAGAAGAGCATAAGTAGGATGTTGAGGATGTATTGCCAAGAAGTGAAGTTTAACAACTACAGCCAACATCTCCCAGGCACACACTGAAAACCCAGTGTGAGCACAATGTGAGCTTTAAACTACTCTGACAAAGCTTTTGCTATGGAAAACCAGAGGGGAAAAATGCCACCAAGAACAGAGTTATCATCTAAAGGCAAATTATTGCTTTAGAGAAAATATATGTTGAAAAGCAAGTAACAGCACAAAGTGTTTCATGTCAGCCCATAGCCAGTAGACATCTCTGATCTATTGTGTTTATCTCGAGGAGAGGCATAACAGCTGTTTAGTGCCGATCTGGCGATCTTGTTAGGCATAATTCCCACATACACACACACCTCCCTGATAGTTCAGACAAATCTGTTTAGCACTTTGAAAAACAAAGTGATGAGCACCTTTAAACTTAAGCCAACCTAAATATATTCTTGATTTCAGAAACACATTTGCCCGGACAAGTTCAAGAAATCAGTCTTTGAGCTGCTAGTGTAAGGACTGCAGCAAATACATGTTAAAATAAGTATTATTGGCTAGTACTCTTTTCGGTCTCATTATCAGCATATTCTCTCATGTTAGGGACAAGTCAGCTGAGAATACCAAGAACTTTTACAGCACATTTTGAGCAACAAAAAGGGAATTTGTTGCAGTAGCTTTTCCTAACTGTAGCCCCACACATAGCTGTCCCTCAACAGGCAAATAAATGCATTATCATTGCCTCAGAGCTTACAAACTAAGAACAATGCTTTGAACCTCAAGTGTTCTTGAGGTTCACTAAGAATGAAGTACTTCCTGAGCTGGTGGGAGGGTTGTTTATATCGACAGAAACCCTCTTTGAACCAAGGATACATAACATCTTTAAAATACACAAGTAATATTACGGATATCCTAGGCTTTTACCTGCTCTCTGAAGTGCTCTTCACAAAGCCACTCTCATACATATCTTTTTCACTCTTCCCTTTTTCATCACTTCATTTCTCCTTATACTTCTCCCATAGTTCTCCAAAGAGGTTCCCTGGCTCACTTCCATCTGAAGCATAACTTGATTTCTTTCTCCTCTGATGTCAGACAAAGTAAGGAATGCATTTTACATGAGCTTTGCAGCAAATCCTTCAACTTATCTCTCTATCAGAATACTTCTCTTGTAAATGAAGAACTGCAAGGTTGAACATTAGCAAACATCTTGTTGACACCACAAAAGACTTGTCCTATGGTTGAAATGATGTCTAAAACGAACCCAAAGAAACTGCTAATTCCCTTTCTTTCCAGTTACCAACCTTTTACTCAGTTTTTCAGGGAACAACGTAATAATAATTCTCGCAGGACTTCTGCTCCCTAAGGCAATTCCCCTGAGCCACCAGTTTTACCAGGCCTGAGGAGGAAAAACTGCACACCAACCACAGGCCTTGTGGTGTTTCATTTTTCCAGATTTACTCATTCCTACTGAAAGGCAATATTCTGTAAACCATAAGAGACAATTCCCTTGCCTGGATGCCCAGCCACAAACACCACCATTATGGGAAGCTACAGCAGCTCATCACAGAGCATTCAGATAGACGCGAAACAAACACTTGGCATCTTCTTTTAATTTTGTTGGGATTTTGGTCAAGATTTTTGGTTCAGCCAACTGTGCACACAGCCTACTGCTGCTCTGGGTGCCCAGGAACCAGGCATGCTTTGGGCTCCTCTTTCTTCTTCTCACCTGGGGATTAAGCATCTTCTTATAATCTGATCTCTGAACTGCTCCAATGACACAGCCATCAAGCCACAGCTAGCACCTACTCAGGCTGAGTGCTCATCTATCACCAGAAACAGTTTCTATGGGCACAAGGAAAGTGGGAGTAAACAGACTTAAAAGGAAGTGTACAAGTAAGACTTACAGCTTTTTTTCCCAAACAATACTCCACATTATGAACCACTGCAAAATGTCTTTTACATTATTCTGATTTGTGCTTTTGATTCTTTTTCATTTTCTGTTTGTAAATGAAATATTTCAAAAAGTATGTGTCTCTGATTCCCACTAGAAATTCAGTCCTAAAGGAGCTCAACCCCTTCAGCGCCTTATCAAAGCCTTACATTTCAGTTCCTACTACCCTGAGTGATTTTAAAAGGACCGTAGGCATGCTTAAATCAGTAGGTCAAATCCTCTTCACCTAAATCAGTTATGTATATTCTAACTTCAATCTGTGGATAGGCATAGCAAGATTTAACCTAATATTTTGGAACATAGCAAAATATCTATCTAGGAGCACACATTACTAGAGCTGACAACTTTTAAAGAACACTACCCATTTGCATTCAGTTCAAGTATTTAATAAGTTAGAGTTGCATCGATCTTGTTTCTGAAGAAAAGTGACTTATTTGCTATTCCTATCAGCAGTCAAATTATTAAAATTTCGTTCCAACACATGAAATGTAATTAAACAAAAAGTCTTTGCGGACACGAAACTTTAAATGAAGGAGAAAAAAAAAAAAAAAAAAAAAAAAAAAAAGAGAGAGATCCTAGCTACACAAGTTTCTGTTACAGGCCAAGTGTGTGTGTATATATATATATATATATATATATATCTTTAAATGCACTTTATTATTTTTATCATTCCTAAGATAGCATCCTTAAAATCTTCAGATACTCCTTTTTTCCTTCATATGTGAACACTATAACTGACCTACAACTGTCCTACAACTGTCCTACTTAATAATTTGTTTTCTAGCCCTCCTACTGCTTTCAATTTTCTTTCACATTTTAAATGTTCTCAGACACACAGCTAACAAAGTTTGCTTTAAAAAGATTGTCCCCCCCTGCATTTTTGGCTGCCTTTTCTTAAGTCACAAAATAAACTGTCTTACCCTGCTTTGTACCTCATAGTATTTTTGCAGATTCTTTCACAGGTATCTTTAAAAATGAAAATGACATACTGGTGCTGGGGAACGTATTTCCCTCTGCCCAGAAGGGGAAGCTCTCAGCAGTCAGGTTGATCCACATGAAAGCCCACTGTGTATCACCTCTCAGTACTGTACAGCCCCGTGCAGTTTTGCATTCCAGATACTCGCTTTTCACCAGTTCTAAATCAATCTGGAGAAAATCGCTTCAACATGAATGAAAGAAGGGAGACCTTTGACTCTGTTTTATGTTACAAAAACGCACGCCTATCTGCTCACTGACCTAGAAAATAGCCTTAAAGTGGCGAGCAGTTATCTTTGCCACATGTCTGGTCACAAGAGAGTTAAACCACCCCCTCTGAGAATAATATCGCACATTAGAAAGTGGAGCCATCATCACCAAATTAGTTTGCCACATTATACCAAATTATCCACACCTCATCAACACATTTCATTGCAATTAAATTGGTGTAGGCATTTCTTTCACTCTGATTTTCATTATCAAGGTAACTAAAACACTGTAACTAAGTAGTTTGGTTATATCTCTTGCAACCACAGCATGATTTCTGGATATTCACTATCCTCCCACTCCCCCCAAAATCACAAAACCAAGGTGGTTTCATTTTGTGTAGGAGTTAAAAAAGGAAAAAAAGGATTTCAGAGACTGATGTTATGCAATCTGTTTTTAAAGAGTTGCCCTTAAATCCATTATGATTATAAAAACACGTGTTGTGTTTGAGTGTACTGTGTATGCATGCGAGTATGAAAACTGCTGTGAGAATATTTGTCGGGGATGATTCTTCTGTCATTTCTGTATAGTATTGTAGGCAAAAATATTTTTCCTGATAGAATAACAAAAAATGTCACTAGGGAGCAGGTCTCAACAGCTTGAATTAATACAAGACAGATACACCTGGACTATCACAAATGATTTTTTCCATCCTCAGAGATCATGACTAATAGCCCTGCCTAGCACAGAGGTAATTTATTAGCATACAGACTTCCCACCTTGGCTTTTGCATATCTCCCAGCAAGTGCTATGTAACCTCATTTGTATCATGTCAATGCTGAGTTAGGACTCCATAACTGGAACCAAGATCCTACAGTCTTCTTTTCTATGACCAGAATAATGCCTCCGATCACATGAAGTTTTCATTGCGAGCCTACAGGTTCTGCCCCTTAGCTTTGTCTTCAAGGTTTGATTGAATGTCACCATTCAATGCAAGTAAGCACATAACCCTATCGAGATGTAACAAAGCCATGATGGGAGCTTTGTTGCATTTCTACCCCTTTCTGACCTCTCAGTAATTCACTGGAAAACTGTACTGTCGCATGCCCGATGGCACACGAACAGCATTCTCGCCTCCCCTCCTCTCCTCTAGCACCCCACTCCGGAAAGCTTGAAATGTTCAGCAGGAGGAGTAAGAAAGTTTCAGTGCTGGCTTGCAATAGTAATATCGTGTTACCTTTTCAGTTTTGGTAATACCACTCAAAGCATGCTCACAGTAGCATAATAAAAACTGATACTAATTAGGTAATAATAAGCGAGACCCAGAGCCTATCATGGGGATTAATAACCAGATGAGAGGTGGGACAGCACAAAGTCAACCTGAGGTCAAAACAGCCTCAGTTTGCTATTCGTTTTGCCAGGAAATTCCTCACAGGGAGCTCTTTATTGCCATTAGAAGTTGTTTGGAATTTTATTCAGAAGGAAAATAAACATCTTTCTCATATGGCTTTAAATCCCCCCAAGCGCCACCAAAATGAATTCTTTGATTACTACTGTTGCTCTTAGATTTTTCTGGAAAATTTATCCTCAGAACAGGATGAAATCTTTCTCTGCCTTCCTCCTGCACACACATCAACCCCCAACAAGCTTTTGTAACCGTAGAGGGTTTGGGCTAAAGTGCATCACGTTTTCTGTCTGTTAGGAAAATAACGAAAGGAGAGATGGCGAAGTACTTGAGCTGGGGTTTCTAGTCCAAATATGAAAACGACCGAACACCCACACCAATAAATATAAAGCCTGAAAACTTGAGAAAATACTTTGTTCTTGAACCTGAGGGTCAACTTTTGTCCACCTCTACCAATTGGAGCTTACTAGCACAGGTCACAAAAATTACATCAGAACATGCAGCTAACAACGCTTACATTGGTTAAGGAAGTAACAACCGAATTGTACCTTCAGAGGTTAACTTTGGACCTGCCGACCAAGTGACCCACACCTGCCTGGTCAAAGCATCCATGAAAGGAGCTTCCTTCATAAGGAAACTGCTCTGACATTAAACGATACGCTCTTCCTTTCCATTGCCCACAGACCCAGAAACGCACGCTGACCTGCGCAGGGCACCAGGTAGCACAGCAGACTTCCACGTCAGCGGCTGGCAGCAGAACAAAGACCACAGAGCTACAGCCGTGTACGGACTTGATGATTTTTGGATTATATCCTCAGTGCAAATCTTTCCTCTCTATCCTCTTCCAAATACAAAAATAGCTCTAGGGAAACCATTTCCCTAATAACGTATTTCTTTAAACATGCGCTATTTATCTAAACCTACTTATTTCATTATTCTGTTGATAAACCTAATATGTCATTTTTTCTTTCTGCCAGTAAGAACCACATATGTTGGTGTTTAACCCAGCACAAAGCACGCTCAGCACTTAGAGATGGGCACAGAAATTTTTCCTGTCTACCATGAAAGTCCGCTTGCAGAAAAAGTAAAGGCGGCAGTTGCAAAGCATCCTAACAGCTGCTTGAGATAGCAGAAAAATGGAAAATAAGCAAGTCCAGCTGCCTCTTAATAGTCTAATCCAAGTATTTTTAATGCTGGTAAGTAGCTGATGATTCAAACTGCCCTTTGAGGGTCTGTGTGCGTGATGGATGCTCTATGGGTGAGCCCCACACTGACACAACGTGGAACCAAGCACAGTCAGCAAGTGCATGTAGAGAAGAGAAACCAACAATTCTCTCACCAAAAAAGAGACTTAGAAGTGCAACATTTAAGAAGTACTAAAACCTAGTCCATGAATGATATTTCCTTTCAAGATATGTTTTCGCTCTTAAACTATTTGTTATCCTTTGGCATGCCCTTATTACTTTTCCATACATGCCTCTCTTTAAAGCAGCCTAAATACTTTCATATTTTTACATTATCTCCTCATTCTTGTTTTTTCTCATTGTACAGTATGCTCCACACATTTTGTCCGGAAGAAGTACGGAACAAGGCTGAGCTGCTGGAACTCCACTCTTCAAAGCTGAGAAGAGCTCCCCTCCTTTGCCAGTGGATAACCCAGAGAACCATCAGCTTCTTTCTGTGTTTCCATCCTCATTCCAGTGACTATCATCTCCTAACACATTTCAGCTATGCAAGAACTCCATTTACAGCACAATGATAAAGAGGAGAACGCCTAAACTTTACATGTTAGGCTTCTAGGTAGGCTGTAGGTACCTCAAATACGAGCTTCATGTGGAGCCGTGGTTTCTAAAGCCTAACTCAAACACACATGACCTAGCTTTCAAAAACTGAAAATGTGAATATCTTTCTTCACAGACAAGGTACTTTACAGTTTATGATACATAATTTATATGTTGAGTTTTGCTAAAGGAACTGAACAGTTCTTTGTCAGCTGCCTGGAAGTAGGCAGAGGACTTTTCCACTTGTTGCTAAATGATACAAATATATTTGGCTGCTCTGAAGGACTGCTGTTAAAATGTGTTTGCCTTGGAAGCCATCCCATTTCATTTTACCACGCTGTCAAATGTGAGCTTATCTCAGTCACAAACGTTCATCCCCCTTTTATTGTTTTGTGAAAGTATCCTAAAATTACAGCTTTCATATAGTCCAATACAGCAAATAGAAATATCCCTGAAAGTTTTCTCTGACTGTATACACTGTGAAAACAGATTTTTTTTTCTAATAGCCTGATGTCATTTTCCATTATCAACCATTCAGTGAACATTTAACACTGTCCTACAGTAAGAAAATCCTATCTAAAGTAACTTACATTTTGAAATTTATTTTCCTTATCACCAACAGGGCCAGCAATCTTCTTTGTAAAGAAGGTTTGTCCTCTGGACTTTGTAAATTAAGGGAAACTGCTAGGTTTGTCATTCCTGCAATTTCATTTTCAAGTAACATTTCTGTTCTCATTCTGTTTTCACAGTCACCACCAAAGAATCTGAAAGTTATGCAACACTGCAGGCTTTAAAACCACCAGGGACCCTCCTAATACAAGATGGAAATAACTTATTACGCAAATAAGATTAAAACACCAACCTTAAATGCACAGTCTTTTGCCAAGGGGCAGGGTAAGGGCAGTGGGGGTGGATATCTACAGCAGTACAGAAGCTTGCATTGTGCTTAGGAAAGCAGTGCGATTTTCAAAACCAAAGACCTCCATCATGCAGGAAAGTGGAGCCATGACAGACACTGCAATCATTTTAATATTTCATACTGCAGGGCATTTACTAGGAAACAGCTTCACTTCTGCGAGCAGTCAAAATTATTTTCTGCTCATTGTCCTCTCGTTTTCCGAAACTGCAGCAGTTGTTTCAAACTGTTCCAGTCTCTCCCGGCCTGCAGAGGCCACCAGAGCAGCAAGGCACAGCCCAAGGGGAGGGAAGCCCAGCTGTGCCCGCAGCCTGGCAGGTCTGCAGCAGAGGCCAGGCCAGCTGGGATTTCCTTGGAGACAGAAAGTGCCAAGGGGCTGGAGCAAACAGGCTTTGAATGACTTTGTGCCGATGGTTCAAGGCCAAGCTTCCAACATTAGTAATAACTCAGCTATGTACTACAACCTGTATCTGTTACGCTGTGCAGCTCCGAACAGAAACGCATTATACTAAACGATTAAGTAGGAAAACAGAAGAAAGAAAATACGACTTCTCTCTCAATTTGGTCTTGTTAACACTGCTCATAGAAGTCTACCTCTGGCATTCTCTGAGTTCTTGTAAGATCATCTGTGCAATATTAAAGTTACTCGCAGAACTTCTAGGCTGTCCGTCTGCATGGCTTTGAAAGAAAGAGCAGTGATTAAAGGAAATGGCCAACACCTCGGATGATCAACATCTGAACATCTGGTCCCACTCTTTGAAATTTAAGTTTCACTGAGACAAACAGAAGGAAAACAGCTTAATTTCCAATTTCAAATATTCCTTTAGACAGAGAGAGTTTCTTGCAGGGGCCGAGGATGTCTTTATCACCAGAAATGAAGAGTCATGCTCCCTTAATTGTGTCAGGCTAGAATATTGCCTCAAGGTAACATTGCTTTTTTTGGCTAGGGCCAGTACGAGGTCTTTAAAAAGGAGAGGGAATTACGGTTGACTGCTTCACCTAAGAATCCTAAAGAAGTAGATAAGAAAGAGGTTTTGTATGCTTTTTTTTTTTTTTTTAAAAAAAAAAAAAAAAGTACCACCACACACACACAAAAAAAAATAAAAATAAAAATAAAAAATCACATCTCCCAGAAGAGGGCTGAGACGGAAAGAAGCAGAGAACTTCCACCTGCTGGAACACATAATCTGAGGAAAGACAGAATACAGAAGTTTCAGGAACACTCCCTCCCAGGGGATCTTCCATGCCTGTTCTCCTCAGTTTCCAAACTGGAAACACATCTGTTTTCTTTTCATACACATATATAAAAACCTGATAGTTTTAGCTGCAACAAATGGCAGACTGGTATCTAAGAAGAGAACAAAGCGTTTTTCCAGAAAGGAGAGGTTGTTGAAATCAATTCTAACAGCGCTGTTCCATCCAGCCTTAAAGACTGAACAGCAAATACTAAAAAGTTGATAGCAACAGGTAGATTGTTTAAAATATTTTATGTTTTAAAACCCACTCCCCCTCCCCCCTTTTATTTTTGTTTCAAAGAGGTGGTAGAAAACAAAGGGAAACAGAAAGCCCAAAAAAGAAACTTTCTGGGGAAAAAAAAGCTAACAAAAACACAATTTTGATTAGAAAAAGTGAACAGACAGGTGGCCATTCTTCCCAAAATGTTTCACTTTTTTTTTTTTCAATCAATTAAAATTAGAATGATCTAATGATAAAGCTACTACTTAAGATTTTTATTATTATGAAGGAGATGGAAGTGTCAAGTAACAGAAAAGGAAAAATATCTCAGTAAACTAAATTTTAAAGAGAAATAAAGTAAGCTGCTTAGCACAGCTGTAGAATTATTATATATGTCCTTGGGTATCATCGTACCAGTAATCAACATAGACTGATTACTGCCTTTCACAGAAGATGGCAAACATTATGAAAGTCAGCCTTAATCTTTAATGATTTTTCCATAGGTATTAAAAAAATATTGACTCTACTCTGATATGCCATTCTTTATATATATCACTGATAGCAAGAATAAAACATGTGCATGTACACTGTACCTCTTTTCTGCCTTGGTGCTCTGCCTCTGGGACTGAGAATGCCGGCTGCCTCTCAGAGCTCCCCTGCTCAGATGGCTGGTGTTGTGGCCTCCTGAAGAAACAGAGGCCCGAAGGCCAGCCCAAAGCTGCTGCTCTTCATTCCTGTGGAGCGGCACAGATGTACGGATGGCAGAAATGACATGGCCAGGATAAGCAGTCAGTGAGTCCTCGCGATGGCGGGCATTCTGATGAGCAAGAGTTCTCTCCGAGGCCGGGTACTGCCGCCCTGGCCGTCGGTAGCCCCTTTCGCGGTAATATGCTGGGAGGCAGGGCCGCGTTTGCTCCATCACACCGCCACTGCAGCTCCTAGAGCAGGCAGACCAGGGGCCCCAACTTCCCCACATGCCTGGGATTCCTGCACTGCTATCTTCAGAGGCATCGCTTTGCTCTTCTATCCTCTGGGGAACCTGTAGACACAACAGATTGACTTAGGAACAAGAATTGACAGTGTAACATGAAGATAGTACTGATAATCTTTTCTAAAATATTCATTCTGCCTCACATAATGGAACTGAACTTCATAGGAAGTGACTTGTCTTATTCATTTCCTGACGGTGGCTGCCTCTTCTGTTAGTACAGTAGGTGTCCTACAGCCATCATCCATTCAGATGGATGGATATGGTTTAGGACTGGCTGGATAGTATAGGTTCTCTGTAGTCCTCAGCAATGGAAAACATTGTGCAATGCAAAGCTTGGAGACTTTGCATTGAAAACTGTGTCGACATTAGCCAAAATCAGGAGGTAAGGTCATCTTTGGTGACAACGTAGGTCAACAAATACTGACTGCTCTCTTCCACTCTGATGGCTGAACAATGGAAATTGCTACTGGCAAACTCAGGCTGCAAAAAATATTTCAGGAACTCCCTTCTAACGTGGAACTTTTTAAGAAAGCACTAACGTAACAGGACAGGCTGACTGCCAACCAGGCAAAAATATTGCAATAGTTAACTCTTATACCACCACTTCCCTTCCACCCTCAATATTAATTCATGCTCTTCCCAGAATACCTCAGGGAAAAGAACTGCCTAAGATGACATGCCCAAACCCACATTCACAGAAATCCCCATCAAACTCAATAAGCAGAAAGACAAATGATTGGTCTCAGGCATTCAGTGCTATTTCGTACTGGTGCACACCATTCAGCACCACATGGACAGGGAAACAAAGAAGAGCCCCCAAAAGAGGGTGTTTTGCTCTGGATACAGCTATGAAGGATTACAAATGAGAATCACAGAATCACAGAATCACCTAGGTTGGAAGAGACCTCCAAGATCAGCTGGTCCAACCTCTGACCTAACACTAACAAGTTCTCCACTAAACGCTACATCTAAAATGAGGATGGAGCCAGGCTCTTAGAGATACCCTGTGCCAGGACAAGACGCAACGGGCACAAACTGGAACACGAAGGCTCCATCTGAACATCAGGAAACACTTCTTTGCTGCACAGTGACTGAGCACTGGCAGAAGTCACTCAGAAAGGCTGTGGGGTCTCCTCTTTGGAGATCTCCAGAAGTCACCTGGGCAGGGTCCTGGGCAAGGTGCTCTGGGTGCTGTGCTTGGGTAGGGGCTGGACTGGATGGGGTCCTGAGCTCCCTGCTGTCCTCCACCATTCTGTGATTAGGAACAGCACAGGCTGTTGCTGTAAGGAGAGTTAACCCTTCCAGCTGCGGTCAAGTATTTAAACAACTGGACCTTGATGTTGGCAATGTATCAGCACAGCCTGCAAGTTACAACCACCCATCTCCCTGTGAACTTGTGCCCCAAGTTTTACACATTTTTGGAGCTAGATGTAGTCAGGATTTCTTTGTGTTTCACAGTGGGCAGTGTTTAACTTTGTCACACAGAAAATAGAGCCATTTTGCATTAAATGCACAGCTGTCGTCTCCCTTCTCCAACTGGTTAAATCACTGGTTTTCAAAGCAGGCTTCCAACACCTGATTCTCACAATTGTTAATATGCACAGCATTCTTTTAAATTAGCATCCTTTAAGCATTTACTTATACTCCAAATAACCTTTGATCAACAATCATACATGCCTATCTCAAATGAGCTTTGGAGAAACAGCCATGTCCCTCTGCACGGCACTTCTCCCCACTTCAAAGGATGACCTTCTAAAACATAGCTTCCATTAATAATTTTGGCTCAAATGTTATTGTATAGCATTAAAAGATTAACATCTACATAGCTTGCCTCTAGTCACAGATAACACGCGCAGTCACTAACTGAACTGCAAACCACCCATGCCAGTCAGCACACGTTACTGATCAGCTCGCTATTAACATGGCAGGCTTTGGTGGAATGCGGTTTGCAAACATGGGTTGAATATACCATTACAATATGAAAAGCCAAGCCAGCGCAGGGTTTGTGGTGCTGCTGTGTAATAGTCAGTTGTGGTCTACATAATCTGAAACATTTCCCTCCTCTGAGGTTGCTCTCGCTCTTTCATCACCAACCACAGAAAAAACTGCATTTAATTATAACTTCTGAATAATAAAAAGCATCTGCAATAGTGTGATGTGCTCCCCATTTCACTAGCGTTATTTGAAAACAGGAGCAGATGTCTCTGTATTTAATGTCTCTTTTTTTTTTTTTCTGTGGGTACCCCATTTGGCATCAACCTTTTAAATCCAATAGCCTGTACAATCTAATAACCACATAATGTCAAAATTATGAATAACATGCAACAAGGTCTTGGTTTCTGGCTGTTATATTTGCAGTCATATCCAATAACAGAACATCACTGTCTTACAATATGACCGACTAAATAAGCTGTTCTTCAGTTAGCTATTTTTTCAGTCAATATTCACAGTTCACACATACGTTATACATTAATGCAGCTCTACCACAGATACAAAATGATAACTCTTATATAGAGACACTCTTCTGGTCTGAGCCCAGTATGCAGTCAAATTTACTTATTGTGAAACCAATAGTTCATTGGTTTCAGACAAGGCACATTTCATTTGTCTGGACTACATCATAATCATTTCTGTGACGGTTCAGTGCACTTTTTTTTTTTTCCTTTTGAAGCCAAAGGCGTTTATATAGGCACCAACTAAAATCCATTAGTCTGAAAGCAAGTCAAATCAGCACTAAAATAAGAATTATTTCATTAATCAGAAATAGAAATTAATATAATAGCCACAAGCGTTGACTTGTTGCATAGAGAACTTCCTGGCTGCCATACGTCATTGCAACAAGAATTGTTCCATATAAAATGATACTTCAAATGACTGAAGGCAGTATAATGCCATTTCACGCCGCTTAATCTTCACAGTAAAATAGTTCTAGACATAGCACAAGAAGGTTTAATCTATTTAAATCAGAATCTAATAATCAAACTAACCAAAAAGTAACAATGTAATGTCTTATATTGATATGCAAATATTTTCTTTTAACGTCTTAGAATCTTACTGCTAGGTTGTAGTAAAAATTCTAAGAAAGGGATTTTCAGTAGCAAATTGGGTTATGTACTTTTTTTTTTTAAATTAAGGTCTCTATTTTTTTCCGCTTTGAGAAAGATGGGGGCCAATGATGAATCTTTAGAGAACAATACAAGTGATTAGTGGTAAAACCTACTAAGACGACTGACTAAACTGAAGCTGTTTAGCTTATGGAACAGAAAACTTAGGAGGCAATAATTAGACTTACCAACAGTTTAAATTAAACAAACAGATCTATTCATCTTCTCTTTGCAGCAAGTTGTTCTCCATGTCTATAAACTTTACGACAATGAACAGTGGATTTGAATTTTAGCAGGGGTGATCCAAATTTGTAGGAAGAAGTACTTAGCAGAAAAGGCAAACGAAGCATGGGGACTGAATACCTGAGGAGATGCTGGTACCACTGCCTCACAGGCCAGTCCCAAACCTCTGTCGAGAACAACCAAGCTAGCACTGACCTTCCCTGGGGCGGAGCGGAGCACCTGGCCTACTGGACTCACAGGTCTCTGCCCGCCCTTAGGTCCTATGATTTCCAAGTTACCTTGTAGCCAGCAAGGAATTCTCACAGTGCCCTAGGATACAGCCAAGAAATTACAGGTAGCTAACAGAGACAGCAGAAGTATTCCAAAATACCTCAGAAACACCACAGACTGCAGGATTCCTGACTCTAGCTCTCCCCTCCCTTTAAAAATGACTCAAACAGCACAGTTTCTAAAGGGAAGTGTCTGAGCCCGCACAGAGGACAAGCAAAAAACATACTGAGTTTTCCTTGCAGAGCTAAATCATGAAAGCAATTTCTTTAACAGAACAGCACAGCCCACAAAAGAGAGATCAACTAAGCCATTTCATCTACTTTCCCATAGTTCATGATTGATTGCTCCTTCAGGAGACAGAGTAATAGCCATTCCAACCATGTAAGTACCATCAAAAAGATGTCTATCTACTGCAAGTTAATCAACCACCAAGGGTTTTTTTCTATACATTCAATCTATTTTCCCCCTTAGTTTCACCCCATAATTATAGCCCTTTCTTTCCTGTGCATTCTTCAATTATTTGGCAGCACAAGGCCTGTAAGTAGAAGTAGCAATTCCTTGTTTGTTTATAAATCAGCTTGTTGTACAAGACCTGTAAGATACAGTACTTGTGATTTAACTTACTGGTTGGGAACACCAAACAGAGTCAGTTAACAAACCTAATAAGACAGCAGAAGCCAACAAAGCAGCGAGGGAGATTTTCATGCACGTGACAGATAAGAAAACACATTCTATTTCCTCTTCTTTCCCTAATTTTCCCCAGGTCCATGCAACATGCATCATATTCATTTATTTGAGTTACCTAATCAAGTCAAGAATGATGATTAAAAACACATCACCAAAATGTTCTCTCAGAAAAAATGTGTGCAAGTGCCATGGACTTAAATGTGAATTACACATTTGTTGTGTTCTGCATACACAACCTTCAATACTAGTTCTGTGCTAAATGAAATAAATGCACAGGGAATATTAAAATCCATGGAATCAGATCCTATACGCAGAACTAAATCCGTATCTAGCAATCAATATTATCATGAAATGTGGAGGTGCTACAGTGCAATTCAGTTTGACTTCAAATAGTTTCACATACATATTTTCACTTACTTTCAAGACAGCAGGCACGAGTGTGTAGATAACAGTTACAAAAACTCAGTATATCATGAGTAACCAACTGAAAAACTCAAAAGCAGAACACGTTAGAATGCTTTGTCTCTTGTTTCCTTAACTACATTCACTTTTTTTTTTTTTTATGCACTGAAAAAATCAAACTTACTAATGTGCACATACTTCCAGCAATGACACTTTAGTGTGATGGAGAGTCCTGGCAGTAGGTGCCAAGGCCCTTCAGGACCAACTCCTGCTTTTGCCATTTCTAAGAAGAGTCCCACCTCGCTTTTCGCTTTTAAGCTGTTTTTTCTGCATAAGCCACAACATCCCTCACTTGCTTGGGCTGCTCAGGCCTCTCTTCTATTCTCCTTCAATTGCTTTTAAAGACCTACTTAGTCCTTTTGCTGTGCTTCCAACAGAAAGTCTCTAGTGATTTAAGAAAAAGAAGGAATTGGCAATTGTTTCCTTTCTCCTAATTGTCTGCCTGTTTGCTTACCCTGTAAACCCAGGGGGCCAGAATTCACTTTTTGTCTTCCTCTCTCTGGAATGTCTACTTCTCAGTGACAATTGCAGATATATAATTTGAATAATCCAGTCTTCTGTTTAACACTCCTCTTTTTGAAACAGGTAATTTTCTCCTCTGTTGCACAGTGCTTCAAGATTACAAAAACTTCACAGAAAAAAAAAAAAAAATATCACTACTGCATTATCAAGATTTCTTGCTGACAAATCAGTACCAGAGTAAAATTTAATCCTGGACGTTTTATTCAGACTTGGTTCTAAATTTAGCATCTGGCGGGATGAAGGCCTAGTCTGAAGCCACTCTGAAGTTTAATTACCAGCATGTTGAGATCTTTCCAACAGATTCATCCAGGCTAAGTTCTCAAAACATAGTAGAGCAGGAGTGAGGGAAGAAAAGAACTACATAGCAGTAATATTGTTCCTCAATTACAATCCTCTTTTAGATCTTTCCAGTGCCCAGGATAGCTGGTATTTGGATTCTTGAGATACTTCAGGTGCCTTTGTAGCACATAATGAGACCGAGCCCTAGGTGACTTGTTCTTAGCTGTTCTTTTTTCGAATGCAATGCATAAGATTTTTTTTATAAGTACAACTCTGATTTTTATGACAATTGAGCATATTAGTAAGTCTTGCAAGGTTTCATTTAATCTGGAAATTGACTCCTTAACTGAATGCTTTATTTACCTTATAACTTCAAGAGTATATTGGACAGCTTGCATCCTCATTGTCCAAGTATTCAGAAGAGAAGAAAACTGGTGTCACGGCTACTGCAGCTTATAAGCTTTGCAGGTTTCACTGTGGAATTTGTCAGTTACTTCTACAACAGCAGTTGGTTTATGTACTCAGCATGTACTGAGGAGAGGCCGTAAATTTATCTGGAGCTAAGAAGTTTGTGGCATCAGAGAGCAGCTGTCAGATCTTTGTAAGATCCACTAACTTCACCTATTTTTACAGCATTGTATTTTACAGCATCAGCATTTCAGCTTGCTTATTTCCCTAGCCTGCACCAGCGGTTGTCTGTAACGTATAAGTAACTATTTACAGACACACAGTTAAACACATTAGCATGAAAGTGGTCTTCTACAAAACCTCCTCTGCTGGGGAGGTCATAACAAGCCCATGTAAAATATGAATATATTTTTATCATATAAAATAGCTTGCCCATTCAGTAACGTTCACCACTCCACCGGAGTAGAAGTAAGAAAAGAACACGATGTGGAGTAAGAAATGAACACAAAGTGAGAGGACAGCAAGAGAAAACATTATGTTCTGAAGCTGAGAAATTCGCCTGTCTGGGCTTGTTAAATCCATTAGTCATCACTTTATACCTACAGTAAAACAGAAACAACTGAAATGACAAAACCTTATAAATTTCACCTTCACCCTATCAATCACAGGATGAAGATTTCACAAATCACTTACAGATATTTCTTTCTAATGCATTTGAATTTACACAAGAAGACAATGAGAAGATTGAACAAAGTGATATAATTTAAATGCATAGAAGGAAAGAATTGAGTAGGTCTATTGTTCACTTTCTTACTTACGAATTTTAAGGATTTTAGAAATGTAAAGTTGCCCTATAGAATGCAAACATCCTTCATAGCTTTCAGGTAGACTAATTCTCCATTAAATCTCTGCCAAATGCCGTTTTTGTCATTCTTGTAGCTTTAGTTCCATGACAAGCATGGAGCCTTGCCTTTCCTTTAGCGTATTAGAACCTTCATGTTGCTGAATTCAGTATGCCACCCTGCCACAGACTGCATCTCACATAGAAAAAGTTTCCTTGAATTCGTACAATGCAGCAATCACTCTGATCCTGAATCAAATGTTTCAGAAAAAAAGCCAGCAGTACACATGGCATTGAAATACAATGCAAATTTCTAGTACTGCCTCCATGAGAAAAGTCAGAAATAAGATCCACATCTTGGGATTTCAGCAGCAATTGTTGAAACTATACTATGCAGGAACGTCCCTGAAGAGGAAGTATCACTTGAGCTGAAAGCCACAGACATTTCATACACAACTGGTTGTGCATGAAGATGATGACTGACAATGCAGTACTTATTTGACAAACACTGATTTTAAATACTATAGGATAGCTTGCCCTATTAAACCAGCATACACACAAATTAAGTGTTCAGAAAAGTAGAAAACAGTGGATAAATTGGAGGCCCATTTAACCCAGCATTATGTTCTGTCTGTGGTGTAAAAGGAAGAGTTCAGGGAACAGTGTAAGGACCAGGACACATTTAGAGAGACATGCACAGAGCCCTCTACTTCCAGCTAATCAGTGATTTAAGGGCCTCCCTCAGCTAAACACCGAATGCAAATTGTTGTGTTTAATAGCCACTAATGGACATAACATCCATGAATAAAACTAATACCTTTCTTAGTCTATTTATAGTTTTGGCTTCAAAAATATCCCATATTTTACAATTCAATTATCCATTGTTCCTTGAAAAAGTGCTGCTTCTTCCACTGGTTAAGCATGAAGCCTGATAATTTCAGTGTGTACCTCCACATTTTTTCATTATGACAGACAACAAGTGCTCATTCTGTCTTTCACCATGCCACGATGTTTGATTTGAAACCACTCAGTGATGTCTCTCTGAAAATCATCAGCCCTATTCTGTTCTGTCTCCCTTTATAAAGGAAACAAGCAAGAATTCGGATTATCCTCATTCTCGGTACTTTTTCCAGTGTGCAATGCTGCACACAGTACTCCAAATATGCGTTAACGATGGACTTTCACAGTAATGACACTCATAATGCTTGGTGACCGTATATACCTTTTAATCAGCTACCTAATTAAGCAAGTTGCTATAGCCACAGCCAATGTTACTAGGCATTTTGCAGACACTCAGCATCTTATATACTCCCAAATTCAAAACTATAAAGGGATGAAAGACAAAGACAATCTTTAGATCTGGAGCTATCTAAACCAAATCAGACATTGCTGGTTTTCTCCAATTTTACTTTGGTAAAATAATATTATATTTCCTTTCTAACATGCTATCCAGAAAATCTTTTTTTCTGGTTAAACACTCTGAATCCCAATGGATTCATGAACAAATTAACTACATCATACTCCTAGTTATACATGTGAAAGGCATGTAAACAGACATGAATGTATGTTTTTCAAAGCTTTATGGAATTATTTTTTACCCAAAGACAAAGAAATTGTATCCAGAGGGGCATTCTATCACCTGCTCAGAACACCACCACCGATGTTACTCACTCTGCAAACTCATGTCTGTGTGCTAGCTGCAAAGTGGAATTAACAGAAGCTTGAATACCTTTGGAGTATTTTTGTTTTGCTTTGCTTTAATTCTAAACTATTATCATATTTGTCCTGTGCTTCCCAGAGCAAAGAGCTCTAATCCTATTAATATTTCCCAAAGCCCCTTAGGCTTTAAGCATTTTTAAATTGTCCCTCCCATGGACCTCCTTTTCATTATACCACACCTGATGACCCATGCTAGAGGCCAAACCATTGCCATCATTACCAGAGGAGTGTCAAGGCACTTCGAAAACTTGACTTTGTCCTATTTGTCCATTACCCGAGGGCTGCCCCTCCTTTATTTCATAGTTCTGATGGAAGATTCTGTTAGGGCACAATCTCTCACAAAAGATGTCCACTCAGCTTTTAATGCAACCAGGTCCAGCCGCTAGTATAATAAATACATTGTTGTTATTTAAAAAATCTGTATGTCATATTCAGGATGAGATCCGGCATTCCTCATGAATGTTTAACATCTTATTGTATAGCTGATGAATGGTCTGTCCCCACAAAAGAAAAGCTAGTTTCTGTCCTGTTAAAATTTCAAGAGTGTACAAAGAAAAGCAGGCTGACTCACAGAAACTAGAACTGAACTAAGGCTCCGAGCAGAGCACGCCAAATTTTGAATGGGCTGAGGAAATTATAGTTTAGTTTTAGAGCCTGTTCAAGTGTAACATTATAGTATTTCCCTGCCAGCATTGTAAACACATCTATGGAACTGATTTAATTCTTTCACCAGTCTAAGCATCTTAAAGGAATATTCTTCCAATATTAGTTCAGCTGATTTCCAATAAAGACCATACCTATATAGCCATGACAATTTCCCAGCAGAAAGTCTTTACAGTCCATTTTACAGCCATACATTTGGAACGGCTGTATTTTAAATGCCTCTTACAAGAAACATGTGGCACACTGGTGGTTTGATAAAAAGTAATCTACCAAAAACCTCCTGAAATTTGTAGATAACAACTTCTCAGATCTCTCAAGGCTAGCAGAAAAATGGAGCAGAGGCCAAGCAAAACATCATCACACAATGTGTATATGTCCGCTTGGTTAGTATGCCCTGCCATTTTAATCCTTCAGTGCATTTTGGAAGCCTTTAATCAGAGATGTAGTAAAACGTTTGAATTTTACAGTACATGGTAAGTGTAAATACTACCAGCTTAAACGATTTGGGTTTCCGCTCTTTGTATAAAAACTCTGTCTGAACATCTGTGCCTGTGAAGATTAAAGGGCTAAAAAGCCTGGAAATAGAAGACCTTTGTATTCACAAATCACCAAAGAGAGCTACAATGCCTGGAAAGCTTAACTGCCCCTTCAACCAACTTTGACCACATCTGAAGAGACTTGAACATTATTTAAATAGCCTAGAAAGTAAACAGCTCTGAACAAATTCAGAACAGTTTTTGTGCCAGAGCTTGAAGCTTCCTCTACGTTTGGATAATTTTTTCACACCAAGACCACCTCCGTTGCATTCTGTGAGCTTACTGTGTTAAGGCAGTGGTTTCTTTCCACTTTGCTGAGACCAGTAAGTACTTTCAAGTAAACAGATGGCTCACTCCTAACCTTGCCTCCAGCAGTTGTCTATAATCACTCCTTATCTGGAGTGGGATTGCTTCTGATTTACAGTAACAGAGAGATGATAAGCATCAGGACCTCATTATATCAGAAATTAGGCTTCTTTATTTTAATAAACTATTTCCTCATCACTGATTACCACCTGTGATCTAAGTCACTCAGCTTGTGCTACTACCCCAGGCCTTTTGCAGGTCGATCATCTTCAGCTGTGCCAAAGCTGTTGCCATTCTGCTGTATTTCCACACTTAGTGAAATTCTTTGGGGTCCGCATGTGGTGTAGACATTCACTTGACTTAAGAAAGATTTCTTAAAAGCTTTCCTATCACCTTGCAAGTTCACCTTCTCTGGAAAACAACTGGACCCTGTCATTTTGCCCAAAGAAATACAGATCAGGCTTTAAGCCCCTGATGCCCCATGCTTAAGGAATCCAGTAATTCTAATGAAAAAAAATAATCATAATTTTCAGAGTTCCATTATAAAGCAGGTTAAAAGTAACAAAACCACTGGGCCTTGATTTTCAAAGGTGTATTTGCACAAAATAATGTTTTGACTCCATCTCCAGCAGGAAGAATTTTATTACCTAAAGCATTTTAACCCACAGAGTGGACAGGGAATTGGTTACAACTCTGGGAGAGCAGCACCCTTCTTAGATGTAGTGTTCTGGACACTGTGGCATTAAAAGGGTAAGTTTAAAAAGAAACACCTTTGCACAGTCTACATTACCAGTTTCCTAAAAATCACTGCTAATTACAATACAAACACTGATAGCCAGAAAGGCTCCATTTTCCCCAGTTTCAGTGAGTGCAGCAGCACATCTATCTATACAGTTAAAGTCAAGCACCAGTGCTGAAGGCATGTGGATATGCTGACCTGTAGAAAACTGCAAGAGGAGAACCAGCTACATTTCATTTTTATGGAACTGATGTATATGGAAATGTAGCGGCAACGCACAACAGGTATCTTATAAACAAGGAATACATTACAGAAAAATGAGCGGCACCAGCAAGTACCTGTAAGCAACACGTACACAGCAGCTGTGCACACGCACGGACAGTAAGCTGCCCCAGCAAAACCCTACAGAGTGCTCGCAGCCCAGCAGGACGGAGCCACAGGAACTCCATAGCAGGGCTGTTAGCAAGAGCTGGTTTGCAGCTTAGCAAGTCCTGACAAGTTGCAGATTTCACTCCCTGCTGACCTTAGGGGGGAGCTTTGCCCTACCTGGATTCCAAGGAAGGATTACACAGGGCTTTCTGTTACCACGCTCCCATTGCTCAGGCTAGGTAGAAGCAAGGTGGTGACCAGCTGCGGTGGAGATCCCACGCGCTCCTCAAAACTGTTAGGCATTAGCTCTCATGCCTTGGCCAAAAGCCAAGCGTAGATACTTTGTCTAGCTTCAACTTCCCCCAGTTTCAAGAACAGAGTAGATAAGCTTCATGCTTCACATTTTACATTGTTACGGTGTGTTCAGATGCATTAGGCAGCCCCATCCTTCTCAGTTAGCAGAACAATAACTTTTACAGGATGTGGGAGGGTAAACGGACAATAGACATTAAGAAACTGCCATTCACTGTCACAACATAAATGCAGGTGTAGGACCACATTTATACACAGAATTTCCTATATGAATCTTAAAATTGATATAATTGTCAGAAGTAGTAACCAAATTCCTATCATCTGAAAAAGCACACAAAGTTAGCGTACTCTCTGTACGCTCCCTCTCCACTTTCACACTTAGATCTCCATTTTCCTCTTTCCACAGCCCAGCAGAAGGGATCATTCCTATCACCACAAGCCCTCTACAGTAGCGTAATGGAACAAGGAAGCTAGCCTGCCACAGAAAACAGAAATGGAAAACAAAGATGGAAAGAAATAAAGAACCCATTCATTCCTTCACTTCTTTACAGACAAAGGAGAGCAAGACAAAAATTCATCTCCTCACTTTTACCCCTCAAAGTATGTTGGCCAATTCATCTAAGAATATGGCAGAATTCCTTTAAGTCAGTGTTTCATTTTACTTGTCATATACAATGTTCATAGGACAAACTTCAGGGAGGTATATGGCTGCCCAGAAAAAGCTCTATCCAACCACACAAACGTAGGTGTTCAGCCATTTTAAAACTCTGGATAGAGGGATAGGGGCATGGGGCAAGGCAAGCAGAGGCAATGCATTATTTCTAATCTTGTCCTGAGGCAAATGGGAAGCTCATAGATCCCCATGGTCAGTCCACAGTGACAGACTGATTTAATTAACAGAAGTTCTGATAAGCTCCTAACTCTACTTGTGTTCTGCCAACACAATCACCACAGAGCTATTATGTGGTGGATTTAAGGAGAAAAGAGAAAACTGAGGTGACTCAGAAATTAATCCTAGAAGCAAAACATGTGTGTCTACTGAAAATAAACCAAATACCAACACCAACCCCTAAAACTCTAGCCAAAACAGGAAAACTTAACCTTCCAAACATCGAGATACTATAGATAGGGCAGTGACATCTGAAGTAGATGTTAAGTGTCAAAATTCCCTCTCATGAACAGAAGTGCTATTTGAGTAATGATGAGTTTGGGCCATCACATTGCAGCACTACTCAGGGACATCTCCATGGGTAACAACTGATCTAACAGCTCACCACAGCAAAGCGGAGGGATCTTGCTCATCTCACTGAAGTACTTCAAAAATACTGCAGTGCCCCAGTGAAAAGCTTGTAAAAGCAAACCGTGACACTTCTTCCATACATTGAAAATAAGTTGGATAATATACTATACCTCCATTAAAGTCGATAGTAATATACAGCTGGGCAACAAAAAGATGCACGTAAATTCAAAGAAACTACACTGCTTCAATGCTACTACTTAATAACAGAAGCAAGAAGTTAACACAAAGCAATATTTACACCGGAAATTTTTTTGGACAGTCTTTACTACTGCATACGTTACCAATTTTTACTAAAATAAGCCAAGTACAGCTATAACTACAGCTTACTGTTTTAATACAGCAACGTAAGATCAGTTAACAATCCACCCATGGATGACTTCTGAAAAGCCGGGAATACAGACCTCAGTGTTTGTCCAGGAAGAGGACTGTTATGTTTCATAGTTTAACCTTTGGTTCATCACAGCATGGCACTTAACAGAAAAGGTTAAATAGTATTTATTCAATAAAATAAGTGTGGGGAGAGAGAACAGAGAGCTTGACTGCATGATGAGCAGCAGAAGGGCTGTTCATATGTCCAGTACTGATGGACAAGATAAATTAATTGCTCAAATATGAAGAAAAGATTTCAGTTTAAACAGTTTGAGACAGCTTGGTTGATTTTTAAACACAAATGGTGATTATTTGGTTTCATGCAAAATTTCCTCCTCCTTTTGCTAATACTGATAAATACTCTGGCCTCATTGAAGAGGATAGTTGATATTTAGAAATTATATTGAATGAATGTAAGTTCGAAGTAAGTTAGATAAGGGAGAAAAACAACGTCCTAGAAACTACTGAGCAACACAACAACCTTTGTATTCCACAAGAAACCATAAAAATCTTTTGCACAGTCATTTTTGTTTTTACCTAATGAACTTATCAAGTTTAATATATTTGCATTATTCGCCAAAGCTGTGCAATGTATGTTACTTGACATCTTTTAATTATTAATTTATTGGGTTTGAGTACCAATTAAGACATGAGATAGATATAAGATCGCAGACTACACAGAGACAGAAGAGCACTCAAAGGGTTTCTCCCTCACATCTCTTGCAGAATCAGCAACACCTACACATAATTCCTGGCAAATATCTGTCCAACATATTCACCAAGCCTCCATCATGGAAATGCTAAAAGTTATCAAGTAAATGTGACCTATTATTCATTATATCCTTACTGTGGGAAATTTTTTCTAATAATCAAACCCAAATTTCCCCTGACAATTTCAATCCTTTTCTTCTCATCTACTCTACTACAGAGGTAAAGAAAAGACCTCTCTTTGGCACTTCAGAGTATCTGGAGATTATGTCTGCTCCTCCCCCTCAGTCTTGTCTTTAGACTAAACAACCCAAATTTGTTCAAACTCCCCTCAGAGGTAAAATTGTAAAACATCCCGAGGATAATCACTGCTGCCCTCTGTTTCCAAATCATCCACTACTTTCCTGAAAAGCAGTGCAAAAATCTAAATTAAGTTTTCCAGCTGAGGCCTCACTAACACTGAGCAGGACAGAAGGGTCCTCTGTACCGTGTGCTGGCTGCATGCCGTCTTAGATGTGCATGTGAACTTCTCACAAGAGCACAAGAAACAAGTTTTACAGTTTCCAGCTCCAGACTCTAGCAATTTCAGTCTAGCACCTGAGTGTGGTTTGGGTCCAGTATCTGCTTCAGATGCTTACAGATAAGAGAAAGTGCTACCTATGAGCATCTGGATGCTTCTGCTAATAGCTCCATATTTGAGTGCTGCTCTCATTGACATCAATTATTTCTCCCATTTGCCTTACACAATGAAAATGCAACTTTAAGTAAGCTGTCACAGCTTTCCTACAATATGCCATATGCTGTTGTTATATCTGTTTATAACACTCACCTGATTAACTATGATGGGGCTCTTTTAAAAATGTATATATTAACATAAAACCATATACACACAACAAAAGCTACATTATTCCCAGATCTTTATCCTTTATCTCGATTGCATCACTTCATGCATCTTCCTCTGTTTTCAATGTTTACTTTTAAGTACACAATTTCCAAATATTTCGAATGCTTACCTTTCTGTGTTCAATTGAAGGCTGTGGGATGACAAACTGAAATCCCAGCACTGCTAGTGAACTGAGAAGTCTGAAAAAAAAAAAAAAAAAAAAGAGAGAGAAACAGGATACATCGTTACCACTAATCCAAACCACACACACCTACAACCCATTAAAGGGCTTGATGCTGCAATGACTTACTTACACACTTGAACACCATTACTAACCAAAGCAGACTCACTAAACTGTGTGAAATGTTCTTATGACATGCTCTTCACTACACAGCAGGCAGAAACAGGTACACACATTTATCTATAAAGCAAAAATGCTCCAAGTAGAATCCACTAACAGTATTGCATATAACATTATGTTTAAATTAAAATATTTTTCAAAGTGCATACTTCTACACCTCAGCATTTGCTGATTAAATTGACATATGCTCCTCAATTTTTCTAAAGTGTTAGGTAAGAGATCGGCCATATGTGAACTGAGTCTGTTCCTAACTCTGGTTCCTCGTTTTGCAGATGTACGCTCCACCTCCAGCACACAGGAAACATGCAAAGAACCTCCATGATTTTGCAGAGTGTAGGTTCTTCCCCAGCTGCCTAACACTTATGGAAATTGAATAACCTAATGGGCACAGAAGATGGAAAGTAGCGGACACAGCTCACCAGAGACTTAGGATAAGCAGCCAAGCATCACCCCAGTCCCCACATCTTCAATCTGAAAGGAGTCATAATGGGAAGCAAGCCCAAACAAACTTTGTTCTGTCAAGCCTCACCACTGTAATGACTCCTAAGAGCCCGTTACGAGCTCGGTTCAGTTAGCTCACTCTTTTGTTTGCTACAACTTGAATCGGGGACTGGTTTGCATCCTCCTAGAAAGCCCTTCATCAGAAAACCCAGAAAGGTAAGAAAGAGGGAAAATTAAGATATCTTTATTTCTACTGGGAGTTTGACTTCTCAGTTTACAAAGGGAATCTTTTGGACCCCCCATGAAGGAGAAAGCTGCTAATGATTTGCTGAATTTCAGTGCAGAAATAAAACTGATGGATTTGGACACAAAATCCATCTGCAAACTAATGGACCAGACAAAATCCAGCTGTGCTTCCTACTCACAGCCCCTTCCTTTGCTTACTATGCAGTAATCCTTTAAATATTTCACATTGTTTCAGGTATTTTCAGAGAAAGACCAACTAAACTAAAACAGGTGGGGTTTTTTGTTTTTGTTTTACAAAGCATTTGATTACTACAAATAGATATATTCTTCTACTAGGGAGAAGGTTTTTACTGAGTTTTCTGTTTTCTAAATTTCTTGCTAACAAACTGCAAGCGGAACTGTTAGGTAAGCATTTATTGCACACGGCCTTTCATCACTTCATCACCATAGTCTATACCCCTCTCAAAGCAAATAAAGCCAAAAACATTTAAAGAAAAAAAAACATTCCTTACTGCCACAAATTCAGAAAAAAAATGAAAACACTTTAAAAGGTCCATTAGAGAGAAGTATTTTATTTTACATAGCTATCATTTGTGATAAAGCTAAACACAAAGGCAGATGAAATTGGAGCCAGTAAGATGCTGCAAAGAAACTACAGTAAGAGCCCAGACACGCAGTTCAGAGCAAGGCTCAAATAAGACAGTGGTGGAATGAAGGCAAATGCATGACTGAAGAAACTGATTTAACAATCACACCCAAAATTAAAGGTAGAAATAGAAACAGAACTCAGACCTCCAGCTGCGGTGATCTCCGAACTATTCTCGATGAAAATATGACAAATTTTAAAGTAGGCAGAGCTCAGTCTTTGACAGGCCCAGCCTACATCCTCTGCAAGTTACATTTAACTTCCTTTTCAGAAACTTCCTATCCTTATCTACTCTCCTTTATGGCTTCTACTCCCTATATTCCCCCAGAGCACCTGAAAGAAAGGGCAAAATTTGCATAAGAAAATTAATGCCTTCATCCACAAGAAAAACACTGGGTTTTCCTGATCAGTCAGATGGACTAGAGACTTCCACGAATAAATTCTACCGAAATAATGCACAAGGTCGGTAGTTCTGAACTGAGCGAGAACTGTAATCTTCAAAGCAAATCGCTTAAAGATTTCAGTTCTAAAACCCAAACTTTTAGTATGTGTCAAGCTTTTCCTGACCATTCTGTAACAAGGTTGCATTACAAGTGACATCTGTATGTATGTACTCAAGAACAATGAAGTTGGTTTTTAAGTTTAGTTCTGCACTTGGGTCTCCCAGAAACACTGGCATAATCCTGCTGTTTCAAACACATGGCAAAACTGGCAGGAATACTTAAGCCAGCCTGAGCTAAGCCTCTAGCTTCAAGTCATTGTGTGTCAATTTAATTTTGTAAATGTTATTGCTCTCAGTAGCCTTATTTTTTTCTTTGTCAGTCATGCCAGAGTAATATTAGGCCTTCCAAACTACAAAAACAGGCTTCTCCAATTTCAGCTTGCTTCAGGTATTCTTGCTTAGCACTAAAGCCAAAAAGAACAAGTGCTCCTCAAACTAAGGCAAAACTTTTCAAGGTCACATGAACATCTACAAATCACTGATTGATGACTGCTTAATTCAGGCTTCTGAGTAAAGACCTTGCTAGTAAAGCCCACGCCTTTATGGTTGTGATATTATTTGTAGCCAAGCAGCTAGTTTAAGGCAAAATCAGGGATCTATCCAAGTTGCACAACATTAGCTCAAAGTGCAAACACGCTCACTTTCTTTTACTGGCAATACCCAATACCTGTTTAACTGAGGAGAAAAATTAAAGCTCTCTACTTTAGGAGTAGCAAAAAAAAAAAAAAAGGTTTGCTATCTAATTCCTCATTAGGAACACCTCTCACAGTTCCTCTCCCATTGCAGTGAACAGTAGCTCTCAATGAATGAAGCTGAAGGGTACCAAAGTAGATTTCTTTTATGGTTACTGTCCCTTATTAGTTGTACTTTTAAGTAGGGCTATCATGGCCAGCTGTGGATTGTCCAGTCAGGAGTGAAAGCATTTTAGCCATGTGATTAGTTGCATTTCAGCTCGTCTCATATTCCTGTCTTCCTCCCCAAGAGAAAATCTGCAGGACAGCCTAACTCTATACTGGGGAGATATGTTGGGATAAGTCTCAGTAGGAAAGATAAAACAAATAGTGTCAATAACACAGGACACCCATTCTGATGAGGAAACTAGAGGTTGCCAGAATTCAAATTCAAAGACTGATGTCTGAAATCCACAGTGAGGAACTTGAGATCAGAGGTGTGACTGACAGTACCTCCATACAAATGAAAGAGTATGTGGATCACTAGTCTGCAGCTGTCATTCCTAGCAGGGGTTCCTGTAGCATCACAGCTGCGTGTTTTCTCTCAATCTGCTTGCCCAGCTACAGAACTGGACAGACCAGCTTAATAAAAGGTTAGTGCCTCCCTTGTCAGAAAAACTGTTCAAAAGGAATTTCCCGTATTATCCCTCCGTCAAGCTGTTTCTGGAATGCATAATACAAATCTTAGACTGAATTGCAGCACAGGTACTAAAACATGCAAATCTATTATTTAAAGCCAGTGATAGCAATCACACTGCCTCATTAAAAAAAAAAAAAAAAAAAAAAAAAAGCTTTCCAATAAAATATTCTGTCACAACGACACACAAGTGATGTTCTAAGCAGAAACAAACAATGAGAACTTTCTCTTTTTACTAACACCAAAGAATACTATGCCTAGGATACATATACATTACTATTTCATCTTTGGAGAGGATTTTTATTTATCCTCCTATTATCCAAATACTTATAACACAAAAGCAAGAGTCCACCAAGTTAATATTTCCTGCAATCTGTTACAAACATATTAAGTCAGATTTAAAACGTTTTGTTGCATCACTTACCTCAAAGAAACTATTAAACTGTCTACCATGATCCTTTAATGAAAAGTGTCTTGCAGGGAAAAATACTCTTCACTGTAGTAAAGCACAATGCAGGTCAAACAAAACCTAAAGAAAGAAAGAGAAAAACATGTAATGCTGCTTATTCAGTATTTTTCGGGATGTCTAAAAAACTGGATACAGACCAGCGTTAGTCATTACTACCTAAATTCAGGGACTTTATGACAATTCAAACTGTAAAACCAATGAATAGACTGGACACACCCCAGTTGGGGTGACAAGACGTGAACGGTGCCAAAGTGCTTGGCTGAAAAAACATGGAATGCCAAACCTTGATCTGATTCCCATGGGTGCAGAACTGATGTTTAACATACTTGCCTATCTCACATCCCTGGTAAGTCAGCTGTATGATGTTAAGCCTTTTTTGCCACTATACTGAGGATTTTATTTATTTAACTGTAAGTAGCTGTAAAGATTTCTATAAATAGAAAACAGAAATGAAGAATTTCTGTTGTATGGCAGTGTGGTAACACACTGCATTTTGTGAACAACGCAAGGATGATTCCATTCTGAGTCTTCAAGCAATCTGCAGAAAAAAACAGGGAAGAGCAGAGTCGTTCCCTCTCAATGGACAGCAGTCCCAGCCACGTGCCTGGCCCACAGTCACGCGTGAGATCTGGGGTTAAACAGCATTCAGAATCCATGTTCAACTGCTCCTTATTTCTTTCTGAGTATTATCGTTGCTTCACGATCAGTGCAAACGCAGAGTAGCCCTACCAGCCCTTGAAAGAGTTACTACCTAGATGCACTCATTTGTTTAGGAACTTTCTCAACTGTTCAGACACCTGGGAGTTCTTGTTTTGGTAAAGCCTCAATTGTACATTTGACGCCTAAAATGCTGCACTTGGATCAGACAGGACAGCAGGAAAGGTCTCTGTAGTATGGAGATCCAATATAAACTGGGGGGAGGTGGATTTGAGGGAGGGAGTGGAAAGAGGAAATAAAACACTATTAGGACTAAACGCACATCCATAAATTTAAGAACTTTGTCAGCCACTGTCTGTATCTTGCCATTTACAAGCGGTTACATGTTGAAATGCTGTGGAGAGCACAGAAACAAGAGAACATTGCTGTTCACAGATAAAAAGCACTCAATTTCTGTCAGGCAGCCAGGTAATTAATACCTGCCTAAAGAGGGAAAAGACATTGAGAACTTAAAAAAAAAAAAAAAAAGTGCAGTTAGATAAACTACTGATCCTGTGCTAGAAAATGGGGATTGTTTAGCGGGAACTGGGCAAGCTGAATAAAAATAAAAATAATAAATTTGGGTTTAAGAACTCACAGAATATTTCTAACAATTTGAAAAGTCAATTCCTTTAGTGGTCTCAGTTCACTTGTTTCCTTGTTTTTAAATGGGGAAGGCATTAACAATTCGACGCTTGGAAAAGTACCACAAAAGTCCCCTACCTAGCAGAAGAAAGGTCTAGGACCCAGCTAAACTCCATCTTTTCTTTCTGCAGTGCCATGCTTGTCAGTAGATCTAAGAGGCTTTCTCATATTTATTCACCAGTCTCACTGCTTAATATCTTATTTTGTTGTTGGGTACTTTGTTGTTGTTGTTTTTGTTTGTTTTTAAGGAGGTGTGGAACACTTCCGAAAACAGATTTTTAGTCTGTACTAAAGCTACACATGTAAATATTAAGTCCTTACGTACAACACTAAGACAAAGAACGTAGACATATCCCCTCAGAAACTATTTACTGACAGATATTCTGAATTACAAAGGAAACAAATGTCTCACTTCCTGCAACCTTCCTGATGGAAAATGGAGAACACACATGTAACATGGGTTGTCACCAACACAGCTTCAAGTTCTCATCAGTCTGTTTTTTTGTTGTTGTTTTGTTTTTTTGTTTTGTTTGTTCTTTTTTTTTCCCCCAGATGTACTCTCTTGTTCTGTTTTTTCATTCTAGGAGAATCTTTTTATCCCACATCCTTGTGTGGAGGGACACAATCCCAACAGAACATTGTTACACGACACAAACAGAAGAAATATGCACCCTCCTAACCACATTGCAAATTACACCTCATTTGAAAAGCAGAAAGGGTATTGTTAGCATGGGAAAAAAACAAAACAAAACAAAACCTTCAAAACATAAAACCTTCAGTATCTCTGGAAATTATTCTCAAAAAGAATACCTAAAGTCTTGGCATAGTTTTATCATTTTTTCAGTTCATCTGTGTCTTTACTGTCATTGGCAGTTCGCATTACAAACTCAGATTCCAGCAGCATTTCAAAGCATTTTTCAAAGCACTTCTGACTGCAACTCACATGTACATTTCTTTTGAAATAGCAATTTTTACACTGTGTGCTGAAAATGGTAAGCACCTAAGCAACTTAAGAGCTTGCTTTCAAAATGATTTAAGTGCATAAGTGTTCAGAGCATACTGAAAGCAATGTCATTTTGACACGGGTGGTTTTGATATGAAAATGTGCAAACATGGCAATGATGTTCCCTCCCAAAGATCCAGGGCAAAATGAATACCTGAAATGGCTAGGCAGTTAACACTAGGACTGAATTTTGGCATGACAACTTTCCAAAGCCTGGTGAGGTGTAAAATGTGTTAGTTGCTGCAATAAGTCAAGCTACCTTCCCACAAGGGGCTTAAAAGTACTAGAGACCTATCTGGCAAAAAGACTTTCATGTACCCCTATTTATAGCAGAATAGACCACATCGCCTCAGCTGGAACAAACCACATTCCTGTACTGGAGCAGAGTTCGCAAGGATTTCCCCACTGCATTAAAATATTTGACATTTCAACAATCTTCCCCATTTCACCTCAAAGTGGGACAAAACTAAATCTGTGAAACTCAGCAGGGAAAAAAAACACAGCACCAGACAGGATGGGACAGAATTAACGCCTCCTCTCCAGAGCACCCATGGCCTGACAATCCAAAGGGAGAGCTGTTCTGCTGCGTATAATAAAACTTGCATCACGTCACAGAAAATGAGATTGGCTAAACAGATCCTGATTCACATCTCCTCCCTCCTCGTTCACACTGCAGGTGAGTGATTCTAACGCCTTCCAACCGCTACCAGCCTCATCAGTTATCCTATCAGGTGGTGAACTAATCATAACAATCTTTCCTTTTGATATTTACTGAAATTAACACTCTCAACACTACCCGCAGAGTGTCTTTAATCACCTGAGCCTCACCTGCAGCCCCTTGTCAGCAGGGCTCAGACAAGAGCCTCAGTGAAATTGGAAAACGAAAACACTAATTTGTAATGGAGATTTCAAAAAAGAGGAAGAGATGGAGAATGGGAGTGACTTAAAAACAAGGAATCCATTAGGCTCATAGGCAAGCTCAGACGTTTGCTGAGATGGACACAACTAGATGTCCCAAAGAATTAAATGATGCAATATACAGAATTATCGGGACAGACGCCTGGGGCACTGTACAGAAAGATAAGTAAAGAGGAAAGTCTACTGGGAAGTCAACAGTAACATTTCCTCCTTGCCTAATTAACAAAACAAAACAAACAAACAAAAAAAAATACTTCTTCCAGGTGGCTTGCAAAAAGCTACTGAATCAGTCACCTTAACCTCTTAAATACTGCAGGACTACTCACATGCAATTTTTCACGTGACTGTAGCCTTTGTGTGTTGTAGGTGGATGGTATTCCACTTGCATGAATTACAATGTAATGATGGCATCAACCTATACTTCTTCTAAGTCCCGCCACGTGTATTTATCCACATTCACCTGCGTACTGACTGGAACAGAAAATTCCCAGCAACTCCACGTGTACGCACACATGCTGAAACAGCCAGAGACCAAGCAGTGATGTGAGGTTCTTCATGTGCAAACACACAAACGCAGTTCAGTTCAGAACTGCTCGGAGCTGTATAGCCTATTTTATCTTGTTGACTTAAATATATGGCAAGCCAAGTTAAATTTCCTTCAATGTTTATCTTCCTGGTTAGATTATATATCTTGCCAGCTACTGACAGCAGGAACTTGAAGTAGCTATGAAACTGAAGCATCTATCCAAAGCTGTTTCTGCTGATGTGCAGAGCTCTGTTTTTGTATTATTTAGGAAATAGCATTAACAAATAATATTTAGAACTACTTAAATCAAAAAAGTATATATACCTTTTAAGATTGCCTTTAAGTCTGTTCCCTTGCACAACAGTAAAGCGTGGTGTATTCATCAGTTTAGATGCTCACACCTATTAAGTGATGTTAAATGAAAATCTTTTGGCTTGTATCCAGAAGTCTCTACATTCACAAGACTGGGATAAAGCATCTCACAGCGCACCACTTTTTCCTAGCTCCATAATTTGTGTGTATACCCAATAGCTTGTGCCATAACTGATGGCACCTACCAGCAGAGTTTTAATCTCTTCAAATACTCATTAATTACACTAAAAGATACAGTTGTCTCTGAAAGCTGCATGGCAGACAAAGTCAGCGTTAGACCTGAGGGAAGGTTCTGATGCTCAAACGGAGCACACATCTTTGTTAAATCAGAAACTGCGAGTCACTCCGCCTAACCCTGAAGGTACCTCTCTGCTTTAGTTTAAAATCTTTAAAGTTCTCCTTCTGGGTGTGTCCAGAACTACTGCAGTCCAAGAAAGCTCTGTGCCTGTCTCCAATCTATTCTTGATCAAGATCCAGACGTTTTCATTCCTTTCCCTAAAATCTCTCTCACACACACAAAACACAGTCCAGTAAACACAGTGCACAGACAGAGGCACCAGCAAGCCTCCTAAATTCACAGGTGCCACTGCCAATGGCCTCGGAGCGTGGGACAGGCCCTGTGCTGGCGGAGGGGCACGGCCTGGCAGGAGCCGGGGGGCACGCGCCAGCTGCTCCGAAGTGGAGGTGCTGCAACGCGGGAGGTGCACCAGAGTCCCCGAAACAACAACCCCAAATAAAACACTGTGAGGTTGAGGGAAATCCCAGAGTAGTCTGACGTTTTAGTCCCATTTCTACAGCTGCCTTTTTTTCTTTTTAATTCCTGTGAACCTCAACTCCTCAAAAAACAATTTCAGCTCTGTCAGTAGGACTCAGCAGAAAACCATGTAACCTGACTGTGTGGCAACCAAATACATTCAGTTCTTTAGAACACTAGTAGACAACCTCAAAGTTGGGGAAATCCAATAGCGACCATATCCCCAGTGTCTTCACTGTATCTAGCCCAAAATCCCCATGCACAACATGCATATTGTTGCTTGGAAAATACTGTTATGCTGGAGGACAACAGTTCAGCCTTTTTTGCCTCAATCTTTCTTATATATGATTTACTTAAAGATCTCACGGATTGTGACATTAATCTTGAAAGTGAAGGGGGAAACTATAATAACAGGCACTCATTTTATACCTTGTGCAATAGTCATAATACGTATGGCAAGCAGGACTGGTTTCTTCAATATTTCTTTAGATTTCTTTTCTTAATTTTGTTACCATTGGTTATGTAGAATTCATGTAGTATTTGCTGAACACATATGATTAAGTAAAAAATATAAAAGTAAAAATATAATATCGAACCTGAAGCCAGAAAACCCCCCAAAAAAATCAGACATCAGAAAAAATGAATTATTCAATTCTTTGCAATAATCCAGAAAAATGCCTGTTGTTCAAGACTGAGGCTGAACCAAGATTGCCATTTTAACTCCCTCTTTCACCTTTTGAAAATACTAGCAAATCTTCACAAACATTGTATTTTAGGTCCTCGTGAGTAGTTTCCAGGCAAAAAACAAATATGTAAAAGGTAAAATGAATCACAGAAATGAGATCATAAATCTCTCTAAATTGGCAGGGAGATTGTTGGGATGTAACTCTGTGTGGAAACTATTGCAAACCTAGCTCGAGTTCATTTCACGGTGACAGGCTGTGTAATTTTGGCCAAATCCCTGGCATTTCTTTTTTATTTTTTTAACTGTGCTTAGTAACTACATTTTTTTTAGAAGAATAATCTCTTATGATGACAATTAATTTTGCTCTCCTTTAACATAACTTCTTTTCTACAACCTGAATATTCCAAAGCAAAGATGTAGAAGGGAACGCATATGTAAGAGGAAGGGAGAGGGATCCAGATGACATGTTAAAGGCCATTTTCATAAAAACAGTCTTCCTTAACCTTTCCATACACTTGATCAACATTCATCTGACTCCTGGTAATGAAAGAAAGAAATAGAAGAAGCAATGGTTAACAGCCTAAAAAGTCAGGTGGTTACCTGACACCTCTCTAAGCACCAACAGGTGAATCCTTTGTTATGACAAGCAAGAGAAATGGGCTTGTGGGAACCTTAGTATGAGGAAATAACTGTGGGCCTGCCTGCAAAATGAGTAGCGAGAGCACCAACTGCTTTTCAACAAGATGCTGTTCTCAATACTCTTCTACCAAGTGCAAGTAGCTGAAGTGGTGTTTTAGATGCGCTGTTCATGCACTGCTTCCAGGCCCTCTCCATGCTGTGGAGACTCCAGTACAATTCCTGATGTCACTGGTAGTTAAAATGCTCCAGCCAGTCATACTGAATTGAGAGAAGCACTATGGGCAGAATTTCAGTCTCCAAGATTATTTATTTACTAAAAGTCAGAACAATATTGTTATTTCAAAGCATAGGAGTGTATTTCAGAGCAATTAGCAATATTAGTCTCCACTAATTTCTTCATTGGTAACTAAGTCAAAGAAAATGAGATTTTTGTTCAGTAAGTCATGAAAGGAGAATAAGAAAGTTGTTTTCAGAAGACACGGGATCTGAAATCAAAGAAAGTCTTCCAACTCTCCACCTAGTTTAGTTTGAGTTTCTTCAAAAACATAGGCTTGCAACAGCATTTAATTGCAGTTTACATGAAGAGGTAATGATGGCTCTCAGAGGACCTAACGCCTTTCGGATGAAAACTGAAGACCCACCAGCCTCGCTCAGAGTTATAAAACACGCCGCTTGAAAAACTCATAGGAAGCAAATCTTTCTGTATAGTTAACTGAAGGAACACGTACAATGTATTTCATCGGTATAAGCAGCTATTTCTAAGGAACACAGCTAGGAGACATCTCTCACATACAGCAAAAACTATGCATATTCTATGATGATTGTGCAGGTAGAAGACACCTGCCTTTTATAAGGGGGAGACATTGTTTTCTAGCCAACTGTTTAAGAAGAACTTCTGTCTGGCAGAACACAAGTTGTATTTTCAATTTTTAAACAATTGACCATGAGAATTAAGCTTTCAGACTGTTCAATAAACATAGCAAACACACGCCCAAACATCAACATCCTCTACATTGAAAAACAGGGAACACATTTAGAAGACTGTACTTCAGAAAATAATAATTTTGGTGGCCTGATGTGAAACTACCCATTCTCTGCAGTAGGGCTGATCCATACTAACAGGACAGAGCCAGCAGTGCTCTGAACACACACAAGCACTTCCAACAGTCAAACCCCTGAGCTTCATAGCTATGATTTTCAAAGGAAGAAATTAAATAGCAGCTCAAATTTACCACTGTTCTCACAAAATAATAATAATAATAATAATAATAATAATAATAATAATAATAAATCAATGTGCCTGTCAAGACAGTACATGAACACATGCAATGTCAAAATACTACTTTCACAATGCTCCTCCCCTTCTGCTTTGAAAATTCCACAGGTGTTTGGGGCACCAGTGATCACACACAACAGGGGAAGAGTATGTGACAGAGACTTGAAATTTTTCCTTGCTTATTCAGAAAAAATCTTTTCATTGGAGTGCCAGTGGAGGAAACATCACCATGCAGAAGCAGCACCTCCAAATAACATGCTTTCTAGGAATATTTATACTTTGTTCTAAAGCAGACAAGCGATAAAGCTGGATCTGTAGAGGGACACACCAGTAATCACACCAAACCAATTTTCAAGCTCGCTAGGCAACCCCGAATGGAATCCTCCCTAGTCCCTGGAAGAGATCGCTATAGATCACCCGAGTGACCACAATGAGCAGAGCCTTGTCAAGGCTGACTAAATATTTCTCTTCTGCATAGCTATTCAAGTCCCTTATTGCCAGAGATGCTTAATTTTCTACCATAAAACCTCATGCAGCAGAACAGAAACTGACTGGAACATGCATCTGTAAACATAACACAGGCATCCGCTGAAATCACCACTGAGATCCTTGGGGCTCATTTCCACATTTCAGTTACAACTCCAAGAACTCCAAGAGCTTCTGTAGCATTACTCTCTGCGTACGGAGCTATAAAATGGGATAAAAGTCATCCCGGGAGATTTCAGAGATTTCTCTGCCTCATATGTAACACTCTGGTGTGGGTTACACATCCTAAAGAAAGGCTGGCTTTCCCTCCAGAATCAAGCAGGACTTCAACACACAACTCCTTTACTATAGAAGAACAATTAAAAAAAAAATAAAATAAAATAAAATAAAATAAAAACACACTATTTTTCAGTACAGGTAAAAGTAATGCAATTCAGCATCAGTTTATTAGCCCTTCTACTTGCAGACAAAGAAAATGTGGATATCAAAGCTACGGCCAAACGAGTGTCTTGCTCCAATGCATTCCAGCTGCTAGGGCAAAGGAAAAGGTGTTGGTAGGCTGACAAGAACACCGCTGTGACTCGATGCAGCGCTGCACTGCAGAGTACTGGCTTCCTGTACTCCCTCTGATGGAGATTAATGTGGGCACACATCCCAAAATAACTCATCAAATCCTTTTCTACACAAGTTTTCAAGGACAAGTGTTTTAACATACATTTCAATACTGCCATAACTGAAGGGAAAAACAACACTGGCTATCTACTGACGTACATTTTGTCCTAACCCACGTCCAAAAAAGTGACGAGGGCTTTTGTAATAAACACTGAACACGAAGAATGTCTTCTTCCTTTCGGTCCTCTCCTGCAGTCAACAAACCTGAGTGCTTCATGCTGGCAAAAAGATGTGATTTCTTTTTTCCTTCATGCAATTCCCACCTGAATCGAGTGCCCCTTGAAGTGACCAGCACTGCTCAGGTCCCAGTACTGCCGCAGCCCAGCTGCCACGGAAGAACCAGGCAATGCCTTTCAGCCACTGCACTGCCTGGGGGTGCACAGACACAGGAGTACCATCTTCTCAGATGGTCAAAGAGCTCTTCTCAGAGCTCAAAGCTTTAGAGTGTCTTCTCACATCTGGGAGAATCTGGATACTGAGTATCTTCTGATATGAGAGCAACCTAGGGCTTCAACTAGCTACTGGCCAGATGCAAGGATGTAGAAGCTTTGTAGGCACCTACATGGGGATATGTCTTCGGGACCACAGAAAAACAAGTGACATGTCCAGAGCAACTAGTGCTGTGATACTGCAGAATTCAGATAAATTCCACACACACCTTTGCTGAGTAAAACACAGGTCATCTGCTCAGGTCTGTTCTGAAGGGGATTCCATATACCTAGTAGCATGACTTGAGTGCCAAGCTTTATTTCTAAGGGTCAGTACAGATAATGATTGCTACATCATGGACAGAAACACAGCTCACCATCTTCCATAGGACACTTCAGAGGCTATGCTCTTGAAACATCTTAAATTACATTTTTTTAATTAGTTCATCTCAAGTTACTTTGTTATTATGTAATGCTACACGAATGATGAGATTCTAACTTCGCATTAAAACCCTCTCAGGTCTGAACCTCCCCACATCCAGGTACGGAAATGCAACAGTAGAATTCAAAGCTTTATTGCTTTCCTTTATGTTCCTGCATAATGACAAACAACAGGTCTGAAGAGAGGTCTTAAGAGACCACTGTGAAACTGGGTATTTCTCTCAAAATTTTGAAACAATACCTGAGAATTTAAAGCCAACATGAAATTGTAAATTATCAATGGATCTCTGAAAGTCAACTACAATAACGGCAATAAGTATTTTAAACCTTTTGCAAATATTAAATTCTGCATGTAAACAAACAATACAGACGTAACTCAGAGAAACCACTGAAGACCTGTCCCACGGACTTTTATTTAGCTTTCACCCACAATAAAATCAAGATGAGGGCCACAGCATAAAAACAATAGGCATCAAATAACCTTATCCTCTGAATTTCTTTTAAATAATGTCTTACAAAAAGTCCAGTTACAAAAACAAGGTAGGCAACCAAGAAAGTAGCATCAAATTCCAACTGTGTTATGCTTTTAGCATTTTAAGAGGCACATTTGCAGAGGTGCAGCTCTCCTTTATGTGAAGATGTTAGTGAAGATGAAAAGGAAAACATCAAGTAGCCATCAGGCCACGACAGACAACTCAAATACAATCATCTACTCAAATAATCTCAGGTTATCAATCACTGAGCAGCAAAGTTGAAATATCTTACTAGCTGCAGATTAAAAAGCTGCCTATTAGTAAAGAAATAGTTCGGCATATGCCATGCAGTGGCCTGTGAAGAACGAGTTTATGGTTGACAGATAAAAGATACTAACCTCACAAAATCAGCAACAACCGTCATCACCCTTGCTAAAAGCATTAACACAGAAATGAGTCAGGAAAACTGCATTCCTCTGACTTGAAGCCATCCTTTCCATGTCAGGTTTCAGTCTTGACTCTTCTCCCAGCCTATCGGCAAACCTCCTACTTTTTTCAAGAGGGGTTTGCCTGACAGTAGGTCTAAGACTGAACTGCATAATCTGACCATGAAAGAAATGAACTGACTTTGCCATTTCCAAAATCATTCACTGGACCTGAAGCATGAGCACCCACTCTCACACCTGCGAAAGAAATATGGTTGAAGAGAAAAATCAGTAAGAAGCATGGACTTGCAAAGAGAGGTTGACGGAAATCTCCCGTTTAACAAACCAGCTGCACGCTTCAGAGCGTTACTGGCGCCTGCCTTACCAGCCATACACAACTTCATTTAGGTGTAGCTCATCTCGTAGCAACCCCACTTTGAAACACAGCAGTTTGAGCAAAATTGTTACACTTCATTTTAAGGGACCCTACATCTCTCAACTCAAGCACACCTCGATTAGGAGGATACAAAGAGGGGGAAAGCACAAGTACCACTGTGGTAGTTACCCACTGGCAGTACACACAGCCTTCTGGCAGTCGGTAACGCCAGTGATGATTTCACACTGACGTATTTCTTACGCCTATATACAACAAGTGTTTTAATGCCTAAGCATCTTTGCTCACTATCTCCATTGATAGTAGCTTAAAGCCGATACTATTTGTAGTTTCAGACTCAGTAGTGATGCAAGTCACAACAAAATCCACTCTCACCTTTCACCTCTCTTTTCAGACCACAATAAATGCAGTTTCTGAAATTCATCTACAACACCGAAGCCTCTGCCATCACCATACCATGCTTCAGGAACTTTTGTAACCCTCTTTGCCCAAGCAAACCTATTCAAGTGGCTGGGACTTTGCCTAAGTAAAGCAGGAATGAAGAATTCTGAACAGAGCCTTCATTGTGTCAGGTAAAAAGAAATCAAAGGTCATCTCTTGGCAGTAGGGCCTGAACTTATTTGTGCTGGAGGGCAGGTTAGTGGAGTGCACTGACCTTCATCTGACATCACTTGAAGCTTCAGGAAAAATATCCGAGTGCCTACAAAACTGAAAAACAGGGATGCAAAATCTGAGAGAGAGATTTCTTGGCTTTTCTTGAAAACAAGCACAGCCAATTGCAAACTGCTGGGAAAGAAAACAGAGCTAAGTCCTTCAACAGCGTGGACTTCAGATGCTGCTTTAAATATTCCCTGTGCAGAGGGTTTAACAGGCAGAGCATGAAAGATCAGTGAGGATTTAAAAAAAAAAAAAAAAAAAAGGCTGAGTTTTATATTATTTCTAAGTCAGCAGTTAGCATTCACTGCTGCTTAGCATATTGCTTAAAGTCAGGAAGTCAGGTTTTACACAGCGACCTGAGATCTTATGGAGTATCCACTGCTGGAGACAGAGAGAAAACTTGCTGAAAGGAATGCAGCCCAAGTGTAATCTCTCTCTAGGCGGCACTTGGGTTCCTGGTTAAGCGTAAAATCTGTATGATCTGTGTAAATGGGAATTCGGAAAAGGCCTTGTAACATAACTGTAGAAAAAAGGCAAATCAAAAAGCAGAAACACACCAACCAACCCTACCTTTCTGAACCTGCAATTGCCAGCAAGATACATTTGGAAACAGTTTCTCCCCCTCTTCCATTTCAAAGCAACAGAAACAAATCACAATTTAATCACAAGCAGCATGGTTCAAAAGAAGCCAGCTCATTTTCTGTCCACTTCTAACAGTATTAAAGCAGCAAAGATATTTCAGACCTTTCATGCTTTCATCATTCAAAAACTGCACAGTTGCTTTTTTCCTGCTGCAATTTATTATTAATTATAATCATTTAAGTTTCAAACATGCTTACATGTTACACATTCACTCCGGTGTAACGAATTTGGCCAGCAACAAATACAACAAACTTTACAGTGACAATTACAGCAGCACTGGCAGTGCCGAAGCGATAAATCTGAGCTTGAGCATGAAAAATTTAAAACATTCTTCTGAGAAGCAACCAAAGTACTTCAAACTTCCTAATGCCAATGTGAGTAAAAGCCTGAGCCATGAGTAGGAGGGAATAAATAAATAAAAGAAAAAGAAAAAAGAGAAAGTCTTTCTGCTGTGCAATATCGTGTTAATTAGTTCAAACGATATCTGAAGTACAAGAATATAGGAAATTACATTTTTAATGTCTGGTTGTCAGAACAAAAATCAAAACAGACATCCAGCCTTAACCCCTGCGTTTCAACACGTGAACAGTATTTTCTGGGCTGTCAAAGCTGAACAATACTAACTGTTAATGGTTAACACACTCTATTCTTTCAAATCCTTATTCTGCTGTTCTAGTTAAGCGTTTAAATTCCACACGCCAGTCCTGAAGATCTGCAAGGCGATTTGCCCGCTGTTCCACATTCACTCCCCTGGTGGATGTAGCTTCACAGAACTACAGGAACATGAGGCAGAGCCTCCACTGCTGCCAGATTAAGTTATTGCATCCATTCCATGTAATTTATCATCCTTTTGGTCAGCTTGTGTCCCGGGATGTCATTTTGTTGTAATTAAGCAGGGTGGGATTGGACGGGCCCTCGCTTCCCGTTGCCAATCAGATAAGCAAAATCATTTCTTCTTTTTACTTTCGTAGAAACTACATTTACCAAAGAAAACCCAAGCATAACGTACAACCACCAGAAGTACAACCTTACCAAACCAGGACTAGGGCAATCACCTTTACCATGGGAAGAAAAATTCAGGACACCTGTAAACTTTCCAAGTCAACATTTCCTCACAGACTACTGTCAACAGTTTTGCTGAATTTGCCATCTAGAGAGGTTTCCTTCCACGCACTTCTCGCCAGCTAATCCAAATGGAGTCACAGGGGAATCTGCCTGATTCAGGATTACAGATTTTAGTCATACCGTACTTGAGAATCTAAGTGACGTCTTTCTCCTAGGGGAGCAGAACTCTTCCACGCTCACACGGATCCAAGTGCTGATCCAGCAGGGCCTGGCACAACAGATGTTTTTTCATGAGGATGTGGCTTTCATGAAGAAGAGCTTTTAAAAAGGGCTTCTTTATCTGGCCTCTTCCCAAAACAAGAACAGAGATATCACGGTTCAGCATGGACATCATGACCCACATAGAAAGCGACTGGCAGGAAACCACTTGACGTCTGTGCAGGGTCCCAGGCAGCATCCTCCAGGCTCGCAGCAACCCTTATTTTCAGCCAGTCTTCTGTTCCTGTGTCTCACACCAGGCCACGCAGTCAAAAAGGACAGCAAGGTCCAAGCAAGCAAGGTCCAAGGTGTCAGCACACCCAGCAGCATCCCTGCCAGCTACACGGACACAGACAGATTTGGCAAGATTCTGCTCACCACCAGGTTTCTCTGGTCAACTTCATCTCTGTACAGCAGAGGTCAATACAACCCCTCGGAGACAGAATTGGAAAGTTCAGAAGTTGAAAGTCCCGTCACCACCACAGCCATGCCTTTGAATTTCACACAAAGGGAATATTCTTTTCTTATTTACTGCAGTATTTTAAGAAGTCTGGGTTTAGAAAAAAAAAAGCACTAATTAAGTAATCAAAGTGAAATCAACAAAAATGCACTAAAAAACCATAGCTTTCTGAAGCACTGTATTGCTCTCTACACTTAATCACAGATGTATAAAATGCAAGACATAGCAGTCTTACAAGAAACAGGATCACCGAAATAGTGCATAAGCCTTTTGCTGATCCTCTGTAAAGGACTGAACTTCTACCAAGCCCCGTATTTAAATACGATTATTTTGGTATCCAGAGTCCCCTGAAGGCCCCAGTTCGGGGAACTGACTGCATGACAAGCACTACTCCCACTAAAAGAACAAGTTACTAGCTCTTGCGCTGGCAAAGAAATGACTGCAAATGTAAACTCTGGAGAGCTCAGAAAACACGAAGTCAGATATGTTAATTTGAGAGTGTCAGGATTTGTAAAACAACCGTGTGATTTTGGGGCAAATCTACCTCTACTCTCCTAAATGCTACGTGAAGCAGGCTGCCACGGGGACAGCAGTTGCAGCTTCTGGGACCCAGCTACCTGTTACCACCTGACCTGCAAAATGAATTTCCAGAGCTCTGAAGCCATTCCTTCCTCCACATCAGATGAAGACGTTGGATGGATCTGTGCTGATAAAGCCTTCCTCCCTGCTCCTTTTATCAGTAAGTTGTAACTCGTCCATTTGTTTCAGTGTTCCTCAAAATTCACAATTATTATGTTGTAAGACATTCGCTGTTCCTGGTGAAACAAAACTTCGTTTTGATTTCTGTTTCACATCAGTTCTGCTGAACTGACCACACAGAAAAATGTTTGAGGGGTAAAGGGCTCCACGCATTAGGCAGGGCTAACCTCCAAGACTGCACTTGAAAATATCCATGCTTAACACTAATCGATTCATGCAAGTTGGGAACTTGACAGTTGCATTCATGCATTCTGCCAGTTCATTTTTTACCAGCTACAGAGGTAATCAGAGAAGTAGAGTTTATCACAGTTCAGACACAGCACTGGAGAAATGGAGTGCTGCTTGCTTGTAGGGCCCGGAGATGCGCAGCCTTAGCTCCTTACATGTGAATGCAAGTGTATCAACAGGTGGGCTTTGAAGATATACTGATATGACCCTTTAAAGTGCCACTGCAATTTCAAAACATTGTTTCCAATGGCAGGAGCACATCACATGGGAATGCCTCGATCCAAAAGCCACTGAAAATACTGATAACCTTTTCCTTGACTTTATTGGCCCTTGGATCAGAGCTTTAAAGAAAACAGATAGCGGCTCTTATACTTACTGAGAAAAGAATCCACAGAACCAATGGAAAAAAGTCCCTTTTTAAAGCAATTTTTCCATATAAGGAGTATGGAATCTTCCTGTGAAGGGAAATTCCAAAACCAGGACCAAAATAAATACTGAAGAGGGATGCCAAGAAGTAGCAGCACAGGACTGATGTGAAATAGCCCATGAGCAAGTCCTTGAGCTGCAATTTGAAGAAACACAGCAATAAACCTAGGAGGCACATGCTACATCATTTGTTTTTGTTCTATCCAAAAACATCCAATAGATGTTTTTATTCCAGTGCCTTGGGTTTGTTTTTTTTAAAAAAAAAAAATCTGCTGTTTATGTTTTTGGTTTTTGTGTGATTTTTGTGTGTGTGTGTGGTTGTTTAGCTTTGTTTTTAAAAAGCTTAAAGCAATCTGCATGAGAATTTTACCTTCAGGAAATCCAACAGTTGGCCAGTATCCTGTGATCATCATACCTTGTTCTGAGATAAAGGAGCAAGATGCCGGTAAGACTCGATCAGCCCCCCAGCAGGTCACAGAAACCCACCTCCTGGCGATTCACAAACATATCACCCGATCAACAGATACAGCTACTTCCCTTGCACAAGGATCAGATCCAGATCCTCTTAGACCTGGAATATTTCTAGCGCAAGACCAGCTCCTGCCAAGCAGCCCCACATCTGCCCTTTGGTACTGCCATTTAGAAGAACGTAACGGATGTCAGGAGATGGCGTTGACAAGCGCCGATTGCTTAACAGCAACCAAAGCTATGAACACTGCCCCATCTCTGGGAATGCCCTAACCCCGCGGGGAGAAGCTACACAAATGAGATGTGTGACATGACACTCACAAGTCCCCACGAGAAAACTGGGTGGGACGGAACATTTCACTAGGAGACAACCGAGTTGTTTTAAATTACAGGATTTATATCTGCTATTGCCAACTAGCACAAAGAACACAACAACAAAATCAGGCAACTCTGAAGCAGCTTCAGCTACGGTCCCTTTATCCAGGGTAAGATATGAGGCCAAATTCAGTGCCACCAAATCGCTCTGCTAAGCAATTTTTTTGTCTTTTTTATTTACATCCACTTACCACCTCCCCAACTAATCTTTTAAATTAAATACGTGCATTCTCCCTAAAAATGTAATGCACATAAACTGAATTTTTGTAGCCAATGCACTATTCTGAATTCAACAGGAGCTACTCAAATGCAAAGCACACAGTAATCAGCTCTTAGGTAACCTAAGATCAGCAATGCACAATCACGTCCCTTGGTCACATATTCAAACCACATAAATTCATAACCAAATTAACTTTCTAATTAACCTGATTCATCCTACAAACTGCATCATCACCACATTACACTGATTTCTAAACTGAACTGAAGCAAGAAGTGAACTGTGTATGCGCCTCGTTAAGAGAACAAGATTCTCCGCTGAGTATGTCCTCCGGGCAGGTAGGGAGAGGAGAGCACCGTGACTGGGAAGCGTTTCACAACTAAGAGTTACAAAATGCTTTGCCCATCTACGGAAACAGAAGTGACACCGTCAGGTCCAGGATGCTGAGTACACGAAGCTGGTCTGATCCAGTAAGTCTTCTCCTCTTACTTTTATCCTCCTTGGAAAAAAACTAAAGCCCTCTCCAACTGAAGCCTGTTACCATAACACAACACTACAGGGGACACAGTTAATATTTTTATGCATGGTTGACTTTCGAGTTTTCTGAATTTTTAAGTGCTTAACCATCAAGCCTTAATGTTCTCTAAGGGAATAACTCAGAGTCCACAGGAATCTCTACATGGACTGCACTTCACTTTAGACCATAAACCAATTTTTAAATTAAAAAAATAATAATAAAAAAAAAAACTAACACCAACTGTCTGGCTGAAGTTTCTTCACGTCTGTTTTCAACAATTGTCTCTGTGAATGCTCTGAATACCACACATCTGATTTGACATCACAGACTGCCATGCTGAAAACCTGTTTTTCTGCTGTCATTGCACAGCATCACAACTCTCAGGCCAGCCTAAGATGATTCAGTTCATTTTTGTTTAGCTTTCAGGCTTAGCTTAACGCAGGTTTGCCTAGCACAGTTATTCATGTCATTCTACAGCAAGAGCAAAGGTTTTATACTACAGTCATAAAACTCATCATTACATACCAGCAACCTAATTAATTTTCTGCAATTAAATCTGCCGGAGCTCTGAAAGAACCTGTTGTGTGGAGTGTGAAAGGAAAAAAAAATCTTGCACCATGCAACACCTCTTAATCCAAGTGCTTCCAAGAGTCAGAGTCATGAAACAGAAGTAACACCCCGGGTCCCACTGGAACTGTTCCAGATTAGAGTGACCAGGGATTAGCCCTGCTCCACAACAAAACCCGAGAAGCTCTGTTTGGGACAGAGTTAGGACAAATAACCTAAGCTTCTTGCCTATGCTCACTTCATAGGCCTCTCTATATATAACTCAAAACAGCTGATCTCCTACTTCTAGTATTACTAAATACTCTCATTTCGTAGCACTTTTCTCCTCAAAAGGCATTCTCTCCTCCTAGCCTACCTAGATCCGCTGTCCCACCAGAATCCTTGGGAGAGAAGTGATGGAAGAGAAACCAAGACTCACAACTGTCTGATGAACTTGAGCAATAGCAAGCTTCATTTTAAATCCCTGATAATATTGAATGGGTGGAAATTGCATCAACCAGTACATTACTTCTAGTCGTTTGCCAGAAAGAAGTCCGATTTGGCAAGCTGTAGCTGGATAGCCTGGGTTGTTAGAGTGCATTGGCAGCTCCACAAACAGCACTGAACTCAGATAAATTTTGGGCCACTTTCAGGTCTTGGTCTTACCACAGAACAGGAACGGATGACAGAGGAAACAAGCACAGCGTACTGACCGAGTGTTAAGCACCCATTAGGAGCCTATTTCATCCATGGCATTACACCCCTGTATTAAGCTACTGACAACTAGTTACTTACATAGTAGTTTCTGAATAAAAATAATTAAATCACACTGATTCATCAACTGATGACCACACAGTGAGTTGCAAATATTTCTACTGTTTTTGTTGGCTCTTCACATAATTGATGTGCCTACTTAAGCGTGTCATGTCTGCTAGCAGAGACCAGTGTGCTGCCGTGCAACCCACGCCGCGCTGAGGTCTTCGGTATCGCTTAGTTCTGCTGATCCCTTGATCAAAAGGAAAAATAAATGAAAGAATGAAAACGCACAGAACAAGGTGCTGTCGCTGGTAGGAGGTATGGAAAAACTCCCATACAAGAAGCGACTAAAAAGCTAAGAATGCTTTATTTTGAGACTAAGGTGGAGAAATAAGAACGTAGCCCTGAAGAGGGCACAAAGATAGCAGTAGAGAAGTATAATTTGTTTTATAAGGAACGAACAGTATAAGGCAGTAGATTCGAAATCAGTCAAGGGAAGCAGTTTTCCACACAACACGTTAACCTGTGGAACGCGCTGCTGCCAGGTTTTCCGAACA